>JAITYT010001468.1:232608-244138 GCA_025433975.1 Liostenogaster flavolineata
ATTTGCTTGCGCGTATGAATTAGTGGTATATGTTTTCAAAGTGTCGTTCATTGGAATTAACGCGGAACTGCGATCGTTTTGCAAAAGCTTTGAAATACATTCTAACATAGATGTAGGAATGCTGCGACTGCATTTTTTAATACTAGTTATCAGCTCTGCGATGTTTTGTAACTTTCAAGGCATTCCCATTGGTCTCCCTGCATCATCGATAAAATCAACGTGTTTCGAAATTTACGCGAGATTGCTTTCGAGGGATATTAGAACGCGGTACAAATATTTCGAAATAAATCTGTTCAACGTACGAAACGATCGACAGAGAGCAATCGAGACAAAAGCGAAGCTCGTCGCGTCGGTGGGTAGTTCGCGTTTTATTCCGAGTCGACGGAATCTTCGTTGCTGGCACGTTCGATTCCCTTCGGAACGTGGAGTGAATTTTCTAGAATTTTCTAAAAGAGAAACTATGGAAGATGAGCTACGCTCGCGTGACGATAGTAGCTAAACGAGCGATATGTAGAAACCACGAAGAAAGAAAATGGTAGCAAGGGAGAAACGCGCTCGTTCGAACGTCCTCGGTGCTAATATGTACCTCGTGATGCGTAAGAATCTCTTCCACGAAAAGGAAGAAAGGGAAACGTTACGGGCTGGCGCAACAGTTCGAATCAACGACGCGATTCGCCTGCTCTTCGGGAAAGTCGGAAGAGATTGAGACTCGAGAAGCCAAAAAGAGAAAAAGAGAAAAGTAGAGACGCACGTAGACAGCTACGAGCAGGAGGAAACGAGAGACGAAGACCAATTTCCGAAGATTAAGCTGTACCAGCGATCTTTTTGTAGCCAAAGCCAAGATCGGCCTTTGTTCCAACATAAATTCACGACGTTTCTCAAACAGAAATCTAACATATTCGCACGAACGTTTAATTTTCTACGTTTGGTCTTTTCAACGTTGATCGATTCTAAAATATCTGGGAAGGTCATTCGTGTGCGTTACGTTAAAAATGAGACCCAAAACTCGTCAAACTCGTATCCAACTTTCGTTTGAAAATCTCCTCCTCGCTCGATGAACATCCTTGCATCATCGATAAGACGACAAATCGCGCAACTCTGGTCACCTTACGTCGAAATTGGTCGGTTAGCTTGGCCAGAGGAGGAAGAGGAGGGAGGAGGAAGGGCTTTCGAATTTCTTTCGAAACGAGAGATCTTGGGTAAGTTCGGTGTCGTTACCGTGGTGTACCGTACCGTATCGTACGAACGTACATCGACAGCACGTAAGTTCGACGGCGTCCGTCGACTGGCTCGCGTTTATCGCATACCGCTCGGGCAATTAGTTACGGCCGAAGATTCTGGCCAATTACGTTAACCAGGCTGGCTTCGAGCTATCCAGAGCGCAAATGCTAGATTACGTTTGGCATTCCACGACGGCTTCGCTGTTATACTCTATACCCTTCACGTCTTCCTCCTTCCTCCGTTGACGATGCCTACGAGAAGGCTGGTCCGATCTACTGCTCTGGCTTGGCCTGGCCTGCGGTTCGGCAGGACTCTTCACGCCGCGAAGGAACGACAATGGCTAGCCGAGAGTTTTGCCAATCGCATATAAGGCGACGTCGATCCTGTGTCGCGTCATGCATATGCATGAAGACGGCCAACCGTTCGGTCGCTGTCTTCGAGAGCACTTCACCATGGTTTTATTTTAAATCGGCGATGTCGCCGTTGCCCGCATCCTTTCTCGTAGTGTCAGTCTTCGTTAGTGTCTTCGTTGCTGTTCAACTTGTGGGAGTTCGACAGCGTCTTCTTGAATAGTCCAAAAAGATTTCGAACACATTGGGCGTCTTTGCCCAATCCGAGAGCATATCGAGGCTTTTATTTTTTGATCGGCGATGTCATCAATACTCGCATTCTTTTTCGTACTGTTCGTCATCGTCGAGGTCTTCGTTGCTGTTAAACTTGCGAGAGTTCGACAGCGTCTTGTTGAATAGTCCAACAAAATTACGAACACGTCGGGCGTCTTTGCTTTTTTCCACGAAGTTCGGAGAAATCGAGGCTTTAATTTTTTGATCGGCGATGTCGTCGTTACTCGCATCCTTGCTCATAGTGTTCGCCATCGTGGGGAGTTCGATCGCACGTCGTTAAGAAATTCGAAAAAGATCGCGAAAACATCGGGCGTCTCTGCTTTATTGCACGAAATGCAAAGTCTCTCGGAACTTCGAACGCGTGTCCCGATTTATTCGTACGCATTTATGAGCCGCTTTAGCGGCTGGCGACTGACCTCGTTTATGACCGTCCGTCGAGGCTGTTCTTTCGCAATCTCGTTAATTCGTAGTAGTTTCATCGCAGGAGAAAATATATGTCTTGAGAGATTCCTCTTATTTTGTATCGAAACGAGGATCGTACCAAACGATGATGTTCACGGACATCGCGAGCTCGTTGAACGCGATAGAGGCGAGTCACCTTTTCCCGTCGAATTCGTATCGACCTCGAAAGTGAGAAGAACAACTAGGAAATACGGAAGACGTCGCAGACGGAGTCGTTTGAAATTCGCACGAGGATAACGAATATTCGATTTTACGCGGCAGAAAAAGATACAGAAAGAACATAAACGAACATTGAAACCATAAACGGCGGTTTTAGGTGTACCGTTCATCCGTCCGAACGAAGGAACTAGTGGCGTCCGTTCCGTCCAGCAGCGATAGCATCGTCGAATTTATAGTTCTCGGCTGGTTGCTCGTAACAAAGCGTACAGTGGTCGTCCAGACGCTCGGTTTTATCGGAATCGGAAGCGAGTTCATCGCGCTTATTTTTTCCTCTCCTTCTCCTAACGTCGCGCTTGGATCGGTGCTCGTAACGAAAAGATGCCCAACGAGGTTGCTCGACCTCGTCTTGACACACCGCGAATATCTAGGATCGTACGAGAAGAGCATAACGCGGTAGAGCAGTCGGCGAACAATTCGGTCATTCTTGTCATTCTTTCGATCTATTCTCGATTCGTTTGACCGACGACGAACGGAAGCGAAGATTCGGTGACGGAGAGGTAGTTCGAGTTCTCTACGTGCCCGTCGATCTTGCGTCGCTTACTTCCCTCCGAATTCTTCTCCAATTTGTCCGATTAATTTCACGGAGAGGATTTCAAATTCGTAAGTTTTAACTCCGAATTTCGAAAATCGGTGACTCGAAATAGCGAACACTCGCGTTTTAGATCGGTGATCGTTTTAGATCGAGCCATTTTGCGCGGATCTCGGTACGCGGTACATTTGCTCTCTAGGTTTCGATTTTTTTCTGCCGCGTTATCGAACTTTTTGAATATCTATAGTCGACCATGGCTTCTTGGAATACAAGTCTTCATAATCATTCCCTTCCGACTACACGAGAAAGCACTCTCTAAGCCAGATAAATCCAACAAGTCTGTCATTATGGTACGGGCACGAAAGTCAACTTTTAGAACGGAGGTTAAATATTGTAAATACTTGGAAGCGAACGAAGAATTTTGTTAAATCGAATAAAAATTTTACCTCAAAGCTAATCTTTTTACAATTTTAGAATTAACGTTTAAGAAGATATAAATTATTTTCACCGGAGCTGCACGAAGTTAGGTTTTTAAAAATTTAAATACCGCGAATAGGGCGAATAGCGTCTAAATTTCTGAACCGGTTCGAAGGGTTAATATCTGGCACCGTTAGACCATTTACGGCACTTTAAAGGGTCGGATTTGGACAAGACGAGAAAATCACACACCTTCCACGACCAGCATTTATTACATACAGGATCGAACGACTTTAGAGTTAAAATAGGTTAAAAAATACTGGAAAATTATGGAGAGACAAGGATACATCATGTTCCAATACAGCTAACAATGATGGCATTTTAACACGCCAACATCCAAAAACTCCACTATTCCGCCGTCTCTCGTCGGTCCTTGAGAAAAATAACGATAATACCTGGAAAATCCGGATAAGACTCGACGATCGGGTGGTAGACGATCACTCGAACAACGCAGTTGACCGCGTGTTCCTTCCTCTCGACGTCGAAGGAAAGAAAGAAAGGAGGAATAACTCGGTGAAAGCGCACCGAACCACGATGACGAGGATATCGACGAGGTCGTCTTTTCGCGCTCGGTCGGACAAAAGTCCAGCTTGAAGATCTGCGTTCCTAGCGATACGTACCTACCACCAAGTCGGCGTCTCATTACGCGTCATTATTCTTGCAACGGACGATCGGTTTCGTAAGAACGCGACTGAACTTTTATTCGCTCTCGAACGGCCTTGCTTTTGCATTGGCGGTGCGACGGTGCGTCGTAACAACGACCATCACCATCGTTACCATCACCAGCAGCGTGCGATGACATTAGGAGGGGGTGGGTGAAGGAACAGAAGGGGAGGGGAAAATGCAATGCACGCGAGAGCGTGGGCGTCGCTTTCCCACCTTCGAAAAACCTTTCACTGTTTTGCAGCCGCGTAGAGACAGACGCGCGGCAGACAGCAGCCTGCCTCGCGTCCTCTCGACCATCATGGAGAGAAATCTCGCGAGCCGACTCGTTTCCTAGCGCTAAAATTAGTCGAGGTAGCTAGCGGTGTACGATCGCCTGCGATCGCGCGCTCTCGTTCGTAGGACACGACGAAATCACCTTTTAACTCGTGAAGTTGTCACGGATCGAGCAAAAGCTCGAAAAAAGTCTTATCAACGAGGATCGACCACGTGGATCCTTTGGGAATCGCCGTGATAGTTAGAGACGTCGTGATTCCCATCAGGAATCCAGCGAATCGCATTGAGGTCACCGTATCGCTTTTTATCGATCGTTGGGTATTTTAATGCTAACTTCCGTCGGCAGGCTGATAAAATCGAAGGACTTTTTGAAAGGGTTAACGCGAAGATCTTCCAACGATCAGACGCGAATTCCTCTTACGTCGAAGTCTTCGGTGCGACTAAGTTCCAACACCCTGAGCAAGTTTGGCCCCGTTCACGAGTTTGATTTGGCCGTTGCAACGGGTCTTGATCGCGTTGATTAGGAACTAACTACATACTAAATACGGAGGACCAGCAAGAGATACAATCCTGCAAAATCTACTTGTCGTCTTCGGTCGATATCACTCCTCACTCCCAATTTCCCGGTTATGATTTCGATCGAGCCGAAGTTCAGATTCTCTCGGCTATCCGCACCCCACTCCTACAGCTTCTTTTTTCGAGCATAGCCGCGAAATCAACGATCTCAACGCGCGTCATCGGAGCTTCTTCTACTCGCTGGACATCCTCCTTTTCTATCGTTCGTTCTTTCTTCTCCCTCTTTCACACTTCCTTCTTCTTCTTCTTCTTCTTACTTTCCTCCTGCTTTTCTCGTTTCTTTCTTCCTTTTTTTGTTCGTTTCGTGCTTCCAGCTCGACGACATTTTATACGTCGATCGCGGTATCAGGCGGGTGCACGTTGCGCTCGTTCATCCGAAGAACCGAAGCGGCAGCTGCTCGTACGTACGTTAGAGCGTCCTGAGTTCGTTCGAATTTTTCCGAAGGAACGTCGTATCGGTGCAGACGTCGCGGCGGCGCAGCGGTTTCCGTCGTTGAACCGCAAGACGGCCTTCATCCTTCGCCGATCTCCTACCGACTCGCCTTTTCCTCCTTCTCCTCTTTCCTCTCATCGTGGTCTCACCTCTTACCTCGCCACGGATCACACGGAAATCGTGCGTCTTCTCGTCGTTTCAACGCGCCAACGAACGAACAAGCCGCGTCGCGACGTACGCACGACGATCTCGTATCGACTCGTCATCTGTTCGCGAACTTTCCTCCTTGCCGCTCTTATTTTTCTTCTTTTTCTTCTACGTCATTTCTTCGTCGCCATCTTCCTCTTCTGCGTTATCTTCTTCTTCATCTCTATGTCTCTTCTTCTTCTTCTAATTTCGCATTTTCTCTCTACGTCTCTTCTTCATCTTCGCCATCCATCTTCTTGGCTTAGCGCCTCGACGTCATCGTCGCGTAGTCGTTTTCTTTTGAGTTGCTAGTCCCTACCCTCTTCCTACTTTCTGTTACAGATTTCGTACAAGCGGTCGTGGCCGTCGTCGTACCGTACGAAAGGCAACGAGAGAGCCGAGGATGTAACGCGCGTGAACCGCGTGGAAGAATACGAGGATGTGCACGGTGATAACACCGAGGCAAGAGGAAGAAGAAGAAGTCAAGAGGAGGAAGAGGAAAAAGGAGGGAAAGTCGTCGTCTTCGTCGTCGTGGCCTCGAGGAGGACGATAAACGGATATTGTCAAGCGACTGACCTTCGGCCATCGGTCCTTCGTCCTCGTTCTTCTCTTTTTCGTTGTCGTCGTCGTCGTCGTCGTCCTCGTCATCGTAGCCGTTACCGTTCGATGCCGTCCATTGACTCGCGTACGCGCGCATAATCGTCCTTTTCTCGTCGTATCTTTCTTCTTCTTTTTCTTCGTTCGTCCCTTTTTCTCCCTTTCGTTTCCATCTTTGTCTTCTTCTTCGACTATTTCTTTCTCTCTTCGACCTACGTCGATCCTCGCCACGCCATCGAAGCACGAAGGCTCCAGGGAAAGATGTTAGGCGTGAGTCAGCCCAACAATCCGCCGTCGAGTTTACGACACTCGGCGAGCTTCTCCTGCCTGCAAAGAAGCACCGCCACTGAGGGTCACCGAGCCAGAACCTCGACCCTCCTGCAACAGCCGAGTCTCCAGTTGTGCAACTCCTCCGGCCATCACCAATACCCGTCAAGCGGCCAAGCCGCCTCGTCGTTGCTCCAACAGCAGCAGCAACATCAACAGCAACAGTCCCATCATCATCATCACCATCATCATCATCATCATCAGCATCATCATCACCAACAACAACAGCAGCAACAACAACCGCAACACCGCAAGACGTCAAATAACGGCCAGTATCAGATAGATTCTCTCGATTCGATCCAGGACAACAACGATTACGGTTTCGTGAGGATGAGACCGCGCTTGCGCAGTACCAACGCCACGATCTATCACGAGGAGGAGGTAGCTGCTGCCAAGAGCACCTTCCGAGAGCGCGACGCCTCCGCCTTCAGCGATCGCGAGTGCGACTCCAGCTACCGCGAATGCTCCTTGCTCAAGATCAAGGAGAGAGAACAGTCACCCAAGGGGTACGGAGGTAGCGTCGGTGGTGGGAAGAATCAGAATCCGTTGAGAGGCGCCCTGATACTCTTCACGTCGACTTCGTCCTGGTGGAAGGCCAGACAGAGGGAAGAACAGTTGAACGGCGCCTCGGCTTGCTCGATGACGTCGACGACGACCACCACCACCACCACATCGTCGACGATGGCCTCGACGTCGTCGACGTTGATGGCGGCATCTTCCTCGTCTACGTCGACCGCGAGCACGACGACGTTGCTCGGCCCCTCCTCGATGTCCGAACGAAAATGGTCGACGTCCATGTCGATGACGTCACCGCCGAACGAGAGAAAGTGGCTCGGCTCGATGACATCGCCCACGAACGACCGGAAGTGGTCTTTGAGCGGCAGTGGCGGAACCACCAGCAATGCCGGCACCGCCTCGTCCCTCGCCTCACCTAGCAACGAGAGAAAATGGACGAGATCGTCCGCGTCGAGCTCTACCACAAGCGGGCAGCAGGATCGAAAATGGCGTTCTCTTGGCGCCCTCTTGAGGGCTCCAACCGGTGGTGGTGGTGGTGGTGGTTCCGCTGCCGGAAGCAACAATTCCCACGGTGGTGCTGGGGGACAGAATTCCCTCGCGCACAACGGCATGAGCGTTTCGATGATAGAGGGGAGCGGTGGGGTCGGCGGTGGTGATCGCTTTCATCACGAAGAGACGCGCGTCTCTAGCACCGGCAAGTCGTCGTCGAGTCGATACCAACAGCCGACTTCGTACTCGGCGCGCGTCTCCCGTGTCACCAGAGACATTTACAGGGAGAACGGCGAGTTCGCCAGGTCGAAGGTCAGTCGTAGATTGTATCAGGAGGTCGCGGGTGAGGCGAACGATCGCGATATTCTCCAGGACGACACCGTGCCGCTGATCGAGCGTAGACGTCACTTCGATCAAGACGATCGAGGAGGAGGAGGGACAGCTGCCAGCGGTGGTGGCGGTGGCAACGGAAGCAGAGGCAGAGCCAATCGCGAGAGCTTCTGCAGGCTGGCCGCTGATCGGGGCAACGAGCCACGTTCCACGACCACCAGCAGCGCCGCCGCCAGGTCCAACAGAGCGCAGAGCTTCTATCTTCTCGACGATTTCTTGAAGCCCCAACCGCAGCAGAGCGGCAAGTGCACGCTGAACCTCTATCTGTCCTCGTCCTCCTCCCACTCGAAGTCCGGCATCAGCGATCACGGCAGATCCCTCGAGTTGAAGCGCTCCTCGCAGGCTAACGTTGCCGTCAACGGTGCCGCCAACGCCTCCACCAGCGCCACTACCAACATCACGCCACCCAGGCGTCACAACTCGAGTTCGGACAGCCTCGAGGTCGCGACTAGTCCTCTGCCACCGCCCGTACCGCCGCCCCCTCCTCAGCTCACCGTCAGAGGAAGGGAGAAGGTCGAGAGCTTCAAGGAAAAGGATCCCTGCCCCTGTAAAATGTGTCTGCCCAACATGCACCAGCATCACCATCAACAGCAACACCACCAACAGCAGCAGCATCAACGATCTTTCGCGGAAGAGGTAAGTCCTCGAGATCGAGGAGGAACGATTCTGCCTCTTTTCGCCATTTACCGTTTCCAATTCGTCTCGATGTCTCTCGTACGTCTCCGACTACGAAAATATCGACGATGGAAGGTTCCTTTGTCTTCTCCGCTCTTGTCACGGAGAACAGTTGCATTCGCGGTGGATTTCGAAGAATTATTCTTCCCGGCGTCCATCGGTGCGCTTTTACAACGCGGGGAAATTAAGGACGCGCCGTTTATCGAACGACTTCGTGAGTTATGGGTGTCGACGTTGGAAGCGTCCTCTTGGTGTTTCGTTGTTCTCTCGACTATCGCGCCGAACATTCGTCGAATGTGCGGGCCACTGGCCAAGTGTTGTCCCTATTATGACGATCGTTAATCGTTACTTTCGATGAACAGTCGAAGTCGAACTCGAGTTCGGCTTGATTAGGTGTCGTAGCGCTCCGTATTCGTTGCATCGTTACGACAAGAAACTTGCGTAGATTCGAAGGAGTGGTCGCGTGTTAAAGTCTGGAGGATTTAGTAAAGTTACAGTCGACTGTTTATCTTCGCTTCGGTGAAGAAGCGACTGTGGTTAGACGGTGTCGCGTTACTTACGCGCGTGCATAGGCACCGGTACTTATCCAATAGATTTCTCGTTTGCCCTTTCTCCTTTCGACGCTTTTCCTCGGATGAGATTAATCGACTGGGCTCTATCAGTGTCTTTTCTTTTTTAGCCAGTTAGTTTCTCTCGCACGTGCCTTGCATCATCGTTCGCAATCTCTAAAATGTCGTCAAAGTACGAAATTGTGTTCTTGACTCCTTTGCGTATCGAGGGAAGATCACGCTTTCGATAATATCTCAATATAATTTTGGACATCGAGGATACGTCGAATATTCGACACGGGTGTTTGCGCTTTGTTGGGTTATCGCGAAGGTAGGCTCCGTGTTCGCGGTACGTTCGATAGAGGCAAGGTACTTCGCGTACACCAGACCGCATTCTTTTAACAAGTTCTCTTAAAGTTCGTGCGGCTACGAATAAATTGAAGTGCTTCGCGGTAACGAACGATCGGGTTGCTCAGGGTTAGCTTCCGTTTTCAGGACGAAGCTTCGAAGACTCGTTACGAGTAGACGAAACGAAGATAATGTCAGGAGGGCTAGAACTTGGACGAGCTTCTATGGTTAGCTCTCAAGAATACCGGCAGTGAAATCCATTATAAACCGGATTAAGCTTACTCTCTTAGCCGGATCAACGTCGATAATAACGTCGTAAAACGAAGCCATTATGTCATAATTGCCATAAAGACAGCTCCGAAGATCGATGCCAATGTTTCTCAATCGGTTTTATCCTCGGCTATGAGAACTATCAGCGTCCCCCGTCACGGACCAAACGTCAATCATCGATCGATTTCAAACCAAGATTATCGAAACGTATACCAATAAGAACTTTATCAAAGGCGCTATGCAGTAATGGCAAAATTCACGAAGCAACGAAACTAATCGATGCGATATCCAAGATTTCCGCCGATATTCAAGACGATCAACAAAACCAATTTTCTAGGTGTAAAAATGCAGGTTCAAATAGTTTTAATACAGTGCCTGGGAAAAAGATCATCAAAGTCGAAACTTCGGGATTTCGCGTGCGATAATTTAGTCTATTGAGGTACCCAAAGTCATAACGACATCGACATCTTCGTTGGCATACTTGCTTTATTTAACCAAGTAGCGATCAATTTCGTCAATATCGCTCTTCGTCTACAGTTATCGTACCAATCGAGTCCAAGTGTCCAAATCGATACCAATCGCCGTTTCGTTCGACACTTTGAGCGAATTTTCCGTCCCGAACAATCTAGGAAATCGAACGAAACCTTCGTAGAATCGCGCAAAAGCGTCTGGAAAGTTCGAGACGAATCGAAATGTCGCGCAAGAACGATCGATAACGCGTAAAAAGGTATCCAGCGGTGACCTTGGATTCCAGCTGAGAAAGAGCAATTTCACGCGAAGAAAAACTAGCCTCCCGATCGAATCGAACGAATTCTTCGAGGGGAACACGGAACTCGTCGCGCTCTTTCATCGTTGCTGGACAGAGAGAAGGAGGACTGACACGAGGAGAAAGGGGGATAATGTACTAGAGTTCTAGGTACGTTCATAGGGGCGACGTAGGCGGTAATAAACGGTGATCGGTGCTTGGCCGCGTCGCGTTTAATTACGGCTCCTTGGTGCCGCGAGTTTCTATAGAACGAGCGCGCGTCGTGAATGGAGAAGCAGCCTATTACCGATCGTTCTCGCTAATTCGAGCAACGATCGGTTATGGGGATACAAAAAACGACGATGGCGCGCCGATTTCGCATCACCGATTCTGGTGGATCCTATGCAAATTTTTGTTGGACGTGATGATCGGTTATGGGGAGATGAAAAAACGACGATAAGACGCCGATCTCGCGTCACCGATATATATTATATATATTATATTACAATAGATCCTGGGGAAATTGTCATCAGTCTTAACAGTCGCGAGACGTCGGCGTCGATTCTTCGAAACTTCTCGAGTGCTCCGGGTACGAAATTCCATTTGAACTCTGGTTCTACCGAGGATCTTGAATTTTAGCGAATAGCTTCTATTCCTTCCTCCTTTGAAATATCGCGCTTATTATCGAAAATATTGTCGATCGTGAGGAAAGTAAATTATCACGATCGAGGCGAAGCCTTTCCTTCTTATCCTTCTCTTTTCGAAGACTCCATCGATAAATGGCACGATATTTTATTTATTTAATTTTACGCGCTCTCGTCTTATTTTCCTGTGCATATTCGCTTTTATCATCGTTTTATTGACTTTTATTATTTCGTCGTAAGCTATTGTAGTTCCTTTTGCTCGTTCAGTATCGTTATGAGCTCAATAGGTCTCTGACAAACTCTCTCTCTCTCTCTC
>JAITYT010001468.1:244216-255027 GCA_025433975.1 Liostenogaster flavolineata
GCCGTCCTTTCAGGGAGAATAGACACGGAATAGACTCGTCAATTTGGAGTTGGTCCTCACGGTCGAAGCATGAACGTTTCGCGGTTCCAATCGCATAGGCGTATTCGAGATTCCGACCGGAATGCCAGGAATGCGTTATTGCAATTTAAACGATCGATCAAAATCGAGCTGCCGCGTTCGATAGATTGGTGGTTTGCCTCTCGTAGCCTCTATCCTTAACAGGTATAAGGGTTTATGACGTCGACGGATACCTTCGTATATTAATTCAACCTGTTTTCGTGCAGAAATTATCTTCGTCGTTCCAACGAACTCGCGCTCGTGTTCTTAATTTTTTAGGAGATATTCTTCTATTTTTCGAAACTGATTACGTTGTATCTGATATACGAGGAATATTTAATTTGATGCAAAATTCATTTAAAATATCGATGTCGATATTACCGATATTTGACGCGTCGCATTAAAATAGTTAGTGTTTCGAGTTTCGTCGTTGCCAGCGAAATCATTGGTATAAAACATAAGTCAGTTCGACCATCGATTTTACACTAAATCGTCTTTATTCCTTTATCGCCTTGGAGATTTCGAAAGAAACCGTTGCTGCTAATTCGATTTCCTGATATTTTCGAATCGACGCACTCATCACCGGTAAGTACAAAGAATTTCCAACACTCGATAAGATCTTAAGTCGTTAATGGATAGAACGACAGGGCAAAGCCATACGATGGTATGCAAAGGATTTTCTTAATCGTCAATGTCACTCAAGTTTTCAAAATATCTCAGCAGTCTGTATCGATGTTAATTCTTAATTGTTATTCAAAATCTGTTACTCATTTTGCTCGAATTCATTTATACGATAAGCGACTTTGAAGAAACCGATCGCAATAAAATCAATAAAAAAAAAAAAAAATTAACTCGTCTTTCCCAGTGGCTCGATAGACGCGGACGCGCGGTGGTAGAGTCAGACTTAAATAACGATTTTTACATTCCAACCTCGTGACTCTTGGCCCCTTCCGTCCTTAAGAAGGCGTCGGACGCTCGAGGATGACACGTCGTATTCGCACGCTCCTCGAGCTAGCCGACGATACGATCGGAGCCGCGACTTATCGTCGGAGATGATAAGAGTGTAAGCGCGTGTCAGCGGTGAGAATTCGCGTGCCTATCCGTCAGCGCGTTCCAAACGCTAGGATATCTTCGTCCGTCGAGCGATTTGCCACGTCTCTTAAGCAAGGAGAGGAGCAGGAGGTGGAGGAGGAGAGAAGAGGCCTACGGTGTATCGAACGAAACCCGTTATTCTTAGGACCGTAGAAGCTACCGCCGTAGGAAGTCGTATTTCTATCCTTGCAGTATCTTCTCTGCTCTATTATTAGCAGTTGGTACCGTGCTGCTAGGCGAACAAGCTCCAAACGACTTAAACTGAATTTCCGTTCGATTTGAATTGTCCTCGCGTTTACCCGGCGGCGAGGGCGGATCTCGTCTCTCGGCTTCTCGAGATTCCCGTAACCGTACTTCCCTGATTCTCTATCTTCTCTCGTCTTGGTCTTTGCTCGACGTTTCTTCTCATCGGCTGAACGAAGCTTAGCGATCGTCGCGAATCTGCTCGTTCGTTCGTTTTGCCAGTTCGTTAAACACACGGATACGCAGTTAAACGGATAGATACGTAAATGGATCGATAGATTTCCACCTAATCGCGATGATGTTGCCTCGTGCCTATTTCTACGCTCGCGTAAGAGGGAAAGAGGTGGGGATCGAAGCGCGTTGTTATCCAATCAGCTTCGTACGCGGCTGACAAAAGTTCCAACGACGTTTTAAGACACCGACGCGTCCTCGTTATTGCTCCCAGACGTTCTTATCGTTTGAACTGATTTTTTATCGACCGTGAAGATTAAGACGTCTCGTAATGATTATGCGACGTCTTAGTTTATCCTAGTTTATCACGCGGTTTGTCCTTCGGTATTTTTACTCGTTCCTCCGACGGAACGAAATGTTCCATCGGATATAACAGACCGTATCGAATGTTTAATCGGGACGGCATTGAGAATTTATTTTTTTTAATTTTCAACCTTTCGTTACGAGCGTCGAACGTACAGTAGCCCGGAACATCGGTTGTTCAGTGCTGGCGTAGGCTTCGCCATAAGGGAATAATCGAATTCCCTCCATTCGGAAATATTTTTAAGGAAAATTCAAACGCAACGCGTTTAAATTTAGATATCCGTTTATCGAACCGTATAGAGATAGGGTTGTAAACTTTTCTTGATTAATGTTTTGACCTGATCTTCATCAATGATGTAGGGCCTACCGGGGTGTTCTTGATCTTCGAGATTGAAATCACCAGCTTTAAACCAAACAAACCTCTTCCGCACGGTTCTTTCGGCTATAGCACCGTTATCGTAAACAGCGCGTACCTTTTTTGCCGCTTGTGTGGCATTTTTAAGCATCGAATGCCTGTAACGCACTTTGTTAACTTCCACATTTAAGAGCGTATAAAACTAACAAAAATTAATAATACCATCTACTGAAGATCGGCACGGTCCCTCAGGATAATCCAATAGATATTACAAGATCAGGGAGAAAAGATTCGATTTCTCGTGATCCTAATTTATTAAGTGCGTGGGAATATCTTCCACGTAAAATTAACAAAGAAACAAAATTCCTCGGCGATAATCGCTCGATATTCCAGGCGGATTGCCCACTGCACATCTTGATGACGTAGTCGTAGCCTGGACGACTTCCTTCTCGCGAAATCTAGACGTCCTAGGTCAGGGACGCGTAACCTACGCATCCGGCTGCTCGACGAGGAGCAGGCGTCTTCACCTGCCGGCCCGTTGAAAGCCATGACGCGGATTACCGGTTATTTATTTCCCGTCGAGCCAAACCAAATTACTAGTCATTTTTCTACGCGCCTGAGAACGCGACGTTGAATTAACGCGCGATATTCGAAGCGATTAGGCCAGTCAGCGACTCGCTCCGCGTTTTGCGTCAACCACCATCGTCAGCCAGAAGCACTCTTTTCCTTTTTCCTCGATCTCTTTCACGTCGTGGATGCGACCGCCCCTCGATTGCAGGTTCCACGTCGACAGGTGGCGAGTAAAAACAAATGCGAGGACAAGGACGAGGACGAGACAGTCTTCGTTCTCGTCTGCGCTTCGAAGCATCTGGGAACATGCCTACGTAATGCCTCCCTACGCTACAATTTTTAGGTGCGAGTGAGAACCGTTCGAGCGCGTTTCTCGCGTGTTGGGGGCAAATCGGTCTGATTACTCGATTTTTCTGTCTTTCTAGTGTCTTGTTTTGACACGTTGGCTGCCCAGCGTGATTAGGTTGAATTTTTTGCGAGGTCCAAATCCGATAGTGGGAGCGTAAGAACGTAAACGTTACTAGGAAGCGAGAAAAAAATGTAAAAAAGACTTCAAGACATTCAGACTTTGAGATCTAAAGACATTCTTCAATTCTTCGTTCAATGTCGAGCTATATTCATCTACTAACGGAAAATAATATTTGGTTTTTTAATTAAGATGCAGTTATCACGAGTTATCCAGACCACTGCGAGGATATTTTTTTCTTAAGGGTCTTCGAAAATCAGATCTCAACGACTGAATTTTCAACATTTTTAAATGGAAGTTTTATGAAATATTGCTCATATGTTGCTTCTTTGTATGCTTAAGACATTTGATTGAAATAAAATAATGTAATCCGTTAAGTCGACCAAGAAGAACGTGACGTGGCGACGAACGTGTTAAGGAACGTCAAAAAAATTCGTCACTTGATAAATGAAACTTACTCTCCCAGATAAAACTTCGAAAAATTGCGATTTTTGCAAGTGTATTTTCAAACATGCAATCGTTTGTCGATTACCTCGATCGAAAAATTCCGACCATGGGGAATGGAATTGAAATTCGCTGTTCATTTATTCATTTTTTCTTTGATACGTTATGCACTTTCACTTAGACGAATTTTCACTCATTCGATCGGTAGCTTCAGGAGCAAGTATCGATCTGCGAATCTTAGAAACTAACCCTACGCTCGACCACCTGCTCAATTCCTACGATGAAGACGAAGTTCACGGAATGGTCGAGCGAAATTTATAGAGAGGCGACGCTTCGCAAAGCACCGCATCAATCGTCAGTAAAGTGAATCGTTTGGCAGGTCGACGCGTCGCTCAGCTCTCTGTTGACAAAATACGATTCTGTAAGCATATGCCTCCGTCCGGCTAGCGCTCGGTTAAATTTCGATGAAGAAGGTTTGTTTAAACAGCCGACGTAGACAGCAGTTATGTATACGACTTATATACTGTACATTTTTCCGTTTTGCCTGGTGGCTTCGTATCATTCGTCGAGGCATCGTCAACGCGGCGTCTCCTTTCTCTCGTCTTTCATTCTTTCGATGAATTTATCGAACTTAGATCCGTTTTCTCTGGTCGTTTCCACGCGGAGAATTGATGCGTTCATCTCCTCGTCACTCGTGTTTGGGTGACACGCGTTGACCACCACGCGAATATATTAAGAAATCCCCGTCAGACCACGCGTGCTGCTTAGAACAAATTGAAACTTACTCGATGCAGACGTGTAAACATATTAGGGCCGAATAATTTTTAGGTAATTATTTAAAACAATGTAAATTTTTTAGCTTTATATCATATTCTACACCGTCAGTCATCGATCACTGACTTGGCACTCAACGTGTGAAAAGAAAACATTTTTTCAAACGAGTATAATATAGATCGCGATAAGATACATACAATGATAACATATAAAAATGTACATGTACTTTAGTCGCAATTTTACATCTGCGGCCACTAGCATATAGGCGGCGTGGGATATCGCGACCTAAACGCAAAAGAAACCAAAATAGGCTCGGCGCTTAACGCGTTAAGCTAGTTTGGAAGAGATATTGCCAGAAGATTGACAGGATAACCATTTATGTGCATAGTTTCAACATATTTCCTCTTAATACATTTTATCTGTTTATCTGAATAATATTTAGATATTTTGTTATAATTTTCAAATTATTTAACGATTCAATTTGTTTAATATAATTTGTTACATTAGACTGTCGTGGAATAAACGAAAAGTATAGTGTCAGTCATCGATGGCTGACGCGGCGCTTAGCGTGTGAAAAATACGAAATTAGAACCGTGTTTTGCTCGAAAGTCGATCGAATGTAGAACGAGATCGCGACGAAAGGTACAACGTGGTACAAAGAGCGAAGGATGACGAGTTTCTTGAAATTAGGAAATACACTTAAAATTAACAATCAGAAATGCGAATCGAGGACACTGCGCGAGAAATATGTTTCGAGCGGTTTGAATACGAAATTATATGTATTGTAAGAAACTGTTAACTCACTTGCTTTCGCTAAATGCCCATAAGAGGCGAAAGAGGCGACGAGTGGTCGCCAGGTTTTTCGAGCAACTCGAACCATTGGCATCCCGAAATTGCATCGATTATTGGTGTTCTCCACCGAACGATGCTTCCTTTCACTTCACTCGCGATTACTTACACTTCGATGTTCGCTCGGCACATCGATCGACGACGAACTGGCGATTTCATCGTCTTAATAAGTCCATCTACCTGATCGGAATAACCATAAGAGACGGGGTCATAGTTCGTGCGAAAGAGCTTTTGTCCTTCCAAAAAAAAAGACATCGAACGAACTATATCGTTATATATAGGACCTCTGGGCTTAAAATTATTATTTGGAACGAACAGTGGACAGTGTAAGATGATCTTAAGAGGCGAAAATCATGGGTCCATCCAGGTGGACTACCAACGAACACCGCAAAAAAGGTGTTGCTACGGATTTGATGGAATCAGTGGGGCATAGTCCATTGTGAAATGCTTCGATTTGATCAGATTATAGCTTCTTAGCTCTGATAAGAACGGTTGATTCGTGTGAGCAAGGCGTTTTGAACGAAAAGGCTCCTCGAGCCCCAAACAGCAAAAAAGACCCCGAAAACAGTCTCGAATTTGAGAGGTATTCTTCAAACTCGGCTTCTTTGGATTAGCATTTATTTCAATCTCTAAAGTACCAGCAGATTTTCTGTTCGAGTCAATTGAAGAGGTCCAAAAAAGCCTCTATTAATTCTTTGCATCAAAACCAACATCCGAAACGAAGGAGACTACTTTAAAGATTAGGTTAGTACTGATTTTTTTATAAATTAATGTCGAATGTAGAATTAGTTCGTGCATCTGATATATCGTAGGAGATTACGGAAAGATTTTTGACGATTTATGCAAAGCATAAAAACGAGTTGTTTTAAAAGTTTCGCTGCCATGTCGTTGTGACCGAAGTCGTTTGCCACGAAACTTCACGGTACGTAACTTGTTGAAAAAAGTTCAGATCAGGTAAGGAGTCTTTAGGTAGACTTTCTGGCTTTACGCGAGAGACGCAGACTTAACGAATAAGATTGTTCCAAAGACTAAACTAAGGTTTCAGCAACTAAAGCGGTCAACGATCGTCTTTATAGCTTGCGAATTCTAACGAATAGCCGCGTCCGTATGCAGAGGAACGGGAGTGATTTTATTCCAATTTGTTGCACCTTTATTTGTAAAATCTTTTGGTAAAAATTGGTATTATTTTAAAACAAATTTTATACTTCGTTGAAAATCAATATTTTTACGATTCTTTCTACTCGATTTTTTTTACACCTTTTTTTTACGTCTTCGTGTCGAAATGGTGTCGTCGTTTATCGAGATATCACGAACTTTGTATCTTTTCTTTCTCGTCTTTAAAAATTAATCTGACAGCGCAGCTTTCAGCCATTGCCACGTATAATCGACGATCGTCCTTATAATTTACAAATTGAATCGATATCATCAACGTATGACGCATGTTCGATCGACTTCCAAAAGAATTTGCGCGGCAATACGCGTAGCTCGTTAAAATTTCGTCGTCGTTAACGAAGAAAGAAGAGACGAGTCCTCGACATTCTCCTTTCAAGGTACGCGATGATGTCTTCCATTCACGATGCATCGACGTTGGCCGTCTTTGCGAAGACTCGCATCGAGTGGGACAAACGGCATGCGAACGTGTGTCGGACAGGCGCTAAAGCGAGACGCAAGGGCGAAAGGAACGCCAAGGGCGTCGCGAAAGTTGTGCGTGTCGATTCGTTTTGAAATTCATCGAGTCGAAACACAATTGGACAAAATATCACGAAATTATCAGCAATCGCGCGATAAAACGTCTTCTGGTTAAAAAATCAAGCGGAGAAACGCGAGCTCCACCTCTCGCATCGTCGATCGTTGCAAAATCCTTCACAAGACCATTCTTCAAATTTTACTGCTATAATTGGCTTCGAACCAAAATCGGATTAAATATCGCGAGATTATCTTCAATCGCGCGTCAAAATGTCTCCTGGTAAAATATCAGATGAAGAATCACGAGCTCAGACGTACATTTGTTCATCCACCTCTCGCATTTTCTGTCGTTGCAAAATCATTCGTACGATCTACGCTCAAATTTTGTTCGAATAATTGGCTTCTTTGTCGATTCGTTTCGAAACTCTTCGAGTCGAACCAAAATCGGACTAAATATGGCGAGATTATCTGCAACAAAATGTTTCTTAGTAAAACATCAAACGGAGAATCACGAGCTCTGGCATAAATTCGTTCGTGCACCATTGCACAAAAATCGTTGATACGACCTATCTCAAATTTTGTCCGAATAAAATTGGCTTCTTGGTCTCTCGGGCACCGGTTAGAAGTCCTTGTCTTTAAACTGTTAACCGGAGAAGAATTCCCTTTTTAATTACACAGCTTTTTATGCTTAATTATCCTATTATTGCTTTATAAGCTAATGAAGCTTAAAATAAATTTTACGTTTTACGTTATTTATTCGTTGGTAATATAAATTTAAAACGTTTGACGTATTTATTCGTCCCGCTCGGTTAACAGCTCAACGCGCATCGCGATACGTCGAAATCTCTCGATGGAGAAAACAGGGAGCTAATATCTAACGATCCGTTTCACGATGTTCCGTCGATCGAAGGACGCGCGTCGTGGAGCGCAAAGGATCGGGATACTCGAAGGGATTCCAAGTCGCACGGTCCATCTCCCGAATTTCCTCCTCGATCCTTCCCCCGCCCTCTTTTTCCTTTTCCTTCTCTCCGAAGCGACCACCGTGGACTACCGAGGTGAGACGAGAGCGCGAGGGGATGGTCGCGAGATGGAAGGCACGAGATAGAACCCGTGTGACGGAGGTCTATCTCGCCGTGGAGATCTTAAAACGAGCGGGCGAGCGTCTGTCGGTGCGTCGAACCCCGTGCGGTGATTTATCATTATTGAAATACGGGCCATTTGAGCCCATCGTTGGCCTCGTCGTCCTTCTATGCCGCCATCGTCCTCCGCGCGATTCGCGACATTCGCTTTTGTGCCTCGTTCCTCCGTCCCTCCTTGCCTTCTTACTCGCTCTCGCCCTTTTGCGTCTGTTTCCGAATCCGGCCGTGACCAGTTGTTCTTCTACTTACGCACTTTCTTTCCCTTCGTCTTCATCTTCCTACGTTCGATCGATCGAACCCTATGACAAAGGATTAACGTGCGTATCGTCGATTCCGAAGATTTGGTCAGGGCAACATCGGTCTTGTATTAACCTGTTAACCGAGCGGGACGTATAAATGCGTCGAACGATTTAAATTTATGTTACGTAAAACGTAAAATTTATTTTAAGCATAATTGGCTTATTACGAAGCACGAATAAATATAGCAATAATTAGCTAATTAAGCGTAAAAAGCTGCGTGATTAAAAAGGAATTTTCCGGTTAACAGGTTAAGTCTACCGGAAAGTTCCGTCACGTAATGTCACTAATTTCAACATTTTCTCCTTCTCCTTACGTGCTCGATATGTACGAGAAGAGATGGTCAGCAATCATAGCAATTATATTATTAGGTAAATATCGATTTATTTCATTGATGAAATGTCATCGATGGAGGATTTCGGAGTTATAGGTTACTCGGTAGACATTTGTTTTCTTTAACCAATTCTACCCTAGGCCCTGGCCGTGTGTCGTTCGAAAAATATCGATTCAAAGTTTCAATCGAAAAATGAATCGAGACCAAACGGATGATCGACGAATCCAGCTAGTGAGCGAGAAAGAGAGAGAAGTGTTCGTCGCATATCGTTTCAAAGCATGCCTCGTGAGCGCATTACGAACTATCGGTACCTCGAATAGATCGCACGATCCGACGTCGAGTGGAAAATAAGCGGCGGAGATTAAAACGCCCTCGAGATGATGCGAGCAAGAGTGAATCCTAATTGGAAAATAGTGGCCCAGAGAAATGAATTAGCAAAGATGTAATCAAATCTGCCAGAGTGTTCTTAAAAATTCATACTGAAATATTTTTCCGATGGAATCGAATCGTCGATGTATAAAATCGCTATGTCGATGTTTGACGGTGTAACGTCCATCTGGATAGATCGTACGAACACCTCGCGGAGTCTTTGACCTTCCTCTTTACGGACCAAGCGACGTTCCTTCGATTGTAAAAGGATATCGTCGTTCGACGCGCGAATCTTTTTGCGGTAAATTTTACGGCTGATTATTTACAAAAAATACCGGAGAAAAATTTATTTAAACGTTGGTACCTAGTAAAATCAATCGTGCTTCGTTTTCGAAACGCAGTTTAACTCAGCAATTAAAAAATTGTACTCTAGTGACTTTACTCACCCACGCGAGAGTCGAACGACGATTGTGAACAAAGAACCAAGTGATCGAACTTCCATCTTTGAAACTGAAACGAATCACGAATCAATAGCTCGCGAGGAAAGCTTGCTAAATCGTTAACTAAAATTGCTAAAATTGCCAAATTTTAAATTGCTTGCTAGAATTGTTAATTCGAGTACCAATTGTTCGGACGACGATCGATTTGCATGCTTCGTCAGGGATCGCAACGATGTCCTTGGTTCCATGTTGCCAGACTCGAGTGGATAAACAAAAAAATAGGGGAGGACCGGTGAATTCTTCTTTCGTCCGACTTTTCGCTCCATCTGATCGATCGTCGGATTCTTCGAAAAGATAAAGAACGATTATTTCGTGGAATTCACGACGAGTGGATAAATCCAAAATTCTCCTAGCGACTCGTTTGACGCGTTATCTTGGCATCGGTTTTTAGAATATCGTAAGTCATTGGAACGATTCCCTATTTTCGAGGCGGTGGACTGACGTCTCCAGACGTTTCACGGGCACGTTACGCAAGCTTAGATGCAATTCGATCCAAAGTCAGTCCAAGGATAACGTTCTTTTAGGATCCGTTTAAATTGTGGTCGGTGCGTAATCGTCTGATAAACGAGACCGCCTGAAGTTTCAGTTGTTAAACCGCAAAACCGGTGTCTTCCTCCTCGCGCGTTTGACTCGTCCGTGCTGGAGAAAAAAGAGGAGAAACGACAGAAGCACGTTTCTTCCTCGTTTCGAATTTCTGCCTCGCGAAGAAAAACAACCGAAAGCCCCCGAATCGAGATCGCAGCTCGACTATTTCGACAGACAAGACAATGGTCGTACTTTCTGACGTCACCGAATACATCAAAATGATTTTCTCCTTTTTTCAGCAAGATAGCGATCTTCGGTAACAGCTCGTTGCTCCTTCGAGATCTCTGAAGGATTTTAAGCGGACCAACAACCTTTAACGATCTTAAAAACGAAGTCCATTTCTTAAATCGTAAATTTAATCGAGGATGATGGAGTCCGTCGATACTATCTGAGGTCGTTCTGCGAGATGGAAAAAGTCGGAACCGTAACATTGAATTCACCGTCCTTTCGACTTCGACGAAGATCCTTCGTTAGGACGTTGCTCCTTGACTTCTCCTTCTCTTCTTCTTCGTCTTTC
>JAITYT010001468.1:272480-283551 GCA_025433975.1 Liostenogaster flavolineata
GTGTTTTTCCCCGTCGAAAAGCAATGTTTTATTGACACACGAAATTGTTTTGTTTCACTACAAAATCACTGTAATTTTTGAACCAAACGTCAGATCGTCATGAAATTTGTACAGCTATCTTTCGAAGGTTAGTATTTTTCAAAGAAAATATTAACTTTGTATTTGTGGCGCCACTGTCTGTCAGACCGGAAACTTATCAGCCGTTGTGTTATGTATTTACACCCGTCCCTCGATTTAAGCGGCATTTTTTTACGCGGTCGTGATGTAGCAGAGTAGTGTAGCAGTAAGTACGAAGAAACAGAGTCATTCACTACGGAATATCTTTGTCAAGTTCGTAAATTGCCAAAAAATTGGAAAATTTCGTTATAGTAGACATCGATTCAAACATTCGACGCGCCTTAAAGTTTTGTCAAAATTTAACGAAACGTTGCAAGGAAATATCAGCAAATTTATGAAAACGGGTTGTTTTTTTATTTTTGAGCGGTAAAAGTGCAAATTCAACCGCGGATAAAACGAGTTGTGTTGACAGTGAGAAATGTATCCAGGCAAAGATTACTTAGAAATGTTACCGAAGATACAGGGCTGAGAAGAACAGTCTTAACGGCAAACCCCGTTCAAGTTGACTTTGCTAACGACATTCTTAAAAATCTTGTGGATTCAGAGCCAGAGCTAACGGTCAGTTCGCAAAAAAGTTTAATTGTTCTCGTGGAACCGTATCTCGTTACTTACCAAGGCAAAAGATTTTACAAAAAATTGAAGACTTTAACTGGAAGCTACTGGTTTATCGACCTTACTCCTCAGACATTTCGCCAAGTGATTACCGCATATTTCCAACTCTCCACAATTTCTAATAGAAAAAATTAACGATAAGGACGAAGTTCGCAAAGTCTTCAGCTGTTTTGTCTTTCAAACGAAGTCCCATTTATGCCAATGCTTTCGTTCAGGTTACTTCGAAGTTCCCCATAGATACGAATGAACTTACGAATTCACCCGATGCTTGCCATCTTCTTATTCGATACGTTTGTATCGAAACGATCATTTTTCAAATGGTTGCGGTTCCGATCCACGGTCTGCATTCGTTTTCCAAGGCGAATTCTTCTGTCCTTGCAACGCCATCACGTCGGTATGCGAAATCATTTATAGTATGAATTCAAGACGTCTCGAATTCGATTCTCGGCCTCGAATAAACACGACGCTTCCACTTCGAATCGCTTCGATGTTTCCAGTTGGTCGATATTCTTCGTCGATTCTTTGTCCTCGAATTACTCCGTTACACACGCAATCAATATCGCGTGTAGACCAGAGACGTAGGCGAAGTAGCTTGAAAGCATTCAAGCGTTCATGGGAAATTTATTCGCCATATAGACGTAATTCTGTTAACGAGAGAAATCAATCGCTGATAGGCCCCTAAAAGAAACTTTCGGTGGTCTTCGTTCGAACGAATCTTCGTCGACCGACAGCGACGATTTTCTCTTCGTTACGAAGTATCTCATCGTCATGCGTCAATCGCATTTTTTGTTTCGAAGAATAATTCCTCTAGATCTAGGCCTAGGCGCGATATCCAAGTCCGATAGCGACGAACTATCAATGCGTCTAATCTAACACAGGTCATCGCACCGACCGAATAAATTACCCGAAAAAAGAGGAGACTTCGATCAGCTCCGGAAGCAAAATTTAAGATTATTCGGCATCCTGTGAACATCTTAACAGTCCCCTTGCAAACGATCGACACCGACGCGAACGACGATTGTCGAAAGCACGTTTAACTCTTCAAGCTGGTTCAGAAATTTAAATGCTGGAGCCCTATTCGCGGTATTTAATACTCTATAATACTCTATAATTTATTCCGATTTACATTTTCCATCCTTCGATCGAAAGTTATCGCTGTGGAAGGTCGAGATAAATGCTACAACTTTTATCCTTCCACTTTACGACCATAATTTTCTCGCAAAACTTTCAAACACGTTCTCCATTCTCCAACTTCGCATTTTTGCTTCTTTCGGAACATTTTTTCTACATAAAAAATTGGCCAATTTAGGGAAGTTATAGTAATTATCCAACGCTAACGAATAGCCTTTGTTGTGATAAAGGTTAAACAAGTTTTCCGACGATCGAAGATGTCTCGTTAGATTTATCTGCCCTATGGAGCCTTCTGGTGTAGTCGAAAGGGAACGATTACGAAGACTCCTCGTATTCTAAGAGGCTAAATCCAATCACGGACATTGAAAAAGTTCGATGGCGCGATAGAAAAAAGTGGAAACCGAGATCCGGCTTGAAGGGTTAAGATCGTCGATTCCTACGATCTTCCGCGTGCTCGACGACCATCGTTAAAACGTCAACGTTGATCGTAAAATTGACGGATCGACAGGGACACCGAGAGCATCGTTAAAGATTCGACGGATCGCGGGATTTAACGTTGAACCGATCGATGGTGCGCGCGAGACACGCGAATTCGACAGAGGAGCACGTGGAAACTGCCAGAGAATAACGTCGTCTCGAGATCGAGCGTGAAAAGCAGAGTAGTGTGGCCTCCTCGCGTTCGTTGCTCCTCGCGCGAGAGCAAGGACGGAAGATCAAACGGATAGAAACGGCTGAACGGTGAAGGATACGACGAAAAAATAAAGAACGCGCGCGATCGACGGCGTCGTCATAGGCGCTGTTCAGCCGCCACGTGTCTATTTATGCCTGGCCACGACGTTACCCTCGACATCGAGAGGCGTCGAAGGAAGAAGCGCGTGACACCGTCACCGAACGACGTTCCCGTGTGATGTTTCGCGGTGGAAGCGCCTTGCCAAGGTCGAGCAACTCCCCAACGAGAAGAAGAAGGGTAGGCGGCAAAAGAAGAAGACGTAGAATCGTCCGTTACACGACGTCGCATTGCCGATCCAGGGACGAGGCCGACGGTGGGAGGGAGAAGGATAGAAAGGGCTGCGTCGATCGCTTTCGTCCAATCGATTGGACCGAATCCGTCAGCGACTCGACCCAAAGTCGCTGAAACTGGTATCGAATTGAGTGGAATCGAGGCGCGAGAGTTCAGCGGAGGCCAAAGTTTTGGATCTAGAGACGATCGTGGGAACATGGACGCGCTAGAGCTGCAGGCCGCGCTGGTGAAGCTCGACCCGGCGACGACGGTGACGCCGATCGTGCCAGGCGTGAAGGTGCTCTCGCATCATCATCACCATCATCATCTGCATCACCATCATCATCGTATAGCCTTCGCCGTGGACGTGGACGACAACGAGCTGACCTTGAGGAACGCGTCGACCCGCGCTGATGACAATAAATCGGTCGTCGAGGGCGCGTCCGCCCTCGGCAGCAACGATCAGGCCAGCGCTGTCCCGACGAAGCTGTTGGATGGTTGCGCGCTCGCGTCGACCCCCGTCGTCTCCGGCAGCGACGTCGTCGTCGGTGGCAACGCCAATGCCAACGCCGCGTCTCATCAGAATCATCAGAGCGGCCAGCAGCAGCTCGGAGTCTCCACCAAGTGCAGCATCACCGAGGTCAGGTGACGCCAGCCCTGCTTCGGCGTCAACATGATCTACCACACCTATCCGCCTCACAGGGGCAGCAAGCACCGCGGCAAGCACCACTCCAAGGGGAAAAGGCATCATCATCACACCATGCATCATCAGCATCATAGATCGCACGTGGTAAGTCCACGTTGGCTGATGCTGTTTCCAGAGAGGCGGGTGGAGCTGGGGGTTGGAGTTTCATGTCATTTCGTGTCCTTTAGGCGCGACGTGCTTTTTAACCCTTTGCGATCGAAACACCAGCATGGCTGGCGCGAACGTTTGTTTGGGTAAGCTTGGGTAACCATGTGCTGGCACAGTTGCCACGAAGAAGATAAGACGGACAGTAAGGAAACGGTAAAGTAGGGTGATTCTTCTTCGTAGATTTTTCTAAGAATTCAGTAATCACTCGAGTCTTTTTTTCGTCAGTCGATTTTTATGTTTCGTTTTATCAATGGAAAAATTAGCCTGAATCTTTTAGGATAATTTTAAGTTTAACCCCGAGATTACGTAGGGGGACGAACTTGAACAGTCTTACAATGGATCCTCGACTATTCCGGAGCAGCCATTTCAGTTAGTAGTGAAATGGTAATTACCGAGAGCGCGTATCCGCTTTAGGTCGCTTAGGTCAGACTTAGGTATCACGAGTAAATCGGCCGACATCCTTCCAAGGGTTAAACGCGTGCCACGTCCTTTTCGAATGGTTCACGATTAGGTTTCTCGTGTTGGGTACGTCGCGTTCGATGACTCGCGTTTCGAATTTCACGTGGGCTTCGTCGCGATCGTTGGGATACGATAGGGGAAGTCTCGTGCAGCGAACGCATTTCTCTCGAGTCGAGCACGAAGGAAAGGTGACGGATACGCTGCTGCTATGTGTATATGTAAGTAGATTCCATACGTAAACGACGGGGCGAAGACGTTGTCCTCCTACAACTTGAGAATACGGACGTTAAAGTAGACGTGCATCGATGCGTGCTTTTATCGCGGATGAAAATATTGACCCGACATTAAACAGCAACTGGCAACCATGAATTCGAGTGCCGCTTGCGTATGGTTTTCTCATCGAGAATGCCGCCGATGAAAACTCGAATTACATTTTTAACGACGATGTCGCGAGAAAGCTATGCCAATCAAATTCCAACGTGGGGGCGTGTCCACGGCGCACAGTGGTTTAGTCTCGAAAAGTAAGTGACATTGGCTAATAATTTCTGAACCATTGTAGTAACATCGTAACAATTTATCGATAGGCAAAAATTATAAGACGCAATTATATATTTTAACGATACAAACAACAACGAATAAAGATTGTATCGGTCTATATATATTTTTTTAATCGTATAATTAATTCTGCGACTTTTGTATCAAACAAGGTGCTAGGAACAATTCGAAGAAGGAAGATAGTTTATGCGAGAGAAAAATCCTACTTTTAGGACATTGAACTTTACGTTAATATTTTTGGATAATATTTCATTTCTCAAGTCTCTGGATATTTAGGAACCAGTATACGTTGAGCGGAAACTGATGGAATAAACTTCATTTTTTGGCCCAATGTCACTTACTTACCGAAACTGAACCACTGTGCGTCGGTTCGAATCGTAGAAGACGCACTTGACGGCAAAATTTCTGATTAAATTATTAAACGTCATTTTACTCGAGGATAAAACATGCAAGGAAGACAATCGCTTTGTTACACGGCCTTCGATAACCCAATGACGAGGTTTTTTTTCCCCTCGTAGCTTTTCTAATAAGCGAAGCTTCGTTCGCGCTCATATATTCATTTGTCTTCGAAAGTTCTACCGACTCTGCGACGAACTTTGGTAATTACGAGCGAACTTCGTCGTACCGATCGACTTTACAAATTTTCTCACGATCTTCTTCGAACGAGTTTCCATGGAACGTTAAAATGATGCGCTTCGGATGCTTCTTAGCTCGTGTCGAGACGGTGGATGAAATTACGATGTACGATGTTCGACGTTCCTTCCTCCAACGTCGAATCCTCCAAGGACCCTCGGGAACGCGCTCTTGGGTTCGACGTTGCCTATCGGATCCTCGAAGATTCGTGCAGTAACGCGTCTTGCAAGGACGACGGTAGGCGCAGCAACCATCGATTACGTGTATCCGCGCGTGTCGAACGCAGATCTCTCGTTTCCAGTCGGCACGTGATGGTACAATTTCGTGACATCGTGTCGCCGGTCGCTCGCGCGATCGTTGTACGGCCTCTGCTACGTTAATCGGCTCACTTCCGGAACTCCGTGACACGAACGAACGAACGAACGAAGAAACGCGTCGTCGCGTCCTCCTCGTGCATCTCGCGATTAGTTACCGAGAACGAACGATTATCGTCGAACGAATTAGTCGTCGTTCCACGCGAAGGTATTAATATTCTCCTTTTTTTTCATCTTCTGCTTTTCATGACAAAAAAAAGTAAAATATAATTATCAACTGCTCTCAGTCGTGCGAACACGCGATCGCTTCTTAACTTCTTAGCTACGACGAGAGTAAAAGCGTTTCTTTGTCGAGCTCTGTGGTGAACTATGCAAAAATGCTGTAATATATACCGGAAAGATCTACAGGACCGGGGAAAAGTAACTAAAATTTCTTCGATTTTAAAAAAATTTGTTTTATTTTATTTTAAAGATTTTTTAAAAAGGGAATCGCCAAAAAGCGTTAGAAAAAGATGGAAATTATTTTGTCGATTAGTATTTAAGATTTCTTTAATAAATAAATGTTTTATGCCGCTTTGGTTACTCTTC
Source organism: Liostenogaster flavolineata (assembly GCA_025433975.1). Taxonomy (NCBI): domain Eukaryota; kingdom Metazoa; phylum Arthropoda; class Insecta; order Hymenoptera; family Vespidae; genus Liostenogaster; species Liostenogaster flavolineata. The sequence goes on from JAITYT010001468.1 coordinate 278,743, forward strand.
GGTCCCCCTATACGTTGAAGTAAAATTAAACGAGACGAACAAACGAGCCACTATAGTGGCGCACCGTAATCGAAAGATCAAACGGCTCGATTATCGTCGAGCGAACTAGTCGATGTTTATCGTCAGTTGTATTTTCGGGGAAAGAGTTCTACGTAACTCTTGTGTGACCTCTCTTATTCGTACGTGGCGCTTATCGTAGTTTCTAGGACGCCTATTCGTCGTTGCTTTCACTGTTTAACGTCGACATTTTTTCCCTTTTATTTCTCCCCCCCTCCTGACCGAAATTTCTCGCCGTAAATATTCCTTCTCCGAGCTTTGAAACATTCTAGTTCGACTCTTAAGGCGGATCGTTATGCCGCGGGAAAAGTTTACGAGGGGAAGCTAACGCGATGCGCATACGTGCACACGTTTGTTTCTCGATTATCGAAAGGACGCTGTTCTCTTCTCGTCGAAAGTTCGACCTTACCGTTTTGATACTCGTCACTGGTAAAAGTAGGTTCATGGAAAGATCGGAATCACGGCAGCGTCGTCGCTTCTGCAACATTTCGATGGCACGTTCGATACGTAAGCAAGGCCTTTAGGACGCGAAGGTACTCGCTCGTCCGAGGAGAGACATTAATTTCCTACTCACGAACGATCTTTCCGGTAAATCGACGCTGCTGCTTCGTCGATTCTCTCGAACGGTAGTGATTTTGTCCGAGGCAAGGTCGACGTAGCCATAAATCCTACCACCGTATCCTGCCACCCTTGAATTTTGCAATCTAACGAACTTGCCTGATCACCGACGGAGAATTAAAGCGTACTCGTACAGGGTGACCAATGGGAACGTGTTAAAAGTAAATAATTATTACTTCGTAACAAATAGGCCAAATAAAATAAATCAAACGCCATTTCGTAGAGAAAACCTGTCACTTTTATTACCATATATATGAAAGAGAAATATAATAATTTAACAATTTAAATACACGATATAAGAAGAAAAAGAAAATTTTTGCTTGCGCGTATGAATTAGTGGTATATGTTTTCAAAGTGTCGCCCATTGGAAAAAACTTTGAAATACTTCTTCATCTTATTCCAATTTTCAACTTATTACAATATTATTTTCTTTGAATTTTCTAGTAAAACAACAATTCTAAATTAAAATCGAATTTTTGTAATAAATGTTATTCGTAATTAAACAAATTTTCTCCGCGATATTATTTGTATCTCCGTAGCCAAAAAAATGCTTGCCGATGCAAGAAAGCATTGAAAATACGAGTACACTTCTGTCGACGACCCATCGAATTCTGTCAATCACGATTATACTCATAATTAAAAAAGTGTGGGTTAATAATCCGTCGTTATCGTTCGAAGGCCATTTCGAGACGTCGAGTAAACTCGTCTTTCGTCGAAGGAGCCAGAATTGGAGCGAGCGAGCTCGTCGCAATTTGTTCGTTCGTCATCGATCAAAGACAATTGGAGAGTTCTCTTCGCACTCGAACCGGACGACGACGATATTTCCCTCGGGTTCCTCGCAACGGCAGACAGCCTCGAGCGACGACGACTCGAGTCGTTCGTACTTTCTTATCGTACGCTCGTGCGTAGCGTCTCGTACGCATTTTTCTCATCTTACTGACCGCGTTGCGAGAAATCTCGCGAGGAGTGGCGATACGTCACGCACGTATATGCGTTCCACGCACGAGATATGCGTCCCTTTTCTCCTCGACGCGACGAGAGATCGCCTCTGGAACGTGTCTAACGAGACGCAGGCGTGCCTTTCCCTCTCTCTTTCTCTCTTTTTCTCCGTCTCTCAAGATTTTTCTCGGCGTGTTTTCCTTATCGTCTCTACTCGTTTTCTTTTTCTACTTATCTGCGCGCGAGTGCGCACGTCGCGCAGAAGAGGGGAAGCTGTTTCAATCTCTCTTCTCGTTCATCGGACACGCGCCACCGACAATGAAGGTGTCGTCGCCCCTTCGTTTCGACCGTCGATCTTAATTTTTGACTAGGCGCGCGTTGCGACGAAAAATTTCGTTTCCAATTAATTCAGCGACGAACGAACGAAATTGAAGTCATCAAGTACGGGCGTCGAAGAATTGACGTAATAAAACAGGATCGAGAGACTTTATGGAGGATTGAAAGTCCTCCCTTTGGCCGCGAGCGTGATCGAATATCAAAGGAAAATCGGCTAATTGGATTATTTCGACTATTTATCCTTCGATAACCGTAATTCTTCGGTTTATACGCTGTAATAATCCTTTTCTCATTGATCGTGTCAACAGTCGTGTATACGAACGTTTTATCAAATCCTTTTCTTTTACCGGATTTCTTGAAAATCGATAAAAAAAAAAGTTAAACACTCGGCAACGAAAAATGTGGCAAATGAATTCGACGAATAATTAACTCAACTGGACGGACATTTCAATTTGGTTTATTAATGCGTTCGTGTACGCGTGTCACGTCATTTGGAATGCTTCGGTTGACCTCTTTAATACGTTCTATGTGCGCATTATCGCAAACGTGCATCGTACCGAATAAAACTAGCAATAACGCGGCGCGGCCTGTGGCGGACGGTTTTCCAGGCGAACGGTGATTGCGAGCTACGTTAAAGTTACGAATGAATGAGTCAGTCACGCTGATCGTGATTTTACGTAGGAATAAATGCTAATTTATAAACACGCGCTCTCGTAAGGAACAACGAAACGAATGAGCGAACATTTTCGCGTACATTTGATTGAGCTATTGATAAATTTAATTTGACCTCTCCAACGAAGAGGATCTCTTTATACATACATTTCATATATACAAGCTGTGTCGTACGAAAAATGTCTTTACAAAAATCGTTTGTTATCGGAAGAAATAGTTAACAATTAACTTATTATTTGTAAGTAAATTATTATCGCTCGTGGTAAGGAAAAAGTGTTAATTAACATTATTTTCGTTTAAAGATATTAACACTTCGACTGCCAAAATATCGAAAAATGTGCAAAATTTTAGATGTGCACATTTTACGCGAGGAAGTAAGACCGTTGCCAAAATATGGATGACGCTAATTTTTTGAACAGTCGCGTGTCACCCAAATGTGGCTGACATGGCAGTTTACGTGTTAAAAGAATCGAGACGGACCACGAGCGGTGGAGGAAAAACGTAGATTGATTTTGGAGTTGGGATCGACGACGTTCGACACCGACGTTCAGCCGCTCCACGCTATCGTTTCGATCCGCTCGCGCGAATAATACCCACTACTTCGCTTTTATTACCTTCGATGTAACTGCGTACGTGGCCGTCGACCAAGAACGTCGTCGTTATCCTCGACCGGTCGAGTCCTTCGTTCAATTTGTTATCTCCTACGGGAACGTACGACCTCCTCAAAAATACGAATTACAACCGATGATATTATTGAGGCGGTCGTGGGTCGATCGTAATTCTCGTCTTTCAAGTACATCCAAGGCTAAGATCGCGGCTATTAGGCGACTCGCGTGACATCAGTTACTCCGATCGAGTAATTGATCCACCGGTTACGATCCTTGCGATCGTGCATGAAAATTAGCAGTTTTACGATCACGAAACGGACCGAACGGTTCTCCGTTGACTCGCTAGCGCGACATCGATATCGAAATTCTGCTCCTGTCCTGTCCAGCTGAAAAATATCGCTTGTCCGGAAAGTTCGTGCCGATTTTGAAGAAAAATTAATTATATAATATATATAGTTATTTATGTTATATAATAAAATATATAATAAAAAATATGATCTAATAATAAGTCGGCACGAATTTTCCGTACAACCCAATATAACAAAAGTCAAGTTTATTTCTTCGGAAAAGAGACTGATTTTTCCAGGTAGAAACTAGAAGTCTCCGTGATTCGATAAAAGCAGGAAGTCGAAGTTTCGTCGCGTACATAATTCATTCCAGCCTTTCTTTCCTTCGTAAAATTCCGAAACAAAGACGAAACTCGTTTCTAGAGACGTTCCTCTCTCGCGAGACACCAGATATTCGCTCCCTAGGTGTCCTAACAGCCGGCTAACATACGTGGAAACGAACGAGCTTCGCGGTTCCGATTGGTGAGATCGGCCTACGGCATATTATACGCGCGAGATTCTCGCACAAAGGAAATCGAATGTTGGACCGTACGGTGGTCGGTAGTCGAGGGCGGTTGATTTCTTTTTTCAAAGGCTATCGCGAGGACGACGAGGACGATGAACGGCCCCACGATTTTCAATTCACGCGTAGGCGGCCCGTGAACGCTCCACGAGCTTCTCTAACCGCGTCTTTGTCGCTTGGCGCTGGCTAAAAAGCTGACTTTAATGAAAGTAACAGCGATTCGAACGACGATCGGTTCTCGCCACCCACGCGAGATCCTTCGAGGCGTCGGACATTGCCACGCTGCACTCGGTCTCGCCTTAGAACGAACGAGTGCTTTAACGATAAATAACCGATCGTCCATTCGAGCCATCGGTATCGCGTAGGAACGAAGGAACTTCTTCAACCGATTTACCGGCTCTAAACCGTTCGAAATACTCTCGTTTCTCTCTCCTCTCGTTTCGAACGTTCTACGATGGGTTCGCGTCGCGAACGACGTCCATCGCGAATTTCTCCTCGTCCGGGAGGCTTTCGTCGTGACTTTGTATTTCGAACGCCCACGGAAGACGCGTTTCGAGCCTAGCCTGGATGAACGAATTCGATCGGTAGTCGGGGGAAAAAAGGATACGTTGTGTTCCGAAATCTATTTTCTGTACAAGTCGATGACGTTCTTGTTGGTGTGCAATTAGAAATAATTAATTTACAATGCGATGAATCATTACGTGAGAAATATCGAGAAGAGCAAGAAAAT
>JAITYT010001468.1:283635-295729 GCA_025433975.1 Liostenogaster flavolineata
AAAGTAATTGAATAATGAAAAATATGGAAATTTAGGAAAGCTTGCCATGATGTATTTTGTAACCTTTAGCTCAATTTACGTTTGTGAAGAAACCTTTTCTTTAATGAATATAAATAAAAGTACAACAAGATCAAGATCAAGTGATTTACATTTGGAGGCTGTTTTAAGAATAGCTACTACTAGTATAGAGCCAAATATTAAAAAAATAATAGGCGATGCAAACCGCCTCAACGCGTCGTATTAGTTATTATATTAGTTCGCGATTAGTTATTAGTTATTATGTTAGTTATATGTACGCGCGCGAGTATATATACAAGGTGTTCCGTCTAATTCTAACATTCCTAAGGACTTCTTTACTCGTAGAGATATGTAAAAAAATGTTTAATGAAAAAATTATTTTACACCACGGAGAACGTCATAACTGAACCACAGCACTGATTTCTACGGGTTAAAGTCTGCAAGAAATCGATCTCAAAGTTGATAAATTCGTAGCTTCGAATTTTGTCTGAAGATTCCGATTGGAATTTTTCGTAATTTTGACCAAAATTTCAGCTGAACGTTTCTGATCAATTTGACCCGATCGAATAGACATTCGATCGCTCGCTATTATCTTTCCAATGTCGAATACAAAAATGGGCCAATTAGAAAAACATGACCTGGGAAATTTCCGAAAACATTACCTTCATTAATCTTGACCTATGATAGAATGATCTTTTTCGCTAACAAATCTCCGTATCTCTTGGAACGAGGAAATTATTCAGGTTGCTGGGACTAGGTAGGACACCCTGTATTCGCGAAGGACTGCCATGAGCGAGCGGGCGGTGGCGTGAGTGCGCGTAGACGACCTAGACGACCTGGACGACGTAGAGGATCCATTCGTGGTTGGCTGGTGTGCGTGGAAAAAAAGTAGGAACTAAAGGAACGTGTGCATCAGCCTCTGCGTAAAGGAAGACGTCATCGGTGACGTATTTGCGCGCGTACATATAGACACGGAAGACTACACCGTCGGTGGCGGATGTTGACGTGGGTCCGTGTAGACGACGAAGGACGCGAGAGAGAATGCGCGCGCGTTAAGAGCGGAGTTTCGCGTGGTACCCAGCAGCCAGATCGATAAGACGAACCTCGTGTGTAACTCGGCCGTGTCCGTATTCCGCCCTTGCGTCGGTCCTGTTTGCCCGCTGCTTGCTCGCTTGCTTGTCGGATTCTCCTCGACCCATCGATCCCTCGTCACCTCCTCGTCACGACGAAAAGAAGGACGAAGACGAAACTCGGCTTTCGATGGTACGCGATGCGTCACGTTTCTCCACGATTCGCGTTATCGCTGTTCTTCTTGACACGAAGGTATTGCCACGATCTTCGGCACGTGAAGCGGTTAGAACTTTCTTCCTGCGAGGAAAAAACTAAAATTTTACTAGAATTGACTAAAATTTAATGAATCCGATCGTCGCGAGAAATTTCTAATGATTTTCAAATTTTCGCGTTCGCGAACGATCTGAATTTGAATAGGGTGCTGATACGACCACTCTGCATAAACTTAGTTTCTATGGTTGTTAAGTGCAATCGGACAAGATTATTTTGATACATCTTACGCGTAGACACGTATAATGATAATAAAGCATAATGATATAAAAAAATAGAGAAAAAAATACTATATTAGCTGTCTCGTGGTCTAAATTTTGAAATGTTCTGTGCAGTGTTGAGGTGTCCAATAACACTATGTTGCCAATATTAGCGATGGAAAGGCAAGAATCGGATCTTTGTACGTACAATGAACGTAAATTAGACAGATAATTTTATTTACAAGGTTTTCCATCGTGTTGACACTATGAAAATTAAAGAAAGATACTGTTCTACGTATACAGTGGTAACTCACCAGAGCAAAGCAAACATATTGCATATGCAACAGCCATTCGCAAATGTATCGAGGAAACGATGAAGTGGTAAGTCGTTTCAGTCGGTTCCAAATTTATGTCTCAAAATTGTGACATAATAATGTTAACGTCTACTTACTGTTTTCCGTACCTGAAACTACGTTCGATCTAGAGCAAAGAGCCCCCTTATCTATTGCCTTATTGATTAATTTCGGAGCAAGCGCGCATCTGGTACCTGATGTCGACTAAGAAGACGACGACGCGTTTAGGTTCACGAATGACGTATGTGGGTTCGTCGTGCGTTTTTTTTTATCCGGGAAATTCCGATAATTCGTTCGACTAAGATCATAAAAATAGACGATTTCACTCTATGTATCGGCGTTCTTTATTTTTACGAACAACAATGACAATAGCATCGTGTTTCTTCGCAACAACGCGATTAACGATTTCACCTCTTGTTCACGTATTATCTTTACTATGTACGATACAAATATGATCATTGACTTTATTTACTCGTATGAAATGATCTTAATTTCTTTTAAATTCCACTTTAGCCTACCACCGTGTCCGGTAGCCTATATTATAGTCTATAATTGTTTTAGCCCATTTTTGTACCATTTCATATTCATTTTATATTCATGTTTAGGCCATTATAGCCTATAACCGCTGTTTACACCGTGGCGAACCAACATACACCGAAGTTCAAGTCGAGTAGTTTAATGTATATGCACATGTAGTAATGCCATTCGTTTAAAAACAGCGAGAACTTATTCGAGGTCATAATATTTATTCAAATTGACTCATTTCGTTCTATAAATTAACTCGAACCCGGCTGCCAGCACTCTAACAAAATCAATGGACAGCAAAGGGTGAGACCGATATATCACTATATCAATTATTCGTTCCGTTTTACATTGAAAAAAGAAAAAAAAGAAAAAGGCTCACGGCACGTTCACACGAATTTGTCGTGTCGCCATCGGCGACAACGGAAGCTGCAAATCCGTAGCTCCGCGAATCCGACGTTTCCGTCTGCCACGTGCGACAACGCGAGTGGTACGCGTGCGCGCGCACCTTCGTGTCCCTACTTTGCGCCCTTTAATCCCGTTTCCATCGCTCGTACGCTTCTACGCGATGTCTCTTTCTCTCGTGAGCGAGTCGACCTCCGCCCTCTCTCTCGCGGACGTATTTAGGGCAGCGCCGAGCGACAGTGGCGCCCTCCTTCCACCCCCGAAGAACGGAGAGGTCCAGGGCCGGCCTTTCGATTGGCCTCTTAACCCTTTCGTTACGGTCGTCCACTGAAGTCGGCACCCACGCGACGGCCTGTGCGCACGAGCGCCGACTATAGTCGACATCCACGAAGCGAGTCGTAAAAACGAACGCCGGCTGTTAAATGTTAAATCGAGGGTCGATTCCAAGGAGAAAGGATCGAATCTCGCCTTCGTAATGGTTCGAGAGATTTTCGACCTCTCCTCGAAGCTCGATCGCCGCTAACTCGACTACTCGCGTCGTTTAGGCCGATTAACCCTCTTAATATATCGGCTTTTACACTTATTTATCGACTCACGCGTAGACCATAGTTAAAAACGCTACAATTTATCGTGTCAATAAGGCGATACATTTTATTAACCCTTTAAGTGCCAACGTCGCTGCGAGCGACGCTGTAAAATTTTTGTTAAAATACCGGCGTTGCCCTGAGCGACATTTTTTTAAATCTTTGTTACAATAAAATAATTTTACCACAATATTTAAACATAAAATTTTTCTTAAGGTCTGCATTTCTCTGTAAAATAGCCTGGCAATTTTCGCACGAAATTAGGCAATTCTGCGTGGCACTGAAAGGGTTAAATCACCTTTCGCATTTCTCGCCAGTACCACTGGCAGAACGTCGCACTAAGAGGGTTAAATCGACTATTCGCTTTCGATAAAGAGCGGTCGCGTGTACCTACCCAACGGTCGACCCTTTTTACTACCTTTTTTCGCTCTCTTCTCGTTTTCTTTCTCGCTCGTCGTCGCTCTGGACGCGCGACCCTATGGCAATTGAACGAACGAGTCGTTTGCGCGCCATTGTACGCGTCTCTGCCGCTCTCTGGAGAAGGTCGCGAGCGCGATAGAATTTTCCAACGGACGCTCGGTACGGTGGAGCTTCGCGTGCGGACGCCTGCTCGGATGCTGGGTCCTACCTCGTTTTCCATCGCGTCATTGTCTCGCTTTTCGAGGCCGATGGGTTTGCAAATTGCAGGATGTGCGTGACGCCGGGTCGAATTCGACGCGTCTGCGAGATCACGCTCGTCTTTTCTCTCCTTCCATCTCGTCGCGCTCTTCTCCTTGCACCATGCGAAAGGAAAGACGATTTTCATGCGTAATTTCGGATAATTTCGGAACAATCGGATCGATGATCTCGAAGGAACGAGAGAAACGAGAGGAGAACGATAAGAAAGACGCGTACGTTCGTTCCTCGCTCTTTCACGTTTCCGCCTCCTCTCTCATTATACGTCCGACCTCGCCGTAGGAGCGAGGAAAAAGGGGAACGAAGAAAAATAGAAAGAGTAAAAGAAGAAAAAGGAGAAACTAAAAGGATCTTAACCTTGGCCCCGAAGTACTCTACCACGGATATATATTTACCAGGTGAGCGTATCTAATGTTTCGAGAGAAATGGCTATTAATAGGCGCCTCTCCGCGTAGAAAGACCCGCCATTAATCGTCGCTTGCCATACGCGACGCGAGTAATCTCTCCTCCTTATTCTTCGACTTCTTCTTCTTCTTCGTCGTCGTCGTCATTTTCAATGTATCTCGTTGGTAGTCGTCGTCCACCACCACTACCACCATCGTCGTCGTTCTTGTCGTCTTCTTCTTCTTCTTCTTCTTCTTCTTCTTCCATCGAGACCTCGTTAACTTTGCCCCTTCTTTCGTATTCGTAACCTCGCTACGAGTGGACAAGCGCGTGTAAAATCGAGCAAACTCGTACTTTCCTTTTTTCCCCCTTCCTTTCCCTTATATACGCGAAAAAAAGTCTTGACCCTTCAACGTTCTCCTTCAACGTGCTGTGCACCGATCTCTCACGCTGTAGTTTAATGCTCTCTTTGAGGAAGTTATTTCTTGACTCACGAATAAAATAAACTTTTAAGGTGAAGTAATTTCTAAAATTTTATTTCAAGTAAAAGATTTTCAACAGAACATCGTCTTTTATATTTTATTCGGAGTAGGTATTATTATAAAAGACAAATTATGCTGTTTGTAATTTAAGTTAGACGACGATAGAAACCTTAGAAACAATGCAAAGAGAACCTTCTGCGGAGGTGCTTAGACCGAAGTGTTTTAATCCATCGGATAACAGTTAAACGAAGAATCTGTCTTCGTGTTAGTCCGACATTTTCAAGACTGATATCTAACAAAATTTCTTTGGACAATAATTTCAGCAAGTTAACATTTGTTTTCGTTTAAACGACCTTACGGTATCCAACGCCTACTTCAATTGCAATTGTACATTTGCTTAAACCGTATACAAAATATATAAGCTTACGCAATATTTCCTAAAAAAAATCCATAATCAAATTATTAGCTAAGAAAATATAACTCAGTAAAATGGAATCGCCATGAAGCGTCGAAACAGTTAAATCTCCTCCAGCGACGGGGTTAATCGATCGGATGGACGACGATGACGTCAGAACGTCGCGACGATTCCGTAGCATCCGTTGGGTGAAAGTAAGGTCGAAGGGAAACGACTGTTGTAATCTTAAAATTTTCGATGTAAAGGCAAAGTCGTCGAAATTTTTGGTGAAGTCGAGCAATCGTCGATCGAATTCCAGCATTTCTATCGCGCAGAACGGATACGAGGTGGCGTTAAGACGATTCTAGCCCATTAACGATCTTTCACACAGCTGACGTAGAAAGCTGCCGCTAGTTGGAAATAAAATTGTACGCGATCCTGTTATGGAATAGTTAATTTCCGACGCGGGGCATTTATCCTCGGAACTTTTTAATGCGAGAATACAATGGACCGTTGCACTCGTCTACAGCGATCCCTTCTTCAGATCGAATGCGAGAGAGAAAGGAAAGGATTACTTGGCCGAAGACGCGTTTGTCGATGATATTTGATCAATAAAACGCGTCGTTCCAGGAAGCAACTTCGCGATATTCGTCCGCGATTCTCTTTGAGACGCAGTCGGACTTTTACGAACTCTCGTATTTGTCGTAAGCGAAAGTAAACGAAGCGACGCGATTACGACGTTAAATATTGACGCGACAAATATTATATTCATTTTATAATCCTTCTTCTCTACCGTTGCCTCCTTCGTCGCCGCGCGCGTTTCTCTCGGACTTCGGTCGCCTTAACGACCACGGCACATTAAAATTCTTTCGCGGAAGACGATGCTACGCCGAAGCGATGTAGGAGGTGAACGACGATGTACCAACGCACTTCGTTGATTCTATTTAATCCCGAGGAACGAATAGTCGGTGCTTCTCTTTATTTGTGGATTCGAAGGCTATTTTTTCATTATTCCATTTTATTTTCCCTCTTCTCCCGTCTGTTTACGGTCAATGATAGGACGATAAAGTAAACGCGTGAACGACGAAATTAATCATCTCAATTTTTTTAAGCATTACATTTTTGCGTCGAGCTATCGTGGCGTACATGTATTTTTTTACTTCTTTTCTATCGTGTTATTTTTTTACGATATCGTTCAACACACCGACTCTTGCTGCTTTCGCTTTTTAATGGTGAAGTATCGTTGATTTATTTTGATAGTCGAAAGTACAAAAAATAATTTCTCTATCGGATCTACGAGAATGTGATTTCCTTTTTTTTCCGGCGCATCTGTGCTGCTTCTCCGCTTCATCGATCGAAATTTATTACTTGATCCGCGTCTTTCACTACTTCGTATGGAGAGGCGCTTCTCAGACAGTAATTCCATCGAAGTCAAATAAAGCCGTTTCTACGGGAACGAGACTTTGTATCGACTTCGACTTTTCAGACTGAATGGAAAGCTTTTACCATCCATACTCAATGATTTTTGAATCGAAGCTCGGCTTCTATATCATCAAATTAGCTGATTAACCTTCCCTTTTATATATTCTATCGTGATATTCAAATTGTGCAACAGCGTATACGTTTCATAATCTTGTTACCGAATTTAATCGAAAGTTATTACAACATCAGCAACGATTAAACGTATCTCTTAATTTTTGAATCCATTATCTTGATTGTCTTTATCACTTTTATCAAGATATTTTTATCGAGAGTGAATGCAGATATTTTTATGAACGATTTTTTATCTTTACGCGACGCGAATGCCGTAGCATTCAAATTATAAGCCAATTATTATTCATTTAATTTTATATAACCTTAAATTTTTGTAATTATTATGCATTCCAAAGTAACGACCAACTCCGATTCATTAGGTATTTTAAATATTATTTTACCTTTTCTGTGCGTATTTATAAATTTTCTCGACACACCTTGAGTAAATCAGAAGTGTAATATTCTGACTACTCTTATAAAATGTGTTTAGCCAGATTTCAATTTAAACAAAAATTGTCTATTTTTGCAGCACAGTGAAATTTTTACTGTTCGCGAACGTGTTAATCGCTCGATTCACACAATCATCGATTTTTCAAGTGAAACGCGTGCTTTAATTTCTACGCTGTCTAATTGGTTAATTGTTTCTCGTTATCTCGAATTTTCAATGCATCGACATTTCACTGTCGTCGTTTGATCGCCGTTGTTTAACAATTGTTATTAAAGGTTGTAAAAGACTTACACCTTCTCAGCGTGGCAATCCATTGCTCCGCACTGACACAATTTTTATCGAGACGCGTCGGATGCATTCATTCGATTCCCGAGTGACACGAACGCGTTGCGTTCGATTTGCTGGCTTTTCGCTATTCGCACTTTGACACGATTCCCCTTCTATTTACATTGCAAATATTGGTCATAGCTACGATCATTATAGCTCGTGTACGAACGAATTTACGTCGGAAAAATCACGCAAGAAACGTACAGAGGAAATTCGACAAATTTAAAAATAATACAACGCGCAAACATTTACATAAAACTGTCCCCATATTCGGTTTGGTCCGAAAAACTACTGTCCGGAATTCAGCCTTGAGAAGTGCTGTTCTAAAAAATGTACATTGAATTTGCCTGGCGTTGATTTTTCGAATAAATGCACAACGAGAGCGATGTAACGACTCTAACTTTTGTGTAACATCGTTCATCGCGAGATGAAAATTGGTCGATCGATAAATTAGACGAGATAACGGAGCGCGTCTTACTCACGAACAAACTAACATAATTCGTCGCAGATCGGATCCCTCTTAATTCTTAAAAATTTCGAAAACGTCGCACCGAGACTCGCGATTATTCATCGGAAGCTCATTCAGCGTGATGGATCTCTCCCTATTTCGACCGCGCAAAGAGGATCGAGCAAACAGGATTTTCAGAAGCCCGTTGCTTGGCTCTAGCCACGTGTTGCAACGAGCGTAGAGACACGGTCGTGTTATTCGACATCAGATCAATTACTTTTTGGATTGACGTATTTCATCTTGTTAGAAGCTAACGTATCGCCATCTTTACTCCACCTCAGTGTATTTCGAAGAGTTTCGAAGAACGTGGGGAAACTTGCTGAAAACTGATATCGAATAACTTTCTTTTCTTATCTAAAAAAAAAAAAGAAAAATATGAATTCTTAACGCTCATTTTGTATCATTTTTGTGCATTTGTTGTATCATCGTCGCGGCAAACGCGTCATTTACACGAATGATGCCTTTTATACCATCTCGAGAGACCATCGTCGAGTGGAAGAACGGCGGAGCCCGATAACGTCTGTGCCGTCGAGGCTCGATCGTTTAACAGCATGCCGTCATCTGAAATCAAGCTTCTCGTAAATTACTCTCTCTCTCTTTCTCTCTTTCTATCTTCGCTCGTAACGTCTCGAAAGCAACAGATTTTATAACTCGTACTTATTCGTCTGGCGAGTAGCTTTTTGTTCGCGTCGCATTCCATTATTGTTCGTTCTTACGCGCGGTAAGGCAGCAATGAGGAAGCGCACGCGCCTACGACCCAGGCTGGGATTAAAAGTCACCCAAGGTCGATGAACAGTTGCATCGTTATCGGACGTCAACGGTCGTCGTGGCCACGTTAGGATCGTAAACTGGCATCAGACGCGTGCTTGAGTCTCGTGGGCGTCTTAGACTTTTCGATTCCACTTGATAAAGAGGATGTTCAGGATCCGTCGATGGCCGAGAAAAGGGAAACGATTTTTTCTACGTTCTTTCATTGTTTTCGACCAAGAAAAGGAAACTTTTGAAATACCAGGCGATAGGTTCTAAGCCCTTACGCGCACCAATGATCACCGAACTGACGAGAATAGGACGTGCCCAACAAAGGGTCGACGCACGGGAACTATTCCATTGTTCCTCTCTCGACGTGGGCATTACGAAAAGCTCGGGCGAACGACTATTTGCCGGTGCTATCTTAGAGGCTACTCAAGTTCGCGGAGCCACTTTATCAACGGGGTTACGAACAGGGTCCTTTTATTCGACAATGGGAAGCTACAAAATTGAACGCTATTGCTCCCCGGGTGCTCGCCGCCATTGCGCTCGATTCGAATTTTGCTTTTGGTAACGAACCAGGATGAATCCGTTCTCGTTAGAAGGCCGATAATTGGATTCACGTAGGGCGCGATGTTCTCGACGGGCGGAGAGATAGAAAAAGGCGAGTACCAAAGGACACGTGCACGAAACGTGCCTTGCTGCGGTGGACGCGCGCGTGCACGGATACTAAATTTCCTTTTCCCCTCGTTCTCCTCCCGTTGCATTGTCGTTGCGCCGGAGGTGTCAGTCGACCCATCGATCTCGTGCCCACTCGATCCTTTCGAAGGGTTAACGCGTTAAGTGCCCAGTCCGTTTTTCTTACCGTTTCGTTCAGGCCCAAACTCGGCCGTCAACCGTTGACTTTTTTGTATTACATTCTTTTTCTTGACCCTCCAAGCCGGTTCAGAAATTTAAATGTCGGGGCCCTATTCGCGCTTTTTAATACTCCATGACACTTTTAATGCACTCCGGTTTACATTTCCCATCCTTCGATCGAAAGTTATCGCTGTCGAAGGTCGAGATAAGCGCTACAGGCTTTTTATCAACTTTATCTTCAACTTTACGACCATAATGTAGGAATCGTGGTTTACCGAGGGGCATTGGTTGAACACACACTGTCCCGGACGAGCCAGAAAAATTGTAGAGGTCGGGGCTTATCGAGGAATATTGATTAAATACGCTTTTTAAAAATAAGGAAACGACTTCTCTTATGTCGCGAAATGGTCTTAAGAACAGTGCGCCTGAACGAAAAGTTCAGTGTCAGTCACCGATGACTGACGTAGTCTGACGAGGATTTCCTTATCGGTTCGCGTGGCGTTCAACGTCTTAATTTAAAAAAAAAGAAAGAGAAAAAAGGGGATTGCTTAGAAATGTCGTGAAATCTTGAGACAAACATCGATCGAACCGAACTCCGTACGTAAGTGTTTTATTGTAAATTTCAACTTTACCGATATTTCTACTCGATGGTCTCTCTTGTTTCTCTTTTTTTGTGAAAAGAAACGAACGTGTCCAACATCTACACGAATTCAGATTACACTGATACACAATTGCGCGCGTCGAGTACGAATACCGTAATAAATTTCGTAATATCGTGGATGTTTTCCGGTAACTGCGAGGTACCACGTACAACCACCGTGTAAACCGCTCGAATCCCCCGCCATGAATATTTATTGATTTCGTTCGAGAGCTCATTGTTCCATTCCGTCGGAAAAGGTGAATTCGTTGCGCGGTATCGAGGTCAAGACGGTCCGTTATTTTTGTATACGTATGAACCATTGTGCTCCTCACATCGTATCTTCTTAACGATCCTCTCCCAAGTCGGACAAATCCGAGCTTTTCTCGATTTACGACGCTACGATTTTTATCCAGATTCAATCATCTTCCTCGATCCTCTTTCGTCCTTCCATTAACGTGCTATAGAGCGACGAAATGCATCGGTTACAGGAATATATTTCATCGCGAAGTCCAAGAGAATTGTATCGATACCTAGCGCGTCTTAATTCGCTCCGTCAAATACTCGTACAAAATGAACCAACTTAGGATGACTGTTTTTCTAATTTATAATTTATCTAATTTATAATGATCGAAGGTCATTTAAACGGTGTTATTTTCCACGTATGAATTTAAAAATGTTAACAAAGTACACCTTCGTGTGATAATAAAAATTTTTTCAAAGATATTAAAATTACAAAAGTTATGTGCATTTTACATCAGTTTGTCCAAGTTGGCCATTCTCCTGTCAACGATCAAATTCCTGCGATCTAGAAAAGCCTTCGAAGAAAAACACGTCGGAACTACGGCACTTTTTCTCCATACCTCTAAGCTATCGTTTTACCTTCGAGAGCCTCGAAAAGATCGCAAACGGCTGATCGTCGTTGTCGACGTTGCTATCGTTCGCTTTCGGATCAGCAAGAGCTGCGATGTCAAACACGTGACGTTGACGTCGTTCAAGAATGGCCGCGTCCAAAGGTGGTTTCGTCGTTCCCCGATGATGAGCCAAGCTCGAAAAGGATCATAGTCGAAGAAACGTGGGGGTGAGAGGAGGAGGAGGGGGAGGAGGGGGTAGTAGAAACTTCGCGCTTAAAGTGGACCTTCGACGACGACGACGACGGAAACAGCATCGACCACAATCGCGTTCACCACGACGACTACGACGATAAGATGGAACAATGGAAATTCCAGGGGCGATTCGAATTAGAAATTATAATGGTAGCGCTCCCGTAAGACGACGGACGATCCGACAGGCTTGGCCAGCGGCGGAGGCAAGGCAAGCTAAGCTAGCAGGCACGAACATAATATTTGACCGAGGTACATAAGCAACGCGAGTAGACCTTCTCTCTCTCTCTCTCTGTCTCTATCTCTCTCGGCAACGTTCGTCCGCGCTTACGTTGCGAATCGAGTATCGTCGCGATCAGTGCCTAGCCGACTATCCTCGTCGAGAGACGTCGAAAGACATTGTACGTACGCATACTCGCAGTTATTCGCTTTCTCGCGTTGTTCCTTTTTTTTATCTTCTTTTCTTACGTCGAAATTTACGCTCGCGTCGATCCAAGGGCGACGTTGAATCGTTCAGGTGCGAAGAAGAAGTATCTTTTCATCTATTATTATTATTATTATTATTATTATTATTA
>JAITYT010001468.1:319750-331695 GCA_025433975.1 Liostenogaster flavolineata
AGAGAAAGAGGAAGCTCGAAGTCGGCAGACGCGCCTCTTTCACCGAGACGAAAAAACCTCGGAACGACCGGTTCATTTGATTATTCCGCGTTACATCGGCGGCAAGAAGAGACGCGAGGAGAGGAGGGAGGCACGCGGTTTCCTCCTATCGCCCAATATCGTCGTAATTCCGTTGATGGACGCCGGGTACGTGGTCGGACCTCTTCTCTCTCCGGTTTAACCTTTTGACTCTTTTAACGAGCGCGCGTCTACTCGTACCGCTCGTTGCAGCATATGTTAATCGTTAATTAATGGACCCGCTGATCGGCTTTCAACGAACGCAGCAGCACGGAGGAAGAGCGGTTGAACGCAACGATCGCGCTTGCTTGTCGGTCGGCCTTCTCTTACGGCAGATCGTAAGCATTCACCGGTGTACGTTTCAGAAATAAATTCGTATTTTTCGAAATTCGAAGATCGTATTTCGTAAAATTGTTGAGGATTTATCCGATGAATAACGCAACGACAAATAACAGAGTCACTAAGAAATGTTTAATCAAACAAGTTACAAGAGCTTGGATTATACAAATACACGAGTCGTTCAAAGCCCAAAGCGATTAACTCACTTGTTACATTTAAAATTACTTTCTCTAATAATCAGGCTTAAGACGTTACGTGACTAATTTTTATGGTCGCTGAATAATAAATGGTTTTTTTTCGCAAAAAATGTATAGAAATTTACGAATATCTTTTTAAATTTATTCAACACACTTGACTTTAAACACGGCTATACTTATATACTTATATATTACTTCTTCTGGATGAAATCGGGTTTAATTTCGCAAAGATTTATTTTCCTAAAACTTTCTTTTCCTCAAATTTAAAAGTTTTTTCAGCCACGTTTAATGTGCATCGCAACTATTTATTTATTTATTCGAGCTAAGACGTAACAAAATCGCAACATCTGTCTCATTATTTTACCGTGTTATACGAATCCGTCTTCTATCCTCAATAAAAAATTAGCCTTGTTATTATTACAATGATCACACAAGCACGAACAAAAATCTTTCCACTGAGCTGCGAATTTATAGATCGTGTAAGTTTGCCGAGTACCTTTTTAGAAACGTTTACACGCCGATCAATATCGTTCCTTCGAAATACGTTTTTAAAAGTAGACGGCACGCCTGATGGTCGTTTTAGGTGCACTTTTCGAACGACGTTGATCAACGACGATGCGCAAAGGGAGAGAAGTCGAGCGTATTTCGTTCGTCCTCTGGATTTATCGATTCGTCGTTAAAATCCGTATCGCCGAAGGCAAATCAATTATACAAGCAATTGGGTCAGAAAAGTCCGTGGTCAATTTCGCCCGAGGAATCTCGAATGCCAAGAGGCAGCACGACGTTCGCTATGACGAAGACCAACTCGACACTTAAGATTCTCTCGACGTGGAATCACTCTGCTTTAATCGAATCGATTCAAGTTGCCGTTCGTACTTCGACGAACACTTCGTTGAAAAAACGTGGATATTTTTGTCCAACAGGCGCATATTCGTCTCGCGAAATTCACCAGATTACCATTTTTTTCTGTCCCATCGATGCAAAACGAATTAACCACGAGACTTTTATCGCCCTTCTGTCGTTTCCCACGTGAATTTTTTGGCGAAAATTTGACACGCGCCGAATGTACGTTATCGAGTTGATAAAAATGTCAAATCGCTCGCGTGAATCGCGTCGAAAGGTTTTTCTTCTCTTCTCTTTTCTCTTTTCTCTTTTCTCTTTTCTCTTTCTCGCGCGCACGCATCTTTCACGCTCGAAAATACTTTCGTCTCGTCCGTATCCGTCGATATCGTGTACTTCATACGCGCCTTCATACATCGTTTCCTTTCGTTGCGCTCGCTACCGATGCAAAATATGCGAAGCATAACATCGCGCACTCGACTGTAAATCGCGAAGGTCGACCGCACGGAAATTCCCGTTCGATGGGAACGCGAGGTCCAAAAATAATTTCCGGGATGCCTCGCGAATTCTGACCTTTTACGAGCATCTCGGAGTTGCTTCGTCGTACGGCCTGGTTTCGTTCGAGGATACGATCCTTCGTTAAAAGAGAAAAGAATTTATTGTTCGGCGTTATCTCGAGAAGAAATAACTTATTCAAGTTCCGAGCGAAGGCAACTCCTAACGGGATTCGAGTATCCCTCTGCTCTTCTCTCTCTCTCTCTCCCTCTCTCTCCACTGAATAAAATCAATTAAGGTATCAAGTTATAAAAATGTGCAGAGACACGTATTCGATGTCGATGTGAAATGTAATTAATTCAAATTAATTGTTTCAAATTTTTTCAAAGTATTACGATAGTCCGATTGCGTAAAGTGTATGTTGCTCGCAATGAAGTGGAGAAAATAAATTCGATATATTCCTTTGAATGGGGGAGAATATTATAATTTATCGAGTTTATTTATCGATAAATGTTTTTCTCCTTAGATTCTTTTATTCAATTGCACCTATTATTTTCATGATAATAATAAATAGTTATAATTGTTGGAAGGAGAGTAATGATTGAAAAAAAAAGTTGAGAGGCAGAAAAGAGCAGTAGACGAATAGAGAAGAATTGAGAAAAATATTATAACACGCGACTTTCGCTACTATTAGCGACAAGCACTGCATTACCACTATAATCTTCTAGTTACCAGTTTTGCTTTATTTAGTAGTTTCGGCAGTGGCTTCAAGTTAGATCAAGAGGAT
Organism: Liostenogaster flavolineata; assembly: GCA_025433975.1. NCBI lineage: Eukaryota > Metazoa > Arthropoda > Insecta > Hymenoptera > Vespidae > Liostenogaster > Liostenogaster flavolineata. The sequence continues at coordinate 322,466 of JAITYT010001468.1, forward strand.
ATTTTCGTTTTAACCTTTTTTTCATGTGGCCGTACGTTAGCGTAGAGGCGTTTAATTTCTTCTTGTACCGAAAGAACATCGAGAGTTTTACCAATTTCGTCATTTTTCACGCTTCGACAAAGATTCTGACAAAGAATCGCTTGCGTTTTTAGCTCGTCCTCGATGTCATGGAAATCGCCGATCAAGACGTGGCTTGATCGCGTTATCGACGTGTTTTTCTACGCTCCATCGTACTTCGATAGCCTACCTATCGTTCCTCGGCCATTGTTCCCTACAGAACGGCTTAATTATCTCGGGATTAATAGTTTCGCGTGGGCTATATCCACCTTAATGGGGAGCCTCGATGAAGTCATCCGAATTAGAAAACGTCCTATCATCGCCGAGTATATAAAATATTTCTAACGATGCCTGTTAGAGAGAGAATGGGCTAGAGAGGCGAGAGAAAGAGCTCCGTTACTCCATGTCCGCGTAGATACGTAGGAACCAAACGGACGACCATTTTTTTTTCGTCGGGAGAATGGACGAAAAAAGTCGAACGCTCGTCGATCGGCCGGTTGGTTGGTCTCTTCTTGGTCCCTCCGAGACGAAGGCGGGACGCGCGACTCGTCGGTTTGTCTCGCGAATGCAAATTAATTAGCGTCGTGATGCGTTAGCGCGAGCGCTCGAACACGCGATCGCGAGACAGTAGGAAACGTATTCGGTCCTATGTCTCGTGATTTAAGAGAACGAACTAACGAGAAACGTCGACGATCGAGGCACGAACGATTTCGTTAAATAGCATTGGCGACCGAGAGCTACGATAATTAGAGTGGCAGGGTGGCCTTGCCTTCCTCGCTTTGCCTTACGCGGCGGGAGGAAGGCCTTTTCCTGCTCTCTTTGTCCTGTTAAGTTCGAAGTAGGTATGCCGCGTGACAAGTCGTCGTCGTCGTTCCTGGCTTCTAGATTCCAGGAAACACGTGCGTTCTCTCGGCTGACGCAACGTCAGGAATTCAGGGTTCCTTCGTATCCTCGACTTTACGCCTCTTGACATGATTTTACGCGTCCAATTTGGGCGTATTTGTAAGTACAATATCGCGAGGAACGCATTGCGATCGAAAGAATTTTCAAGACTACCTTTGAAGCGTGAGATTTTGAGCTTTTGAGCATTAAACGCTCCAACGACTGACGTCACCTTTGTCGACCATTTTCAACGATTTTTCTTTACATCGCCAGCCACTTCGATATTTTTCACCGTTACTTTTGCATGGTAAATATATCAAGGCCTAGACCGTATGCGGGTACGTGACGTAAAGTAATCGAGTTCCACGCACGCTTCTCATGGGGGTCTGTGTCATCTCTGAAAGGGTTTAAGCGCGTTAAAACGAACGGCCAAGCCTCAAACGTATTTTACTAGCGATTGAAAACCTGTCACGTGGAATAGCAACGATTTGGGCGGATTCAAATTACTCGAATTTTTAACACGTTGAACGCGGTACCGATTTTGCTGTTCATTTCTTTACTTTCCGTTTGGAATTGTCTAAAGTCCGAAAATGAGACGTTAATAACAAATAGTATGAGACAAATGTGAAAACATTCGGGTAAAAAGCAGTAAAAAATTGAACTAAAATAGACGTCACTTTCTGTAATAAATGCAAATCCCATCCTTATCTTAGCTTGGGATGTTTTAATTAACTTTTGTTTTTATAAACTGTATAAAAGAGTATATACTATTAATATAATATATTTTCATATTATACCAATTACACGATATTTGATTTTTAAACTTGATATCGTCGGTCGTCGATGTGAGAACGAACATTCTACCGCACAATGTGTTAATGCAATCGTTTTACGCGCTATCGCCTTTCTCGTGCAGTTTCTCTTTTAAATAGGTGTTAATCACGGCGAATTACACGTTATCGCGAGCTTAATTTTCCATTCACGCGTGCCACGTTCACGATGCAAAAGAGCCAATAAACTCGATCGTTTATCAATCGTAACTGCATCGTAACACAGTATGTTGGTCTCGTGTTCGTTACTTATAGGATTCCAGCCAGATATCGCCGTACGTTGGTCCTTTCTCCATCGCAATCGGTCCGTCAAAAACGAACAACGAGTTCTAACTCCTTGAACGTTGCGCATCTCGATCGATCTTAACTCTTTGAGCTTGAATTTAACGCAGAATTGCCTAATTTTATGCAAAAATTGCCAGGCTATTTTCCAGAGAAATGCAAACCTTATGAAAAATGTCCATAAAACCAATAATATTCCTAATAATTTGTTGAAATGTATAGCTCTCGAAAAAAGAGTCGCTCACAGCGAAGTTGGCACTTAACTCGTTTGCATCATATGGAAAAGTGGGAAATTTGTTCTTATCGCCAACATTTTTTGGGGTTGTATTCGAATGAAAATGTTTTAAAATATGAAAAAAGCAATTTTGCGTAAATAAAGAATTTCAAAAAATTTTTATTTCACTATGGATTAATAATCGTAGTGTTTGAAATGTTCAATGCATAATGCCACATGGCAATTATCACATTGGTAAAATTGGTATCTTTTCTTTTCTAATAAATCAACTACACAACGTTTGCGAGCTTTCTTCGATGAATGTGCCTAAGTGAAATGCGCCCATATATGCGCTTATGATGCAAATCATAATGGTGCAAATATAAATGGGTTAAAGGGTTAATAAAAGCCGCTACGGTACGACGTGGTCCCACTTGACGAATAAAAATAGGTCGAATAGGTCTCGAAAAGCAACAATGCGTGTACATACTTTGGTACCACGCGAACGATCTTTGGACCAGCTGGCCACGAGGCAAATATTTCGTAGGATTCATTGTGATTTGTCGATTCATTCGCGTAGTTACGTACTTGAGTCCGCGAATACGTCGTTCATTGGCTATCCTTTGTTTCCCGTTGTTGCGGGGAAGCTGTCGATACTCTAGTAATTCGTCGTTCGAACACTCTGACCGACGATACGTTGCGTACTTGCGGAACAATACGACTGCATCCAATTATCGCGTTTACGGTTACACGCCTGTTTCGAAGAATGGAATAGATATTCGCTCGAGGTAATTGAATTTGCCCGATCAAAGTCGCGAAATTGATAACGTAAATATTCCCATTGCGTTACGTTCGTTGACGCGATTATCGAATGCGTCAACGAAATTTCCGTCGAATGTTGTCGATTTCCGAACGTTTTATCGCGCGCATCTTTTGAGAGCTTTCGTGTTTTAATAAACTTCGATGGATCTGTAATTATGTGGGAAAGGGCATAAATATCGCGTTGCTGCACGTCGTGATTTCGATAAAGGAAGATCTCAAAGTGCCGATTATCGATTTCGATGCAATTTAAATACGATCTAATTCTCACGAAAATATTTGACAAGTGTCTCTTTAATCGGAAATTGTTCCTGTTAAATGTGAAAACCACGCTCGAAGTTAGGACTGCGAAGTATATATACCACATTCTGTATAAGGTATAGTATTATGAAATACTATTTATATGAATAAATACATACATACGTATATACATACAATATATATATATATATATATATATATATGTATATATATTGTATGTATTTATATATATTATTTATATATATATATAAACAAATATATACTATCAATACTATATACCGGGGTTAACGACCCAACAGTATTTTTTACTATATCTAATATTGGTTACAATTCGATAAAATCTGTACTATCGGCGAACGTGTTAAGGAATATCTCTTTAACGCGCTGAATTAAATTACTTCACTTTAATACGCGTAGCGCCGGTGTAATATGAGTATCGGTTTCCCAATTTCGAAGAATAGCTGGCAACGGCGTCGGTAATTCACCTAGACTCGGTCAAAATAATAACAAGGAAATCTGCGTAGTTCGTTCACCCTGAGTATCGTATTTCCAAAACAAAACACGGAGCGAACGATCGCTTTAAGTTTCACACATACTCGTCATCCTTACGCAATATCTGTCGAAATACTTTCGTATATCGTGATAAATCACGGAATGATTTTTATCGATCGAAACGAGTCGTGCTCTTAACCCTTCCCTTACTACAGGCGACTTTAGTCGCTTGTCATAGTCTCTTCTTCGTAAATAAACGACTCGCTCATCACAAAATATTCTAAATATCACAAAAACACTAAAGGTATGAAACCTTTATTATTAATTTATTTTTATTTTAATATTGTATTTAATAATTTATATATAAATTATTCAAATACAATTTAATGTAAAATATTAAAAATAAGACGATTCGTTCGACTTTCGGACGCTTCTATTATAGTCACATTCCATACATTATTTTTCTTTTCTTTAGAATCATATTATCTTTGTATGTCTATCTGTTCATTGTATCATTATACTAGATATATGTACAAAAGGATGACTCGTGATATAATATATTATTCTATCCATTTCTTCAATATTTGTACAAGATACCGATCGTAACTTACTTACCGACGCCACTGTATATGTATAAGAATCTATTTATTTATACATATACATGTTTATCCTATTTATTTCAGATATTCTACAATAACGTATAAATCAAAAGAAATTCTTTTTATTTATCCCACCACCCATATCTTACACGAATAAACTTTGATGTCCCTGTAGAAGGGACATCCAAGGGCAAAGAGTCAAATCTCATGAAAATCGCACTCCGACACTTCGTTATTTTCTCTTGCGAGTATAACGCAGAAACGATGGCAAACCAGCTATTCTATATCTCGTACTCAACCAGCGAACAGATGTTCAATGTAACACGCGAATACGACGCAATAACAAATAAACATTGACCCTGCGCGTATCTATCCTGCCAGTCGACTGCGTTTCCTAGCAACACGCATGGACGTGTGCAGTGACTGACCGTTGCGCAAACTGTCCCGAGAACGTGTGGTATTTCGTCTGCCGTTATCATCGAGCCATTTCGCTCGGCACGCTTGCTTTGCTCCACCTAAAACACTCGAGCATCGTCAAAGAGACGACAGTCTTCGTCGACAACGAAGGAGAAAATCACAATCGGACGTAAGATCTATGCTAATAGTACAAAGCGTCGACTGACAAGAGCCGGTCCACGGTCGAGCATTTAGGCGTCGTCACGAACTTCCGACGAATAGTCGAAGGGCAGAGGCAGACCGCGTCGTCCTGCAAATTGCTCCATGCTCCGTTGGCTTAGTGGTGTCGTTAACGCCCCTTCGGTCGGTAGGAAATTCGCGTTGATTAGACGCGTGCCCCGGCGGAATTACACGGCTACGAGGATAATGGAATATACAAGTTCCAGTTGGAGCTGTGCGATGCGATTGGGTGCATCTACGCGCGCCTATATCGAGCGAGCGATTTCGCGCTACTCGTCGGAAAAAGGCCGTTTTGCAATCGGTCGAAGTTGTTCGGAGTGATGGAGACGACTCATGCTCGTTCGCTTCTCTAGGAAACCTTCAATTTTTCACTTTCACCCGGCAATCGAAATGAAAGACAAATCGACGATATAAGATCCTTAGATACACTGATTCATTCTTGCTGCTCGAACGAGATTAGTATTTGTTCTCTCTAACGGAAATTACTACGCTGTACCTCGAAGAAACGATTGTCATAATATTTCTTTCGCAATGACAAAGCGACGAGTAAAGTAGCAATTCGTCATGGCGATCCTTTTCAACCGAACGCGTATCGCCTTGAGTCAAAGATAAATTTTGTCGAGCCTCTTTCGTTAAACTCTAAACAACTTCGACATCGTTCCTGCTAGAATTTATGCGCGAATTTATTTCGCGTGAAAGAGAAGAAGTTTAACCTATCGGTTTAAAGAACGGGCGATTTACCGGTCTCGTGCAATGCTAACGTTTAATTCCCTTAATTCATGCGAAAATTAAAATTTAATTTCACTCGTATTTAACAAATGAACATTCCAAAAAACAGTTTATATATCGTAAAACATTGATTACAGCAATTTATATAAATCTTCTATTTTTAAAGCTTTTCGAGATACAACAGTCCTCCTTTTCCAAGAATTAACGTGTCCTCGCAACCATGATAAATACATTTATATATTGTATGTACTTGCTACAAAAAAATTAACATTACTAAAATGCATTGCTTATGAAAACAGTTTACAATTATCAATCTTCACCAGAAGGACAATTAGGTTCACGTCTGAGTTTTTTCACATAATCGTTAACCAAAAGCACGCATCGCAAACGAAGTCGTCGTTATCGGAGCCTATCGTTAATCAAGATTTCACCGTATTAAACAAAGTTTCCTTTAACCCCAACTTTAAGGGCGGCTTCCCTCCTTGGACATAAAAATTTGCAAATAAAACGAAATACGTATCAAATATTCGTACAAAAATGACGCCATCTATAAATTGCATGAAAATCACTGGACAAATCAAATGGAAAACTCTCGAGTGCAAAGGGTCAAAACTAAAGACGCTCGCATTGAGCAGCGTCTAACAGACTATATACGTACGCGAACGCATACACCTACGGCAATTCCAACGAACTGCAGTCTTAACGATTGCCTTCGTTTTCCGATTGGAACTCGGGAATTGGACGGTCGGTGGCGTACTTCCGTTTCGTTCGAAACTCTTGATTTTGGCTTGCCTCGAACGGCAAGCAAAAGTTGCTGAGTTACTTACCGCAAGTAGAAGTAGTTGCAGTCCTAGGAGGCAGGAAGCCGCTCCGATAATGGATCCATCGTCATCGTCATCGTCATGATCGTTGCGTCGCGAAGACGATGCTGAAGAACTCAGCATCGAACGTCGTGAGTCAGAGAGGAGGAGAAATATCGCGTCTCGAAGCTCGAAGCCTACGACGGATCGTCGTTGCGTTATGACCGACGATAGATAAGTGCAACGAGCGCGCATAGGCGTAGGCAGTGAAGATTCGCCAGCTCGTGGCGAACGCGTGGGTCGACGCCTTGCCTTTTCCATCGATTAACTTTTCCTTCGACGACGAAATCGTGCGACGTGAGTATCATCGTCTTCGAACGTCGCGAGGTCGATTGTTAAGTAGGCGATAATGAGATGGTTGCCTTTGATCATGGCGAAAGATCGATCGGAGAGATTTAGGTGTCAGAAACGTCGCTACCGTTTTTATATGGCTTCTTATGACTCATCTTCGTAGACGCAAACATTTTTCTTTTTTTAATACGTATATTAGGTTGTTCGGTTGAGTAATTTCGATTTTTATGTTTTTTTACTGTATTTTTCTTATTATACGAAAAAACGAAATTACTTTCCGAACAATCTAATATTTAAAATATTAAATAATATTGAATAATTTAACAATAATAATAATAATAATAATTAATAAAGTATCGAAAGTTATTATTTGGAGACACTCCAGACGCGCGAAAGTCCTCGATTTCAACAAATTGCGCGAGGAATCTATCGAGAAAGATCATTTTATTCGCGAAAGTGATAAAATTAGGAAATTTACAAACGACGAAAATAGCCTCGACAACCGTTTCTAAGATCGTATCGCGTCGTTTGTCGTACAAATTGAGAACCGTCGCGAATCATCTTGAGTGGGCGCTAAACGTGTTTCTACCTGCAAGATTGGACGACGCACGTACGTTCTTGCGAGCGTCGGACGTTCGATGATCCCGGTATCTCTCACACGTAGCCTTACGTACGGGCGCATTCAAAGGCTGACGCACTTCCTCTCGTTCTTTGTATCACGCGCGAAGGAACAACTTGGATAAGGCCCGTCTAGTGTCTCTCGATCGTAATCAAATACGAAAAATTAACGACGAACATTTATTATTATTAATAGTAAACTCTCCCTTTTATTATTAACACGTTCCATGCTGAAGCGTTTTTTAAAGACTTTCCGTTCAATTTTTCAATAGTACGAAACCATAGTTAGGAAGGAAAGGGTAATTTAATTTTCAAGGAATTATTTTGGCAAACACATGGTCGAATATTTACTCTACTAGTCGAGTTGCAAACTTCTACATAACCGTTTTGATAATGTCTAAATAAATAAAAAATAAAGCGTTTTACTTCATGTACGTTTAATATTATTTTTTACAAATCTGCTTATAGTTAGAAAGGCGTATTATTAAATATATTATTAACAAAATGTTATGACTTTTATAGTGCAATTTTTCGCCGATTTCGAACCAAACATTTTAACATTATTTTCATAACAAATTTTACAGCGTTTTCTTACTATATCGAATTTGCCCTCCTTTTTTTTAATTTCATGGCGAACTCTGTTTAGTACTAACGATAAAGAATTATTATCATCAGATGCATAGCTAATTGTTTTCTGGATTCAACGCTTGATATTTTAATGTGTGCGAGACTATTATTAAATAAATAAAATTTCGGCTGTTTGAACTAAAGGCGGTCGAAAAAAATGATCGTCGCGTGACAGTATATATGATATCAAGCTGCCTATATCTGATTTAAAATAAATTTTAAAAAAATTCTTCGTTTTTCAGTGAAAATTCCAAGCGGCCTGAACGAAAGGCTCGTCCCTCCTCTACGAACACCCTGGTAAAAGTCACTTCGCTCGATCCACCGATATTAATCTTAGTCGCCTTGAAAAAGGCCGTTGGACCGTCGAACTTCGAAATTTCCGAGAATCATCAAATCGTTTGATCTCCAGTGCAATAACGAGTTTCTCGCGAAAATCGCTCTCAATGTGTAAATCCGCAAAACCTTCAAGACTCTTTTTTTTCGAGAAATCAAACCGAATTTCTAGAAAGGAACGTAGTTGAATTCGTACTTCTTAAATTATCGATTTTTTTACGCAGCTCATCGCAAGTTTCTTGCGAATAAACATCCGTGCGACTCGATATATATACGTTCACGACCCCGTGTGTAACTTTTCCTCGTACTACCTTCTTTACACACTACTATACTCCACCCCATCTCGATCAGTACACAGATACTGTAGCAACGCGACCAACAATATCAATAAGTGAAAGTGTAAAGAAGTCAATCATCGATATTACGCGAGCTCGACGTAGAGCCTTTGTTCTATTTTTAACAACGTGCATATTGTTGTCCCTCGAGGTTTATTATAACTCAACTATAAATACATTGTATTTGCACCAATAAACATATTGTTAAAGCGTTGACTGCCGTGGGGATCACCGGTGACCAATAGTAAAAATACATAATTCGAATAAATATCGATACCGATAAATTTGTCAATGATACTGTGGCGACCACTTGATATAAGTACGTGGCGAGCGTAGCATCTAACACCTAGTCGTGGTAGACTAGG
>JAITYT010001468.1:337433-351772 GCA_025433975.1 Liostenogaster flavolineata
TATTTAGCAGAACTTTCCGATAGACTTAGGTCTTCCTTTTAGGTACTTCCGGTAGCTTTATATGTTTTTATTGACACATATATGATATAAACAATTTTTTGAATTATTTTATAAAGTTTTATTACTTTTATTTTTATGGTGAATAGCGACAATTTGGGCCGTCCGAAAGAAAAAATTCAGAAAGATTATTTTGAATTTTTAGACAACAACGCTCAAAAATCGATACGAAAGCGCCGTTGAATCCGTGATCGTCTCTATCTCAATCGCGAGCATTGGTCGCAAACCCGCTCCAACCGAATTTTTGGTCGAAATACGCGAATTTACGCGAATGTTCGGAAGCGTAACGGGGAAACGATTTTCCTACGAACGTGCGTTTCTTTGATCGACATGTCGACTCGATCAATGTCGATTTTACGAATAACGCGAGTTTCTCCGTTAAAAATCCTTTTTCACGTTTACCGAGAGTGTATCGCGATGGTCGACGAGCAAATCCATCGCCCCGCGTGAAAGTGGCTTTCCCGGTATCGGCGTATCGGATTTATTTCAACGAAATCGCGGAATTGGTCGAGTATCGAACGATATTCGCCGTTGTTCTTGAGCGATGGAATTTTCCGTCGCGCGATTCTCCTCCATCGAATAACGAAAAAAGCTACGCGGGGCGTTTGAAAGTATCGAGTTGTTCGGAAAGTTCGTGCCGATTTTCGTTTTTTAAAAATTTATTTATTATTTTATTATTTAAATTAATTTTTTTCTTCAAAAAAAAAGAAAAAAAATTTCTTTTAAATCGGCACGAACTTTCCAGGCAACCCAATACGATGCTCTGAAAATTGTCGCATGATTCACGAGTGAAAGCTCGCTCGTTTCTCGTTTTCGAGCGCGTTAACGAATTCGTCCGCGAGTTCGAGAATTTTTTGAAGGATTCGAGACACGGGAAATTATTCGACGTACAAACGCGACGCGTCGCGAGACAAAGGTTCGATTTATCGGTGAAGTTTCCACGTGCGACGTGTGTGCGCACGTACGAAGGAGAGAGAAAGAAATGGAGCACGGAGAAAGAGGCGGAAGCGAAAAGATAACAACGGATAAGACTTTTTCTCGAAGGCTTCGTTATCTCGATTCCGAGAAGGTAAAAGGGACGCGCAGAAACGTCAGCTGCATTTTTTCGCTGCACTCGCGTATTCTGTGGTCCTTTTCGAAGACACTGTCCCTTCGGAAGAAGATAACAGTTCGGATGACTCCTACTTGGTATCATTTTTTTATCTGTCCTTTTGAAAAACTCAATTTTTCCAATTTCGGCTCTTTTTTCGAAAGCTATAAATGTAAATAAAAATTAAACGATTCATAATTTTATGCTTCATTCCATTTTTAACATATAAACCTCAGGTTAAATTTTATTTGACGTTTTCGCATATTTCGCAATTTTCGCATGAATTTAGGCGTTATAGGGAATAAGGGTTAATACCGCCATTTTTACCTGTCGTCGTATCCTCGCGTTCGAAACGACATCGGCAAGGATTAAATCGAACGATCAAAGCTGCCGACCGACCGCATTCTTTCTTTATTCGTCGATGGATCGTAATAAATCGCCCCCTCGCGCTGTCGGACAACGACATTAATATTATAACAATAACGATAAGAGAAATAAAAAGGAGAAAGCGTTAATCGCAAGCTTCGGAATTCACCATCGAAATCCCTTGATAAATCTTGACACAAGGAACCGATTCGTGAATCGTCCCTTATTCTTACGTGTAGAGTATCGTCGCGTTCGAAGCGATATTGGCGCGAGGATTAAATCGTACGATCAAAGCTACCGACCGGATCCTTTGTTTATTCGTAAATGGATCGTAATAAATCGCCCCCTCGCGCTGTCGGACAACGACATTAATATTACAATGACGATAAGAGAAATAAATGGGAAAAACGTATCGTTGGCAAGCTTCGGAAATTCACCGTAGAAATGCTTCGATGAATCTTCGAACGTAAAGAAACCGATTGGCGGATCGTTCTTTTCGTCGATAGCTTCGAAAGTTCGCACCTCTAAAGCGCTATTCGACGATAAGATCCTCTCGGTTCGGCGCAGTAATAAGACCGATCTCGCTTACGCACGCGGAAGCGTAAAAGAAGGCAAGAAAGCAGCAGCAAGGCGGCGGTGGCGGCGCGCAGTCACGCGGATCCGCGATAGTGACTCATATTATCGGTCGGGCGAACACGTGTTCCGTAACAGTTTCGCGCGTCAAGCTGCTTTTTCTCTTCTTCCTTTCGGCCGGCTTTTCTTCTTTTGCTTTCGAACTCGCTGAGAGTCGCAATGGCTCGTGCGATCTCGATGCTAAATGCGACGTTGAAACTTTTTTCTCCTTTTCGTTTTATCGTCGGTAAAGCGGTACGAGTCGATCGTCCCTGAATCAAAAAGACGCTCCTTCTTAAGGCGGATTTTTTCCCGAAAGATTCGATAAGTTATCTTGTATTGGGATACGTGTCCGGAAAGTCTGTGCCGATTTTCGTTTTTTTTTAAATTTATTTATTATTTTATCATTTATATTATATTTTTTATTATATATATTATATAATCAATTTTTTTTCTTAAAAAAAAAAAGAAAAAATTTTTCTTCAAAATCGGCACGAACTTTCCGGGCAACCCAATATTTCAGATCGAATCGGCCGAACGAAAGAATTACGACGAGTTTCTGACGTCGATCGTAGTGTATAAATTCGCGAGTACGCAATCACGCGTTTTATCGATTAAAGCGAATTTGTCATCCGTGCCACGTGGATTAATTTCGAACGACTTTCTTTACTTGGAAAGAATTTGGTTGATAATAAATACGAATCGACGATACGAATCGTAACCGTTCGTTTGATTTCTTTCATCGACGTACGATACGATAAATTTGATATATCGCTGGAATGCGAACTTCATCTATTTTATTTCTCGTGCGGTTGTTTCGTCTATTGATCTCCCTTAGAACGAGACTTTCACATTGAAGCGTATTGCAGTTCTACGTGGTGCAACGGTATATTGCTAATAGACGTAACGCACGGTCCAAAGTGATGGAATAAATTTAATAACGATAGACGATTAATAGTTACCAACGATCTCTCAAACCTCCATAATTACGTCAGAATTTTTCGTACCATTGAACTTTTACCGTGATGAAATCTTACGTGAACGTCTTAGAGAGAGAGAGGGGAAGATCATTACAAAGGAAAATTATACGAGAACAATTTAGATTGTTTAATCATTTTTAATTGGCTAACGTTGAAGGAGAGTCGGTCGAACGGGTAAGCGGGATCAGCTCTTAACGATCGACCAGCACGCGGCGACCCGTTCCTTTTTATTTATTTTTTTTACCTACGGGTTTTCCTTCGTGAATCATCGCACGGCGCTCGCTTCGTTACAATTAACGCGAAGAGAAAGTTCCGTAGCTCCGATCCACGAGAGAATAATAACGCAGAGGAGGGGCCGTATCGTCGGTCAGATTTACGAGGCGCGTTGGAACGGAAGCCTTTTTTTTACTTTTGAAAGCCGTGCTCGCGCTATTTCGACCATTTCGAAACGATAACCGGCCTCTTGTAGGATACTGGTACGGTCACGTCGAGATGGATGTGGTCTCTTGCTCTCCGGTCTCGTCGATGATTTACGGGTAATGCGCGCCTCGGCGCCGTTCGAGATTCTCTCGTGGCTCGCGTTGGGGTTACCGTTACACGCGAAGAAGAGAAACAATCTTCTTATCGAGATCCACCTTTCGATAAAATATACGGCAAAATTATTGGAAAAGAGACGTGGAAACTACCAAATTTCTAAATCGTGATTACGTTAGACGGTCGATGAAAATAGGAGGAATGGAAGGGAGGTTGGATCCCTTCGATTCAGAATGAAATAAAATTGAAACGAAGAAAAATGTATTTAAATGTATTTAATCCTTCAAGCTACGTTCTTGTAATCGAGTTCCTCACCTTTTGATAAAACATACGGCAAAATCACTGAAGAAATCACCGAGAGAGAACCTAGAAAATTCTCAAGCCAATATCGCAACAAAATCACGCGATGAACTGTACCAAGGATAGACAGCTGATAAAAGCAGAGTCAAACCGTAGCGCCCATCCGGAAGATCATTATCGATCCCGAGGCGTCGATATGGAAGAGCTTTTGGACAGGTTCTCGACGGGAAGAATTCGCCCACGCAGTCGCCGCGTCATTAGCGGAGACAGCGGCGTCGGAGGGGCGGGAGGGCGGCCCGTGTCAGCATCCGACGCTCGGCGCGTGCGTGCTGCCGTCTCTTTTCTCCTTTCCAGTTCCTCCTCCGTCCTGTGGTCCGACGATTTTTACGGTGGCACGACAAAGGCCTGCTATCGCGTTATTACCGAGACGACACCGAAGACACCGATCAACGGTGACACCCACGCGGTCCAGCTCGTTCCTCCGGGAGATAATGGCATTCGCGAAGGTCCCATTGTCCATTGGCGAGATTCCCTCAGCTGGAGCCGGCGATCGTGACGCGACGTCGTCGTCGTTGCTACCTGTCGAAGGCAAAGGTTAGGCCAGACCAAACCCAGACCCAAACCATGGCGCATTGGATGATTGCAAGTGGCGCTTTGGTGCGTTGAGCGTTTGCATTGAACTCTGGGTATATTTAATATGCAAAAGCAGCAATCCGAAGCAACACGTGAAAAGCTTCTTGTCCTCTCCTAAGCGAAGTATATTCCATTCTTACCTCTATTTAGCTAAGGGATAGGTAAGAACGTAAGAAGGTATAAAAAGTGTTCGAGTTATAAGGCGCATCTGAACTCGCCTATTTGGCCTATCGACCAAATTGCGAAAGGGGTGGCATGCGAAAGGTTGGCCACCCCTGGGTTAGGCTGTAGGTGCGCGGAGAAGCGTTAGAAAACGTCTTATTCTCCGTACGGAAGCAGACAATATTTCTTATTATTGTAAAATAGACGGACGATTTCTGCAACTAATTTTTAGTGAGAATGGTGTCGACTTGGAGATTCGAGTTATTTGGATCAAGGTGTCGCTTTTCCGCGCTGTCATCGAAGAGAGTACTGCTCGGCGCGTTTCGCCTCTTTCCTCTTCTTAGTCTTTTTTTTTTTTGTCGGAGGTTCGACCGAGACGAGCGAAATTTTCACGAGGAAACGAATTACGCGAGAATATAATTCCCGATAATGCGTACCATTAAACGAGATTTATGGAGCGTAACGCGCGAAATACGAATCTTCTCGATTCGTTGCTGTTGCTTTCTTTTTCATGGTCTTGTTTGTTTCGAAGCTGTATCGCGGGAAGAAAAATTTATCTTCGTTTCTCTTTCTTCTATTTTTCTTCTTCTGAAAAGCCGCAAAAGCGCGTTTTACGATCCATTATACGTTTCTCGGTTGCCATTCTTCAAAACGGCAACATGCCGCGAGAGAAGATCCTTGGTAAAAATTGCGCGAGATGCAGATAGATCCTATCGTGTTCTATTTTTCTTTATACTCCTCGGGTATTTCGCCTTGCACAAAAATTTTGCGAAATATTTTTGAATGATTCGAGTAGGCTAGCAAGAGTGAAGTTTCGTAGTAGAGAAATTCAATCGCACCGATCGTATCGCATCGTTCAATGACACGCTCGCATGAACGCGTGAACGACGGATTACGTGCGCTAATGTCACATTTTGGAGCGAAGGGATTAAGTACCGCATTCACCGGCTTTTATTCATTCGAGTAACACCTGGAATGCCCATTGTATTAGTTCGAAGAAAGTTTGGTGTTTTTATTTAATAGCGATTATTTTATGAAATCGAGAACGCTTCACTCTATTTATAATAAAAATAATATTTAAAAAATGGACTTTTTAGTAGCGTTAGAAAATGTAGTTTGAATTGCATATTTACTGGAATCAGTCAGGCGCGCTTTTAATATAAACAAAAAATGTATTACGTGAATAATGTAACGATAAAAAATACATCGTAATTTCTATCGCGACTGCGTTCAAAGATGAATTGGATATTTATCTATTTACAAATATAAGAAAAATACTGAGAAATAGGGAAAATGTCGTTTCGTTTTGTAAAATTGTCTTTATCCGAGGCACGTTACGACGTTGTCGTCTGTATGCGTTGAAAGTACCATATTTATTCCGTACACGCCATTCATCAGTCACGTATACATCCATGGAAAGTAGAATTCGTCTGCAATTCGCCTGAAATTTCGACATACATTTATTTCGCTAATCATTTGTCATAAAAATATGCAAGGCTTCGTCGCCTTGGTAAGTTTGGCTTGCCATATACGAGATATCTCGTGACTCGTACGCAATGTGTTAATATAACCGTGTTCTATGTGATATAAGCAATAATTGCCTTACATTGTAGAAACGGACGACAAAGTTTCACTTCTCATTGACATTATGACGCTTTGTTACCGGTTCTAGTTAACACGTCGTGGATGTCACGCAATTAATTAAATAGTCTACCACTTTCTAGTTTCAATGAAACGCTACGTGGTCGTGCCTCTCCGACGTAAAATGGAAGAAAACTGAAAGGTATACGCGTGGATTCGTAAAAAGTCGAACGTCTGTCGATCGAAGCGTGTTTACAAAATTGACCGGACGAACTTGCGGCGCATCGTATAAGAAACGAGACGAAAATTCTCTCGCCGATTTTTCTTACGCGTGAAGCTATTCGAACGACTTTAATTATGTAACGTAGACTGAATTTTATGAAATTTTTAGTACAATGTAATTTTTTCAAATCTTCGGAAGGTATAATGTAATTCGTGAATGTAATAAATATTCGGTAAAATACCGTTCGTGGACCGTAGTATAAATCCTAAAATAAATCCATTATGTATACTCGAATTACAATTTCTAAAGAACGATAGCCCATTGTTTATACTTTCATTTCTAATTCGATCGAGCAACGTTAATCATATTCGAAAACGACAATGTAAACATTGACATTTGCTCATTACGAGCGGGAAAGCGTATCGTTTTCGCGTAATTCTGTGGCGTACCGCGTGCTAACGTAACTCCTAAGCGGAAGTTTCCTTTGCTTCTCTTGCGTCTTCTCGTATTTTTTTTCTCTTCCAGACATGCGATTCGCGTTTTTTAATTAACGACGAATTATGAAATATATTCAAGTTAGCACCGTTGCGTAGTCGAATACACTTTAAATCGCGATATCGTAGCGTAACCGTGTTAGAAGGCGAAGAGAAAGAAAGCAGACAGCTTGACGCGATTCTCGAGTCGTTACGGAGAACTTGGTGTACGCTCGTATTCTAAAACTAGCAGAAAGAGATACGAAGAGATTTTTCTCGCGTATTTTGCACGATATCGAAGGTCGCTGCACCAAGGAGCGATTGACACTGCAACGGTGCTCCGACCTCGAGCAAACCGTTCGAATCGTCACGTTCCATGGTTTCGGAGCGCGTTTGATCATTAATCGTTCGGTTACGCATAAATAAATTCAAAGCTGTCCGATCAATATCACTTTGAATCGTTTCCTGAAATTACAAGAGCAAGAGACAAGAAAGAAAGACCGTTTTAAAATTGCGAGTGTTGCCACCATAAATATCTCTTTCGAAATTCTTATTAAAATCGCTGATGCGACCTCTTGCGCATACACGATAACGAAACGAAACGATATTCTCGTAACGCTCACTGAAAATATTTCAGATCCTACGTTCTATTTATTATAGGACGATTTTGTTTCGGTACGTGCGATGAGCGCGCTGCATGAATCTCTACAATTTTTCCGAGCCACTCGATTTTCTACAACGAGAAGAGAAACGAACTTGCGGCATTTCAGCGAAATCTACGAGACGAGGAATGTAAGGAATCGATCGTAAGATCGAACGAAGAAAACGACGTCTTTACCGATTTCGTTCGATTTACTGGAAGTTGCCACGTAGGATTACGTACGGCAAGCTATAAAATCAATTTTGTAAAAGCGATCTTCTATTTTAAGAAAAGGAAAGGGAATCGACGACTCGATACCTCGCGTCTCGAAAGCCGCCGTGGCAGAGACCGCTCGTATATACGCACGTACGTACGTACGTACGGGTAAACGACCTTATTAGTTCCAAGCGACAAGAGGAATGAAAATAGTATAATCCGCGGTCGATCACTTAGAAACGTCGCTTTCGCTTATGCGTCTTCTTCTTACTCGCCTGCCTCGCGTTTCCTTACGTCATGCAGCGATCAAAAAGAGATCAGAACCGTACCAACGATAAAGAGAGCCGCGAGGAACGTAGTCGTGGGTGAAATCGCGTTGCTGACCTAAAATCTCTCGCGTACTTCACCGGAATTCCGAAAGATGCGCGCGCGCCTTGGAACGTCTAAAAATAACGTACGAACTTGTTCTTTTAATATTTCTCCAATGACGATCGATAATTAAACAAATATCAGTCCTTTAAATTTTAACCTGTAAATCGGGAAATAAGATTTTTTGAAACTCCTTTCACACTGGTGACTTTTCTTGCAGTGATAAGTAATGTCATCACGTCTCAAGTAACGAAAGAAAATTGTTGATTTCTTTTATTCTCACAAAAAATTTTGTTATTTAATATATTGTTGTATAAATCAAGTATTTTCAATGTCGTCATACCCAGATAACAAGTTGATATTCATTTCTTCTACTCGTAAAACGAGCCGTTCTATGACTAAAACAAAATCATTAAGAAAAGAAACAAGCGGCACTTTAAAATATATTCGGCTCCTTGTACGAATCCTGAAAAAAACTTAATTTTCGTGCTAGAGTAAATTTTTTACGAATTCTCTCTCCCATCCACCGGAACGCAAATCGCTAGAGAGCATCCACTGGTCGCGCGCTCCAAGGCCTTTACTCCAATTTGTCCGACCGTCGGCAGATTCGCCTAAGTTTCTCCGAGTCTGCTCGGTCTTGGAATATTTGATAAACGCGCCGAGCCTCTCGGTATGGCCGATTTTACGATCGAACGAAGCGGGGGAGGAGAAGCGTCGACAAAGCGTTTCTCTCCCGTGAACGCGTACTCTCGAGCGGGAGGGGAGGGGCGGAGGGGAAAGTTACGAAGGTAGTCACCTGTCCGGTAACAAGAATCTGCCGAGAGGCCGATCGAGTTGTCTCTCTGCGGTTTTCACCGACGTGCGGTCGTTGGGTAACGCCTGTCTAGCTCCCCTCTTCCCTGGCACCCCCTTGTCATCGACGATCGCGCCGCGAATGCGCGGCATAACTTCGAACACGCACCAAGTGCGGCAGCAAAAGGGCGCGTAACGTGCGGTCTCGGCTCGTTCCTTCCTCGAGAAGCGAGGAAGCGAAAGAAGAAAAGCAACGCGGAGTCACGGCGATGCCCGCGTCGCGTCCCTTCCTGTTTCGCGGCTCGAAAGCCGGCATTACGTAGTCGCGCGCCGCGATATATCGTCGTTGGCGTCATCGTCGTCATCGCGCTTTCGAAACGCCTTGAAAAATGTCTGCGGGGGAGTAACGCGATCTTATCGCGATCCGATTCGTTCCCTCGGCGCGCTTCGGAAATCGCAGTGTTTTTGGAACTCCTCCGACTCTGTTTTTCCTTCCATGGAATTTATTTTTTCGTTTAACTTTTTTTTTAACGTTTTCTAAAACGTGAGTAAGTTTTTGATCCGTTTTCGAAGGGACGCGTGGCGACGGATGCGCAGGGTCTTGTAATGCAGATGCGTCGTAGTGTTTTGTAGAAGAGAATTGAATCGTGCGTCGAAGCGATCGTTTGCGCCACTGGAAATACCGGAGTAACGGGAAAATTGATAATACAATCGCGCGAACGATTGTATCGAAGTTGACACGAATGCGCATCACAATGGCCAAGATATAAATAATAGAAATAAATGGGAAGAGGAGGGTACGGTTATGAGAGCGTGGAAAGAACTGGATCGTTCGTTCCAGCTAACACGTGAGGTAATTTGGAAAGTATCGATGCAAATATCGCGACCCAAGAGTCCAATGTTATTTATTTCTTTTTTATTTGCGTACGGTATTTATTACGTGAGTATTTATAAATGCAATTGCGATATTGGGTTTTTTTTCTGCTACAGCTATACGTATAATCATCTTATTTATCGCGATACTTCGAAAACGCGGGTTTGATGTAACATGATCGAGAAATTACAAATTTCTCTTATAACGTGTTATTTTTATATTCGTACGATACCGGAATAGCGATTCGGGATTGAAACGAAATAAATAGAGGACTCCCTCCATATATAAAAAAATATTCGTTCTCATTGCAAAAATGAAGTTTTGTTTAGAAAATAATTATTCACCATAACGCAACGTATTTTCCATTAATATCTTATACTACGGTATTGAATTATTTTACGTACTATATCGACAAAGTGCTGTTGTAAAATGGCGGAAGATGATACGAAGAAAAATGGATCCTTTTTTTAGGATTTCGAGGAGTCTTAAAACTGGATTCCGGCGTAACGCGCGCTACGAATTGACCGTGTTATGGAAAGGTCACTCTATAGGATCAGGTCAAGGACCTGACACGTCCAGGAATATTGTATTGTTATAATTCTGACGCTTGACCGTGTCCTTTCGTTTGCTAGCCACTTTATAAGAATCGGTAGACGAAAAAGGGGCCGTAACGACGGTAGTTTCGTATATTTATGATCAAGATAACGAAACGAGCAGCGTCGTCTTCAGGTGTCTCGTCGCGTTTGGAATCCGTACGACGATCTAGCGGATTTCCTCGAAGCGATTATACGTGAATCATTCTTCCTTTCGTTTCGGCGTTCGACTGCTTCACCTTATCGGCTACATCCGAAGACGTCATCAGCGATGACGTACCGCGAGACGGTTTACGATGATACGTCGTCATTCCGCACTGATACCTCAACGCGAACGAAATCTCGCGATTTCGTCAAGATCGTCAAAATCGTCCAAATTCGTATAATCGATTACTCATCGATATTACCACATTCGTCCGATTGCTCGTCGACTCGGTATTTTTCCCTTGCGCAAGCCTGAAACTATGCAAAACGGTCTCGAGCTTGAAAGACTCCATCGCGTGAGATATAAATATCAAAAAAAATTGTCTCCTCCGTTCAACGACGCGAAGCGGCCGCGAACGAAGAAAACACTTGTAACGATTTAAGTGGTAATTCAAACGACTGTACGACTGGTCTGTCAATTAGATCGGACAATGGAGGCTCTTTCAAAGCGTCGAGTAATTTCTATATCTCCTGCTTCAATTCGATCGAAACATTACGAATTATTTGCACGAGCAACGATATGCTTCAAACTCTCGCCTGCGACGCGAACGTGCAAATTCGAAGCATTTCTCTTCTGTATCATCCATCGATCTGTACGAACTTGAAAAATGATCAAAAGAAGCCTACAAATCGCTAAACGCGAACATTGAAAGTCAAAATTGTGATCGAAATAAAGACGAAAAATTCGTTGATACCAGAGAGACGATTTTCGTCTCTCTCTCTCTCCTTTTACTTCTCATCCTTCCTTCCTTCCTTCCTTCCTTCCTTCTTTCTCCATGCTTGCTTTCGCGTGCGGCATACAAAGAGCGCACGCACACACAGAAGGAACAGACGGCACAGAACAGAACACGCGTCTGCACGCACGAAGCGCCGGTGCAGCCGTACCTGTTCGCGCACGGCTGCTGCGGGTACAGGCGTGCGTCGAGTGCGTAGTGGTGCGTGCGTGTGTGCGTGCGTGCGGCCGAGAAGCCGACGATTGGCGGGCTCGAGCGCGGCGCGGGCCACGGGAGGGGGAAAGAACGAGTCGCGGCGGCGGTCGGGGTCCGTTTGTTTGTCTGCGTCTGTCTGTTGGCAGCGGTCGGTCGGTCGGTCGCGGTCTGCAGGCGGTCGGTCCGCCGTTTACGCTGTGTGAAGTCTCTTGGTGGTGGTGGTAGTGGTGGGGGAAGATACGTGCTCATGATTCCACTGGGTTTGCGTTGTTCGGGCGAGCGAGAGAAAAGCAGTCAGTCAGTCGGTCGGTCAGTGAAGCGAGCGAACGAGCGGACGGTCGCATGGTAGGCGCGTGAGCACGCGAGCACCCTTGCGATTCCTCATCGCGTTCGATCCATCTCCCGAAGGATATTTAAGCGAGTGATCTGGAATCTCGATCGACCAGGACTCTTCACTGCCATTCGTCGTTCCTTTCGTCGGTGCTAGTCAACACCGTCGATCCAATCGTTATCGTTACTGTGATCTTCACTGCCACTGAATGATACCTACGATCGCTATTGGATAGTTAGGGAAATACCTAGGACCAGTCGACCGTTCGGGAAAAAAACGTCGCGTTTTTTCCGTTCTACGTAATCGTGATCATACAGATGAGCCTGAGCTTTGGAGACGTATTGTTTTTGTTGTTGTTGTTGTTGTTGTTGTTATCCTCGTCGTCGTCGCCGCACGTGATACAAAATCATGCCAAGTCAAACGACGACGATACTCCTCAAGTGCTCCATGGTGGACGTGCCTTCCCTCAATCACGTGAAGCTCAAATCCCTGTATGAAGTGAGTACCAGCTGGTTGTCTTTTGCGTTCTCCGCGGCTGCGGCTGCGTCCTGTCGTACCTTGCCAATCTTTAGGGTAGGGAGAGTTGTACGAGTTCGGTCGCGTTAGCCCACTGACCTTTCTTCGCGTTTACGTCGATTATTTATTCGGGTCTCCTCGCGTCGACGGTGGAACTATCTTGTTTCCGTCGTTTGTGTCCGTCATGAGCGTCGACGATTAGATCGAACGTACGCGTTCCTTAACTCCTTGTTTTACATCCTAATGTCCTTAACATCCTCGAGATTTCGATCGTTCTTCGCGAGGTCATCCGTGACAGACGGGTTTGCAGTGTTTGAAATTGAGATCGCTTTTATTAGGAGCCAATCTAAGAAAAGACTGGACAATTACATTGGGTCTTCCGGAAAGTTCGTGCCGATTTTCGGTCTTTTAAAATTTATTTATTATTTTATTATTTATGTATAATAAATAATTAATTCCTTTTCTTAAAAATCGGCACGAACTTTCCGGACAACTCAATAATAAGAGAAAGAATTGTAAAGATTGATAGATAAAGAGAAGCTCTATCGTAGACTGGATTTCAACGACGATGGGTGATCGTGATCGATGAAAGGGATCGAAAGGATTCTTATTTTTTATTAGCGGTGGCCCGCACGGCTCAAATATTAGACGTTGCGAATTCGACGCGATGCTCATGTTTTGCCCGTGTCGATCCGTCGATCATTTTTCATTCGTAACTCCTACGAATCCGTCAGTCGTACCTTCGAAAGTTGAAACGTCTCTCAACTTCGCGATGAAGGGCATCCTTGTTGTTTACAAAACCGATACAATTTTGGATATTGCGTTTAATGCTTGATCGCGATACGTAACCGTAAGATAAGAAAGGGAGAGGAGAGATTTTTTTTTCGACTTTGCGGTAAAACAACGCCACACCTCGCGGCTTCGATCTCCCTCCGCGTTCGTCGCTCCGCACTTCCGTCAACGATCCAGTTGTGAGATTCCTTTACGTAATGTCACCGCTGACTATTGACAGCGGAAATCGAGAAGCAGCGTCGTCGGTCTCGCGAGCTTTCGATTCCAACAGCGTTCTCTCGATCGATCCTTGGCGTCCTACGCTTTGTCTTGTTCTTGAAGAAGATCGACGACTGTACGCAGCCATCGAACGAACAACCCTTCGGATAATCACTTCCCTGTTTACGATCTATCTTAACTGTTCGATTCGTACGGAATAATTACACTTTAATTCCAAGGAAACGTACGTACTATCACGGGGGGAAAATGTCTCTTATGAACGGTCCTGTCTCTTGCAACGTCAATAAAATTGATTTGTAGGGATTTAATTTACAAGCTGTTAACTCACGCTTTACTTAAAAGTTGTAACGATAAATAGAAGATTTGACCTACCGTCGTTGATCCGTTCAATGCAAACAGAATCTTTCGTTTTTCGTCTTGACCCGAGAGTTTTTCCGTCGACGTGTTCGCCGATGAGACCGAGACTACGATAAATTGCTACTTATAAATCGTCGCTCTCACCACGTTTATCATTGGACGTCAAAACGAAACAAGCGAATAAACAAACGAATAAACGATATCACCTTCGCGCAGTTAACCTCGCGTAAGATCGCGTAGTCGTTATTACGAAGAAACGAACGTAAATATAGACAAACAAATAAACGATTCGCTACCAACGGAATCATTGGTTAATGAAGGAAGCTACGAATGAAGTAAAAAGACGGAAGAGTAGAACGATGCCGATGACGGTCTTTGTCCTTTCATATTTTTTTCACTCGTTACGCGGTAGCGCTGATCGAGACACGTCAACGTTATATTCTTCGTTTTATTCTTGGCTACTTTTCCCCGAATTATAAGCGAAAAACAAAAAAAA
>JAITYT010001468.1:355625-374736 GCA_025433975.1 Liostenogaster flavolineata
TTGAAATCGCCATTTTGTTTGTCGTAACATCGACTGTAAAATCGCGTTGAACGGCCTTGAAAGTTCCAACACGTGGAAATGTTGGTCGCATACGCGTGAATTCCTTTATCTACTTTCGTCGTTGGAACTTCGTATTTCGTACGCTTCGCGCGTACGAAAATACCCGCGTCTTTTATTTCACGGTCATATCGAAAGAGGAGGAACGCGCGACCAACGCGAATCTAACCCTTTGAGTGCTATAAACGCGTATGTGCGTCTGATGTTACTTTCCGTTTCGCACGAGATTCCATTAGAATCGATAGAAAAGACAAGAGAATGTTCCGTTCTAGGAACAACGGTAAATAATGAAAATAAAAAGAAAAAAAACTCCGTTTATATTATTTATTTTCTGTTTGTTTCTAAGAAAGTTACGATAGTTCCACCGATGAAAAAAGTACTTGTATCGTCCACGTGGCGACTTGGCAACGGTTTATAGGAACAAATTAAAACAGAAATTCATTTCTTTCGACAAAAAATTTGCATTCGTTATTTCGTTGTAAGAGAAATATGCAGAAGATATTAGTAAACAGCATTTGTTCGTTTTTTATACATAATAGTAAGGTACGTGCACATTTCTAACTGCAATTACATGATTGAAAAGCAGCACTTACGGTTATTATAATATATAATTTATTCTAAATTTTGCAGAGTATCGTAAAAAAATGTTAAATCGTTAGGATCGTTAGGATCGTTTTAGTCGAAAGTGTACAGCGCTGGAAGGGCTAACGGGGTAAATCTAACGAAGATTTTCGATCTACGAGTACACGAAGCGTCTTATCTGCGAGCACGGAGCATCGATCGCCGGTGCAACGGTGCATCGAAGGTGGCGAACCAGGTTTCGCCGTCTTCGAATCTTCAAAAAATGAACGCAATCGGGAGAAAAGTCTGCCGAGCGTAAAGGCCGCAGTGGCGGATGACCGTGTCTTCGTGATCTCTCGACCGTCGTCGTACGAAGCCTATGTATCTACCTACCTACTATGTTTCGTAACGGTTCTTCGTGCCCGTAGGAGAAACGTTGCTATCGCGCGATACGTCGATACTTAATCGAAAGAAAGAAAACTGGTTCTCTCTCGACGACAACGACAAAAGCAACACCTCGCTAGCGACGTACGGCCCACGATCGACAGTTACACGATCGTCTTGACCAAGTACAAACTGCGACGATGGAAAAAGCTCGCACGCTTCAAAATGTCCGATTTGTTGGAGACAAATTTTCGTGGAAAAGCGTGGAAAGTCTCCGATGGTCGAGGGAAGTTCGGTCGCGTCGATGGCAAGGAAAAAAAGTGGCGCAACGAAGAGTCGGTCATCGTCAGCTGGCGTAGGATTTCTCACGACGTCGTGGCAAGAAGAGGACACGAACGTAGATAAAGACGCGATACGTCGATACTTAACACAGCGAGGACCGGTGACGAGATATCTCGTTTTACTGTTTTCTCAAGCGTGCATATCGACAACTCCAGAAATGAAAAATAAATTGATTATGACAACTGACGATTTCGAAAGCGCGTTAAGAGAGCAGAGTGTCGTCCTCGATGCGTTCATTTTCGACGACAAATGCAACACCTTGTCAGCGACATACAGCTTATGATCTAGAAATACACGATCGTCTTAACCAAGTACAGAGTTCAATGATGAAAAAAGCTCGATTAACTGCGGATCAAAATGTCCGATGTATTGAAAAACAAAATTTCGTGGAAATTGGTGGAAAGTCCGATGGTCGAGGGGAGTTCGGTCGCGTCGATGGCAAAGGAAAGAGTGTCAGCCGTTGGCAGAGGCGCAACGAAGAGTCGGTCGTCATTGGTTGGTGTAGGAGGACAGGGGTAGCCAATCTTTCGCTTACCATCTGCTAATTTGATTGCTCGAACACCTTTTATACCTTCTTACGTTCTTACCTGACCCATTAGGTAAATAGAGATAAGGATGGAAAATACTTCGCTTAGGAGAGGAGAACTTCAAGCTTTTCACGTGTCGTTTCGCGTTGCTGCTTTTGCGTATTAAATATATTCAGAGTTCGATGCAGAACCTCGGCGCGCCAAAGCGCCACTTGTGATCATCCGATGTTTTGGCCACCCCTGGCGTTGGATTTCTCACGACGTCGCGGGAACGTAGATAGAGACGCGTTATTTCGAGGAGAAACGGCGCTCGTTGCATCGAACCGAGACGAAAGCGATTTTTTGTTCAATTGGAGGAGAAGTTACGTCGATCGTGTACGGCGGGGCCGTGCCCTCCTCGCTTTATAATTAGAATAAGATACAGTGGGATAAGCGGAGGGAGGAAGGTAGGAAATAAATCGACGGCGGTGCGTGCTTGCGCGCGCACACACGCGCGTAAGTTCGAGACTCCTGACCCAGAAAGGCTCGGAGCGAGAATCTTATCTGTAATCGCGCAACGCTTCGCGGTAAGACGATACTTCGGGGCGCGTCCACTCGGAGAATTTAACGGCTGCGAGTGGAAGACGCGCGCGGAAAAATGACGAGGAAAGGGGGAGAAAAATCTTTCGCGACTTTCCACCTCGTATGTAACTCGCGTCCCGGAGCTCGATCTTTCCGTTGGCTCCGGGGCTAAAATCGCCTTCTTATCCCCATCGATACGAGGAAAAAGTCTGAAAGAAGCTGCATCTAATCAATCTTCGCGATCTGCTCGATCTCCGATCTCTCGAGACGCTTTAAAAGCGTCGGATATTTATTTATGCTCGCTCTACTCGCAGCTCTACGAAAGGGAGATCAGGCAAATCCGTTTCGTCGAGCGACCTACGATAAATCCAATCTGGAAACGCATCCGAGAGAAGCCTGAGAGGCCTCCTCTATCGACCGATGATTCATCGAGAGAGATCGCCCTCGTAAGTTCCGCGATGATCCATCG
Organism: Liostenogaster flavolineata; assembly: GCA_025433975.1. NCBI lineage: Eukaryota > Metazoa > Arthropoda > Insecta > Hymenoptera > Vespidae > Liostenogaster > Liostenogaster flavolineata. The sequence continues at coordinate 358,527 of JAITYT010001468.1, forward strand.
AGAGAGATCGTCTCTCTTCTGGCGATCGCCACCTACGTCTAGCTCCAAATCGCGGCGCATCATCGGTTTTCCTCTACGGAGCGAGGATAAAAGATGGAAGTATTAGGTTGGTGCGTATGAAACGTCGGATTTTCTTTACACGTGAACGTTGGTCTCCCTTTTCTTTTTGACACAACCTCCTTTACGATCGTTTTGTCCATCGTCAGGGTCATATTTCAATAAAGAAGAAATTTCTCGAAAGTGTTTCATTTTGTTATTCGTTTTGAATTTCGTAAGAGTACGAGTTCAATCGATAGTACTGTAATTTTTTTTATACGAGTATAAACTTGGTAATAATGCTGCAAAAGCTGCACGCGATATAAACCAAGTGTTTAGGGAGAATACCGATAACGATAGAAAAGTGCAGAGTTGGTTTGAAAAATTTCGGTCTGGTGATTTTTCCCCCTAAAAAATGAACCGCGTGGAAGACCCAAAACGTCTGTGAAAAGCGATGCTCTGAAAGCATTGATGGAAACGAATCCAACTGTACCAGATTGTTACCAGAATGAAAGGCACCTTTCTGAAATTGGCGAAGTCGTACAAAATATTTACCAAATGAAATGAATTAAAATATGAAATCTTACAGCACTCGGTTTATTCACCGGATCTTTCGCCAACCAATTTTCATTTTTCGAAACATTTAGTACAGTTTTTAAACGAAAACAGTATGAAAGATTCCACGTCAGAGTTTATCGATTCTAAATATCAGAATTTCTTCAAGGCAGGCATCTACGCATTAAAATCTCGTTGAGAAAAGCGTATTGAAGCAAATGGAGCACATTTTAATTAAATAAACAGCTTTGAAGAAAACATATGAAGTTTTATATATTCACTTAAAAGTCCGACTTTTCGTGCGCACCAGCCTAACAGAGGCGAGAGGAGCGAAGGTTCTACGGACGCGTCCTTCTCGTTATCGCGAAACACGGTCGCGTCCTCGTCGATTGGAGTTTGCACGCTCTATTAATATCCTCCGATGGTGCGGGTGTATCTGGCAGTCGATGCGCAGTGCGCTCTCTCTCTCCGTTTCTCTTTTTTCTTCCATTCTCGGTGCAACGCGCGTCGAGGGCAGCGTCGTACGCGTTCTAAAAATAAAAAGAGGGTGCAGCGATCCGTAGACGTGATTCGTAGTCCTCGCGGTCGTCGTTACGACTAGGAGGCGGGCTGGGGAGGGAGGGAGGGAGGGAAATGCACGGTGGGAAACGCAGGAGACTCTCGCGAACGACGAAGAATTCTAGGCTCGAGGGATGCACGTGTGCGTCTCCGCGTACGCACGTGTCCGAGAAAGAGAGAGAGAGAGAGAGATTCCGTTTGTCGTCCCTCCTCACGGAGATAAAGTTTATTTCGAACGACCAGGACTCTTTGCTGGAAGTATCTCGGTGCGGATATGCATCTCCTGCGGCGTCGAGAAAAAGGATTCGATGGGAGGGAAAAGTTAAAACGAAAGGGGAGAAGGAACGGTGACGGTAAGCCGGAGATTGGAGTTAGGAGTCCGATTCGTACGATAAAATCGTGGAACGAAGTACGAACGTTTCGCTCGTTAGAGGACGATCCTTACGCGCGCTCACGCTCCATTTCGTACGTATTTCGAAGCGCGAAAGAAGCAGCGCGTTCACTCCAACGCGAGTAGATAATGTTCGTCGAAAGGATAAAGGAGTTCGCGCGATACGAAGAAATTTGTATCGATACGCTCGACTTATCCGTACGGTATCGATAAAAGGTCTATAAAACACGTGCGATAGAAAAAGAAATTTAAATGGATTTCGATAAAAACTTCGCGTCCTTTCTGTTTGCATGACAAAGAGGAAAATGGTTTTTCGATACTTGACGCGTGAGAAGAACGTGTTCGTGCGGGATGGAAGGATTTATTGTATCTAAGGCGTCTCGTGAAATCGATAAGTTATTTTCGCGCGATTCCAACGGGCTCGCGGAAACGTCTTAACGCGTATCGAAGTGCCGCGATGAGCGATGGAAATATCCGTTCGACGTTTCTCTCGTCGAACAAAATCGCAGAACTTTCCAAGTGGTCGGCGCGATCTACGGTGAAAATCGATAAGATCGAAGCTGCCAAGTTCGCACGTACGTATCTAACTAAATATGTAATAGATACGTTCGCGTTTTCTCGTATCTTTATTCGCAGAAATTTAAGAACGAAACCGTCTTTCAACAGAGTGGACCAACTTGGACTGATTGTTTTTAATAATTTACAACCTTAACGGGGTTTATTTTTAATTATTTTTTGCAGATAATAAATAATTTTTGATAATTTGTAATGGCTGAATTTTATTATGTTTCGGGACGATCTATTATTACAATCAGTCGGTCTAAGTTGGCCCACCTTTTATTTCATTACCGGACAGATACCAATCGAACTCGGGAGAAGAAAGTAAAACGAAATAATATTTCATGAACCGATCGTTCGTGCAATACGTCTTTCTAATGAAAATTGCATTAGACGATGCAATACAATAATGTAGATAAGAAACGGATAAAAGATCTTCCCTCTTATCAAGATAAGATCGTTCGAACGTACCGTTGTCCGTCCTCCAAATATCAAAACGTGACCTGGGGATAGAAATTATACGACAGATCGAAGATTCCGAAGGAACAACAGTATATACAATAATAGCAGAAACAGAAGCAACGGTCATCACGCACATATACGTGATACAAAGTGGGCCAACTTAGGCTGACAGTTAACAAAGTCCATTTTCATGCAATGGTATATAATTTGAAAAAAATATTAAACTTACGACAGTTGTATGCATTTTACATCAGTCGAGCCAAGTTGGCCCACTCTGTGCATATATTAGGTTGGCAACTAAGTTGCCGCCGTTTTTAGAAATTTGTTTTAAAAATTTATTTAGTTTTAAAAAGATTTAAATTTAAAAATTAAAAAAAAACAGCGGGAACTTAATTGCCAACCTAATACTTACATATACTTATTATATACGCCGCGTACACATATACGCGCGTACGTCGAACCCAGCAGCGCGGCAGTGGCGTCTCCAGCGCGGTATCGCTTTAATTCGATAACCTGTTTCCTTTTTACGCGTCGGTTCTCGCTCTCGCGACGAAGAGAGGACGTCGGGAGGACGGTCGCGCCTCGTTTTTTGCGCGAGCCCGTATACCCGGCACCGAGCGACCAGGTTGGGCCCGTGGCCGTGAAAGTTCTCCTTCGCTTATACGTTCATGGGCCTCCGCGCGCGTCAGGGCCGTCTCGATGACTGCGACGCGACAATGACACCAGCACGCCACTCCGTCGCGACTCGGACGCGCGTCATTGCATCTTGGCCAATATCGCGACCTAATAAGTTCCTCTGATCGCTTCGTGTATTCCTGACGCGCTCGACGTCACGATCTTGCGTACGAACGCGACTTTAACCAGTGCCGCACACGACGCGACTTCCGTTTACGGCCTCAACTTCGCGGAATGTCCGTCTGACGCAATTTTCATAAGTAACGAAAGCGCGGTGATCGATTCAACTTGTCGCATCGAAGGGCACGCTCCTGACCCGACCCACGACCTAAAATCGCGACTGTGCCTTTCGGCGGTGTCAAAACTTCGATGTTAACCTTTTTATAGCGGCGTACCTTTAGAGCGAACTCGGACTGACCAAAGCCGAGGGCAATGGAACCCAACTGCACGATTTAAGACAATCTACTGAACAATAACTGAAACCAATGCGGTTACTGCGTAAACATAGATCGATAAATTCCTTGTTGAAGCAATTAGTGAAACAGTTAAAGTGTTCGTTAAAGTTAGAAAAACGTATACGGCGTATATTTTCGCCTTTAGCAGTGAAAGGGTTAAAGCGGCTGATCTAAACGAGCGTTCCATCTGGAAGAACATTGACAAAATCGATTCCAGCTTGCCTGGAATCTCTGAAATCTCGAAATTTACGTATCCCACGCGCAAGGCCACCGCACGAACCTCTGGTACCATTCGTAGGTGGTGGTCGATCCGAAACTTCCGACGTTGATTGGAAGTTCTTCGTCGAATCGCCTTTCTCTCGTTCCTCGTGATTGATTTTGGGACACACGGGGGTCCTAACGCAAGGTCTCCCAGGAATAGTGGCGATCACGTACGACTGGTAAGGCCACGATGAGCAGAGAGAGGAATGGCGGCAAGTGGCTGCCGTGTCAATCCGAATATGACGTTCGATTATCGATGCAAGCGGGTCGAGTTTCTCTTCGACCGGCCGTCTCCTCCTGTCTCTTCTCCTTCCCTAGCCAGGGGCAACGGGTTAACGCAGCTAGCTCGTATTCGTCACGAGAGACAACGATTTTGACGCTACGCACGTACGGACCGTCTCGTACGGGAACCGCATTCGATCGTGGGTGCCTTCTAATTTCCGATGTCTCCTACGGCTACCTACGTAGACCCAATAATATAATTTGCCGCTGGATAGTAGACGCATTGGTTATCTTCGTTCCACCGATGGCGTCTTCGTCTTTCTCTAGATCCTTTTTCTTATTTTCTCCTTCCTTTTTTCCTTCTTCTTCGTCATCCACTCCGTCTTCTTATTCTTCTTCTTTGTCTCTTCCCTTTCATCATCGTGTCGCGTACGTGCACGAACACGACCGTCTGTTTCGATTCCGCGTGCTGAACCAGTCTGCAACAACCCCTTCTTTCCTTTATTTTTCCTGCTGCCACTGCCTCACCCTTCTCTCCCTCCTTGTCTCTTCCGTCGTTCATCGTCGTTCTTCCACTCGTGGCAGCCGTCGATCGTTGGTCCTCCCGTTTGAACGGTTACTCGCTCGACGACCTCATTGTTGACCGATCCATGGAGATGGAAATGGAGAAGAAGACAGAGACAGACATATGGGTAGATAACTACGCAGACAGGCAGGCAGGCAGGCAGATAGGTAGGTTTATAAAGAGTACTCTTAAAAAGAGAGTTTCTAACAGTGGAAGAATCATCGTTACCAGTCCAGTCCATTTGTCAAGCGATTGCTACACCGTGTAAAAACCCTCGTTAGTTCCGAGTGCGACGTTCGAACCAGCGAGAAAAATCGTCATAAGGGATTCTCCTTTTTGTCAACGAGTAACGAATAACTCTACCGTACGGTTCCCTTGAGCTCGTGATAAATCGTCCTTTCATGAACATACGAAGGCACCGACGAAGCGGACGAATCTTTCGTTCTCTTTCTCTCGTCCTTATTTTTATTTCTTCATAGAGAATCGTCGAATTACCGAAGATCGATGCAGCAAACGCCTAAAAAATCTTTATTAATTGTCTCACGCTGAACCGTCGATACTCAACAAATCCTGTGATCGACTCGCGGAAAAAGAAAGGGTGAATATCACATCGGCTGATAAGTTAGTTCCCGGTCTAAAAATAACGCCCGGTAATGGAAAATAAAGCCTACGCGTTTCTTTGATATCTTTAGAGTGTTAGCCATCTCTTGCATCTTCACTTTAGGATTTGCCAAAACAATGTTATGGACTTTTTTCTCACTTCTCAATTCTTTTGTCTCGCTAAAACCACTGTAACTTTTGAACCAAACGTCAGACCGCCATGAAATTTTTACAGCTGTCGTTTGAAGTTTAGTATTTTCTAAAAAAAAATTAATTTTGTATTGGTCGCGCCATCTGTCTGTCAGACCGGAAACTTATCAGCCGCTGTGTTAAAATTGCGTTAAAGTCGTTGTTGGCTTAACTCGTCGATCGAGTCGATCCTTGGTTGCGTTTCGATACCCTCGTAATAACGGTGAACGGTTGGGACTCGTCGTTCGATACCGCGCCCCTTACGCAAGAGATTACGAGATCGCACGCGTTCTCGCAATAGAAAATGACAGTGCACGGCACCACCTACGATCGGACGTCAAAGGCCGTCTTGCGTGTCGCCGTTGCCTCTTCCGTCGTTCCTTCGGCCGAAATCGACGAAATAACGGGAAACGGAGGACGCATACGTACGTTGGAATGTCCGCTCGTGAAAGTACCTTCGTGATTTTCTCCGCAAAATCGGCCGAAGTCGTAAAGATTTCGGCTCGTGTCGCGTTCTACCTGTCAAGCTACTCGAATTTCAGCCAGAAGACCAGCGCGACTCGGTTGAGTTTCTCGCGGGGCCTAAATACGACTGTCGTAGCGCCGGAACCTAAACAAAGCGATAAGCGGGAATAGCAACGACGCAACTCGAGTGGGCGTTCTTTATATTTTTATGTTGTATATCCTATGTTTATATTTTAATGCTTATCCATTAAATTCCTTTTAAAAATCCAACTGAAAATACTATTTATTTTGAACAAGAAGAGCGTCACCCTTATGTGGATGACAGATATGCTTCCGTAGCGCTCCCGTCACCCAAATATGGGTGACAGCGACGAACGTGTTAAACGCTTTTAGGATGTATTTCATCGCGTCGTTCAGAGCCGACAGTACGACTTAGGCAAGGTGAGATAAACACGTTGACTGCCGCAGGGGTCACCGGTGACCCCCACCACTATAAGTGCAGTAAACACGATTAACTTATCTGCTGTAAATAATATTTCAACGTAATATGCATCGCGTCGTTAATAATATGATTTACTCTCTTAAAAAGGTCGATCTGTGGGTGGGAGGTTGACAGTTCAGCAGGAAGGAAGAGAGATAGCGCGAGTCTAGCGGAGAGAAAGTACTCGTAACAATGGCGATCATCGTGCCTTATCTCGCCGAGGAGGTAGACCTTTGTTTTTTCGCATCGCGATCGAGCTACGAAACGAAATTTAAACTCCATGAATTTCTAAAAACGAGGAGAGCCGAAAGGAGGAATAAAATAGGTCGATTCGACGGCCTTCGATTTACGATAGTTTCTCTCGGAACGTCGAAATTTCTTAGCAGATATCCTTCGTTGAATTCCATAAGTAGAAAATTTCTTCTCTACGAATCGAGGATTTATCCGATGAATGAATAAAACCCAACTACAAATGATGGAGTTAGTAAAATATGTTTGATCGGAAAAGAAAAGCCGCGCAAAGAACGACGAGCAACGCTGTCACTAAAGCTACTCCTACGACATACAAAGGGAAAAACAGAAAATACAGATGTGCCCAAAGGAACGTCCATTTCGCAGAATGGTCTAGCAAAGCTTTCCCCCGTTAGGCACAACGGCAAGAACGGCAACGTTCTACCTGATCAAGGGGTTATATGTATCCAAAGGTTCGAAATTTATTGGCGAAACGAGGAAAGAGGACGATGACGTTGGTCTCGGATCGCCTTGCGAAAATGAAATGGTCCGCGTCGTCCCAAGCGGATCGTAACTCGATCGTCACAGCTGATTCGTTAACGGGATAAACGACGACGAGGACGAGGCCTACGCCGGCGCGAGGCTCGCTTCGACAAGGCGAAGGCGCATCACGATTTCGCAATATCCGCAAATGGGTTAAGAGCTTTAACCGACTGTCGCTAATGCCAGGGAGCAGCAGCCAGTTTCACCGATCAATGACCAGCGGGCTAATTGGCACTCGTGAAAACGTCCCGACTAAAGGATCGCGCGTCCCCTTGGCAAGCATCCCGCTTTTAAGCGAATTTAAGTCGTCGTTGCCATTGTGGTTGTCTCCGACTCTTACTCGTCTTCTACTTTTCTCGATGAAACTTTTACCCGCTTTCAGGAAACGAGTTGCAACCGTTTCAACGTGAGCGCGCGCGCGCCAGCGTACGAGTTCATTCGATTTTAACCGTGGACTCGCTTCGTTCGTCTGCCTCTCGTCGCCAATATGGCATCTTTCGATGGCTTATCGCGATTTTTCCGATATTTCGTCGGAACGACGACGATTTGCCTGATACAATAAAGTCTTGTACGACGCGGTTAACGCTTCGCCTACACTATTTTATCATTACGAAGTTTTTATTGGAATACGTATCGATGTTATTTATTTATTTACGCTATTTAGAGAAACTGCTCTCCTTTACCTCCTTATTTTATTTTTTAGGTTTTATCAAATAAGACAATGCTTGAAAAATAAATGGCATGTATACGTAGTTTATTTAAAAAACATGATTAACATATGTGAGAATGAAGTAACAATATAATGCTCGACTAAAGCAGATTTAATTAGGAAATTAGGTAATTCTTGTGTGTTATTATTTGACGCGTTGTAAAGAAAATAGCGTCATATGAAATCAATAGTCGCAATATACGAGTCTGCCGTATTCTTCTTCCTTTATTCCAATAGAATCGCATCAACGATCGTCGTTCAAAACGATATTTTTCCGATACGCGTTATCGATATTATTTATGACGTTTTCTTTACGTAGCAACAAGTTTACGTCTTCCTGACCATTTTATAATCTTCGTTGAAGGTTCCAACGTGCGCAGTTTCGTGGACTTCGCACGATCTTCGCTCGTAAGTTCGCGGATATCGAGGGAAAATGAGAAAATCCCGGAATCGATGAGCTCGAGCTTATTAACGCGTTACATCGAACATAAACGTTATCTCGCTCGTTAAACGGAACGCGGAAACGTCTTTCGACGTTATTCGATACGATCGATAATTTATATTTTTCTCGAGGATCTTTCCGTCGTAAAGAGCGATGCACGCGCCAGACGTTGGACTTTACAATCGCGAGAACGTCGCGACGCGCACGACTATCCCGTATTTCACGGTTTAGAAAAAGGCAACGACGATCGCCATAGGCGAGAACTATCGAGACCGTTATCCAGCGCGGTAAGAGGGACGCAGGTTCCTAACGATAATTAACCATGTGCATTATGATGGCCGCTGGTTAAGTCGCACGCGTTGTAGCGACTCGTAAGACAATCGACGAGTGACCTACATCCGAAAAATGACGAATCCTTTGCTTTTCCGTCCTTCGTTCTCTCTTCTCTTCGTTCGTTTGTCCGTACATTTGGTGTCATGGCGGTCCTCCTGGCCCTTCATCGCGATCGATTTCGTGGACAAAAGTGAATCGGGTACGGGGAACGATAAGTCGGCCACGAGAGGCCACGTGGCCTCGTCGTAAATCGAGGAAAGTCACTCGATGCGATCGACTTCCTCCTGAGAAGCGCGACGATGGCCGTCGTTGGCTTATTAACGAGTTCGATAGTTTATTCGAGCTTCTTTTTATTTTGCTCGACGTTCCAGTCGTTTTGTTCTCTCGGTGTTTCTCTTGGCTGCGTATTGATGGATAGAATACAATTAATCAATTGTCGCGTTACTACGAACGCTACACTATCGTTAAAAGAAAATTATGATGGCGAGGTTTGCGAAGAATGGAATCTAGAATTTATTTGCGCCGCCTAGGAACGAACGTAGTTGGAAATAAATCAAGCGATTGAAAAAGATCGAAAGAATTGCAAATTATATCGTTGGTTACAATCCGCCAAAATCGGAGAAATTCTCATGAAATGAATGTGGTACGGTTCATCGATCGACGCGTTGATCGTCGCATCGCTCACGTCGTCGATTGAATGACTGTTATATCGGTTCGTTCAAGCCAATTCTTTTTTATTGTTTCGGATAACAAATTAGTGTTGTTCGTAAGCTTTGACGCTATGTCATAAGAATGACAAGAAACGAGAAACGAGTCGATAAGTTTTTAGGCTGCAGCCCAAATATAGAGTTATCTTAAAATTATATCGATAATTGGTATCTTCGTCGGACAATTTAGCTCTTTTTCCTTCCGCTTTATAGGCACGCTGTGATATCAATTCGCTTCGCTTTTTACTTAATTTTACTATACGAAACGCACGACGTAACTACGAGTTTAATATCGACAACGAAGTGACGATTCCTTCGTCCAAATAAGTCACCTAGGCCGATCGAAACAATAGCAAGAAACAGAGTCGCAATTCGGCGCACTGACATTGTTGTTATTTTGATAAGTCACCTAGACAGAAATTCTAAGAATTTTCGTTCGAGCACGTCGAGCGTCGTTCTTCCAAAACAAAAACATGGATCCAACGATATACGTGGCCTAGACAGTGTACCACGCGTATACTTAAATGTTTACACTTATCGCGTATCTAAACACGTAGTACACGTGTACACATATATATATGGATTAATGATTAAAAGTTGAAAGTAAAGTTTCTGTTCAAAATATTTCCAATTACAATGGTAAATTTCCAAAGGCAAATATTGAATTAATTATGGACGCATGTCCGTTACATTGCGGTATAAAATGATTTTAGGCCCTGCAGGAAACGCTCGATTCTCGATAGACGATCAAGATGTTAATACTTAACAATTATGTAGCACTTTGACGTGTTCTTCCTCTATTATCGATAACCGATCGTTAAGATTATGTACTAAACAAAATGAAACAATCCGATGCTCGTTTAACCTTTAAGAAAGATTTTAAGGCGTTCGATTTGTATCTTAACTACATTTCGAATGAATCTAAGGTAGGATCGACCTTTCGCCTTCCGTCGTTTCGTCTTAGAAAAATGTCGGACTTCTATTCTCGAAACACCTTTACGAAACATTTTCGTAGGCGACGCCGTTAGAATGCCACGAGGTATGTAGGAGAATTCCGATCTCTCGTGTGGGCCAACGTCTCAAGAAAGAATCGTCGGAATTAGAATGGAGAGTACGGCTCAAAACGCCGTGATCGACCGCCGTGATTTGCTACGCTTCTTTCTTCCCGTCACGCCCGGGTTCCACGTAATCCTTCGAGATTAAAGTGGCGTAGGGATAGGTGATTAACCCAATACTCGAGTCATTTTTCAACAGCGTTCTTCCTCGTAGCGAGGAATAATTCTTATGTTTTTCGAGAAAATGGAACGCGTTTATATTTTTACTCGCCTACATTTTTTAATTATATTCGATCGATAAGCGGACTAACGCAATTTACGAATTCATTATGAAAACACCGTTAATATCCTGCCGACTAGTCGGGATCTGAAAGTAACGTCGAATTTTCTTAATCATTTCGATTAGCGTAGGAAACAAAATTATTTCACTGGGATACGTATTTTGTGTCGTTTTAAAGGAAAGATCTAGCGAAATTCGATAATTTTAAAAATATATTTTGTAGCATTGCACATATTAAAATAAATAAGATAAAATATCAAAATATTTCTAATTTAGGTAACAAGTTTAATTTCGATGAATTATTAGTAAATAAAGTGTTTCAATTTATTCGGACGATTTTAACTACTCGTATTTAAGTGCAATATAAGAGTACAGGCGGTTAGCGAAATATTGAAATTAATTCGCGGTGTGGCAAGTATGGTCGTCGTATCTTCAAAAAATTTGGCCACGCGTTCGACTCTCGTTGCCCGACTTTCTTTCCTCTCTTAAATCTCGTAGCGATAAGTAATCGTGTACTTCTTGATACGTGGAATTAATTATTCTCGATAATGTGTCAAGGTCGATATTTAATTTTGCTTTACATTTATTTAAAAATTACCGCAACCATAGCGCGAACACCGAAGGCTTCGACTTCGATTTCTCGTGGTCGGGTCGTTAATCGATACGACGATACGAAAAGCTTCGATCCCTGTTCATCGATAGTTCAACCGTCTCGCGTCTCGTCGATAATTATTCTCAGATACGGGTATCGAAATAACGCGTTTCTGCGTTATCATCGAGCGGACGTTGCTTTATCGCCGCTAATCGCTCGCTCCAATTACGCGTTATGTGCTCCCGTATAGCTTATCGACTCGTCGATCCGCTGATCGATCGATCGATCTAAATACCGATAAGAAAAATCGCGAGGCTTCTGAGGTGTCGTTTAAAACACGAAAGAGACATACGCGACAGCCACGTACGTAAATGCGTAATTCGTCCGTTTCGTCTTGAACCTCTCATGGATCTCTCAAGTATTTTGGAATCGAAGTTGGCAGTCTGCTATTCCATCCTGTACACTTTCCAGCTTTAACACGTTGAATGCCCAGCGTGAATCGGTGGAGTTTCTTCCGGGGCCCAAATCCGAGGCTCGAAGCAGCACGGCTAAGCCTACCGTCTACTTCAGCTTGATATTATATGCTTCGACAATTCCGAAGAGCATAAAATGGTATCGCAAATTGGCAATTCATTTCCTAATAGGAGCTTCTGTAGTTAACGCACATATTGCTTTTTAAAAAATAACGAACCACATAAAAGATAAAAATATTAAAAAAAAAATAACCAGAAAATACATAGAAGAAAATTCAGGGAGCTTATTGGTCGAAGAGTGGTCAAAGCCGGAAAACGCAAGGCTCCGAACAATAAAACAGACGTTTCATCACTTGCAAGTTCGAAAAAATTCACAGGGCAAATCTATAAGAAGGATGTGACGCAAAAAAAAAAAATTACAAAATACTATAATGTATTGTTCTGAGTGTCCACAGTCACCTCAATTGTGTTCAACGTGTTTCAACGAACACCATGTAAACTAATAAAATTATATAATATTTTGAAAAGAAATTTAAATATTTTTATTTTGTGAATACTCGTCATAATTGTGTCACAAATAAAGTTACTATAAATTACCTCCAAAAATCTGTTTTAACCGGACGAAGAATAGTGTCCGTGACGTGGCGTTCAACGTGTTAATTAGAAAATTGTGCTCGTCATTAGTTTGGCGCTTGCTTCGCATGTTCACGTTTTCCAACATTTGCGTGGTCTATCGTATCTTTATACATGATATAATACAAGCGATACGTCTCTTACGTAAATTCCTGAAAACAAGTTCATAGGCTTGAGATTAAATCTAACACAGAAATTATCGTAAGTAAAAGAAGCGTAAGTTCGTCTTATCTCGTTTAATTGAGAAAATAATCAAAGCCAAGGAGAGGTACACTTTCGAGGGTTCATCGACTCGATCGCCGGATAATGATAAATTCGAAGATAATTTTTCGAATTTTTTTTTACCCGTAGATGGTTAGGGTTTCAATATGGGCACGAGGGAGATTTCGCGACGACAGATTTCTTACGCGGAATGAAACCGTCCACACCGGCCGAAGACAGCTGCAGCTGCTCTCGAACCTATTCTTTGTGTTTCTGCAGGTTGGCAGGTGTTGGGACACACGAGATACATCTGCCTACTTGCGCGCGCCTGTCCTGCGTCTTGAAACCTCCCTACGGTTTTAACGTGCGCGCCACTGTAGGAAATAACGTAAAATTCGATGTCCAATATTAATATTAATAATAGTAGGAATAAATGAAAATTCGTTATTGATTGATTAATTATTTAATTAAAAAACAACAGCGGAAAGTGAGAAATTATATTTTCCGGATTACGTACAAGGTGTCCGTTCTTTGTTGGTCTAGGTTTGGTCTCAATTTTGTCTAACTTATTGTTATAAAAATTATTAGCACTTCGCAAAGACGAGTCTTATTTCGTCCCTTTTTCTTTGCAAGGCCAAAAAGCCTCTCAGTGTTCATCAACAGTGTCCCTTGCACGTACGAATATTCGTTAACAATTCTACATTTATTTTATACGTTTGATGGCATTAATTTTTGACGATCGACGAGAATTTAAAGATACATCTTTTCCCTTTTATTTTATAAAACGTCTTTTTCGCATTGTGTGTCGAGATTGAACGCGTAAACTACGACATAGCTGTCGTCATTATTTGTTCGATCAGCTACCCGTTGCAAAGGAGATCGAGAAGGTAGATACGGCACGATCGAACGGCAAATTCGAGATCACCTGCAATCGCGCGCACGTTGCCAGGTGTTTCGTGAAAAATGGCCGAAAAAAGAAGTAAGAAATTCAGCGCAGATTAAGGCTCTTTCGCTGCCTCTGGGCGCGAGGGTAATGATAGGTCTCCCCCTCTTTTCCTCTCTCTCTCACACACACACTCACGCAAACTCGCTCGCCTCCTCTTATAGGTCCCGAAACTGGTCCAGGTCAGCTCCTTTTCCTACTCCTCCTCTTCTCTCTCCGCGTATCTCAATCTACGTTTTTCTTTTTTTCTTTTTTCTTTTTACGAGGTTCCTCGTTCAACCTGGCCCTTACCATCAACCACGTTCTCGAGGCCTTTGTCCACGTGTCTTTGCATCTGTTCGAAAGAATCTCGTTTTTCTGTGCTTATCCGATCTCGAAGCTACGCCTTTGCGGTCGATACCGATTTTTCGTCGATTTCGATCGAATTTCTTTATTACGCTTTTAAGGAGACGGCAATACGATCGGGAATTAACACGAGCACGCATACGTCGATTCGTTCGTACGAAAATGATTTTACGTGTTTCGCGATAACGCGAATCGTTATTTTTCGCCGACGATTTAATCTTTTCTCGCGTTAGGGATACTCCGAACGAATGTTTCACCAAAATTACCACCACGTTCTCGGATCGGAAACAGGAATCATAATCTATTATCGTAACGTTTGCGTTGACGAGGATAATAGCTTTAGGTAGTTACACTGATAAAAGATCGGGCAGATAACTTAACCGATGCTCGAACCGAAGAAACGAAGGACGGCTGATTCACCGAGAAGGAGAGCCAAAGACCTTAACACTAAACTACCGACACTTTCTACCGTGTGCGGTCAAATGACTTGTCTCATAAAAGTAATATTTATCACAATTGAGTGCGGTTAAGAGTTAATTTGGTATTGAATTAAATAACAGATAAAACGATTTTCACACAACAACCAATCGAAAACAGACGAATCGACAAGACCAGTTTATTTTCTTTAATCATTTACATCAGTAAAGGTGAAAAGAAAAAGTAGACCCAGGTAGGAAATTTCAAGCTAGATTTAAGAACGGTCGTTCGACCATTCATTTTGGATACGCAGTCTTAACAGTACGTACTACAATAATACTTAATGCTAATACTGATGCTATATATTCGATTGGCAGTCTTCGCTTAGCCTACCGATTTACACTTTTGCTAACACGTTCGGTGTTCGTGTAGTTTAGCTATACTTTGCTTCTGTAAATATTTTTAGTTTTTGATACGTTAATTTGTGTCTTTCCTGTTGGTACTTTTGTTATCGTGTCTTATGTCAGTTATTTAGATTTTTACCAAGTACATCGTTACCCAATTGAATTCTACAGAATTTATATGCAATAAATTTAATGCAGTCAGCAATATGTTCTATTTCGCAGTGTTTGTTTTGTACTCTTCGAAGTGAATTCGGGTTGGTGTCCGAAACTTCGCACAAGACACGATGGGTCTTATAATCATTTGTAGACGAGTCTCTAATTTTTTGTGTCAACATCGCTACCTTTTACCAACAATGGCTAAAGCTTTTTTGTGGCCGTGTAAACTTTCCCGATGCTTTCTTTTATGCGTTGGTCATCCGACCGGTCGTTGGTAAACTTAGCCTTATGTTTATCCAAGACTTTTTTCGCGTGAAACGTCGATGATGCGAGCGAATCATCGGGGCAATTTAAAAGACAACGGCGGGACAACGAACGGCTCTATCGGACGGTGGTCGGGTTGATTGATAAAATGGTAGGTGTCCGAGCGTTTCTTCGCGCGGCACGTCGTCGGAAATAACCTTGCGGTTTGCACGAGCGTCGTCGGATCAAGAATCGGCATCGACCTGGAAAGGAACGTGATTCGGTGCGCTCGATCTTCGTCATTTCCTTCGAAGCCTTTCGAGGACCTCGAAGAGGGTGGAGCAGAAGGAGGAGGAGGAGAAGGAGGCTAAAAAGAAGACAACGAAGGGACGGCACCGTTTTTAATTAACGAATAATCGTGGGTTCAGCCAAAGACAATGGGCTCGTGAAAGCGATCCAAGAGGATTCATCGATTCTTCATCGTTAGCGAGGAACGGCGAGGAGGAAGTGAGAGGCGAAGATTCACGACTTTCTTTCTTCGCGGTCCGTCAACGAGTTATTTTCTCTCGTTTAAAGCATCGCTCTTCCTCCCTCCTCCCCTCTCACCGTCGTAAGACGTTCTCTCGAAAGTCGAGAGATTCCGTAAAATACATCTTCTGCCGCGATAGCGTGCTCTCTTTCCTCGTTGCTTGCTTTTTCGAGCCGAGAAACGACCGTTTCGCTAATTCTCATTCGATTCGTGGCTACGATCGGAAAATGTTGTTTTATCGTTTCCACCCCGCCGGCAAGAAAGTAATTTCGGCCTTCGCAAATAAATGACGTTAAGTTCTTCTTTGAATCATTGCGGGAAGGCTGATGAAGTGCTTGACGCCGAGACGTTCGAGGTATCGCGTCGAAGACGGACGATATTATTTCTTTTAGTGACTTTTTTAATTTAATTTTTTGAGGTGACGTCCAGAGGGAGAGAAAAATCCAGCCTCGAAAAGCCCGTCGAACCGATCGGTTCACTTTTGTATTCTCTCCCCCCCCC
>JAITYT010001468.1:383871-417334 GCA_025433975.1 Liostenogaster flavolineata
CTTAGGAAAATCGCGAGTCGGTTTTACGACGGTCGTACGACGGATACGCGCGCCCGTTCGGTTGTCGGATAAATCGGTCGTTTCAAAAGCAACGAGCGTGGTCGGGTCTCGACGATGGTTGTAAAAAAAGATGACTGCGTAATTAGTTCGTGGAACGAATTCGAGTGTTTCGTCCATCGAGCGGTGAAAATCGCGAAAGAAGACAACCTACGAATCCTTTCATGCGCGTTGCTTCGTAATTCGAATCGACACACCGGAAGAAAAGTAAGAACATTCCTTGATTTACGCGGCATTCGAATTGCACGATTTCGGTTTTATTGAGTTGTCCGGAAAGTTCGTGCCGATTTTGAAGCAAATTTTTTCTTTTTTTTTTTTGAAGAAATTATACATATATATAATAGAATATATAATAAAAAATATAATATAAATAATAAAATAAATAAATTTTAAAAAAACGAAATTCGGTACGAACTTTTCGGACAACCCAATGCATTGAATTTCATTTTAACACGGTCCAGTCAGACAAATGCAAACAGGTAAATCAGTGAAATGTACAGAAAATAAATAATACCGTCTCGTGTGGATTTTTTTCAATGCGAATCGTGAACACGAATTACACGATTTTAATTTACATGCCATTGGATAGAGGATTAGATGTATTAAAGTCTACTTCGCTCCGTTTGATTTCACAGAAAATCAATTATCCAAATTTCTGGGAGCAATTTTGCATCCTATCGTCTATTTGAAGTCCGAAGACCTGTACGTTATTGTTTTCTTCGCCGACTGTGATGGAGCGTTTCGCTTCTCGATCTTCGAAGACCAAGACGTTCTATCGACATTCACGGATCTCTCCGAAACGAGTGGACGCGCGAGGTAGCATCGTCGAGGAAGGCCGCGCAAGGCGTTGCAATAGAATCGCTCGTGGACGCGCGCTAAAGTCACGACCGATCGGAAAGTCGTCTCCTTGAAAAGTCGCTTCTTTGTTCGCCGTTCGTGACTCGCCGCCGTAGGAATCTTGGAAGGAGCGCTGCTTACGTAAACGAAGGATACTCGCGCCTCGAGTTCACGTAATAAACGCGTACGTAATCCACGGGGAAGGTCTTGCGCGTCCAGGGATTCGCATACGTCGCGATATCTTCGCGCGATCGATCATCGATCATTGGGATCCGCGCACGAACTCACTGCTGGATAAGGAGGACACTCGATGCAAGGACGATCGTTTTTTCTTCGTTCTTGTCTTTCTATCGAATCTAGCCAACGATCGATGTACGATCGATTAAAAAATCTTTGGGAGATTAACAAGAAAGATTTGGTTATCTTGTTAGCGAACGTTGTTTTTTTTTATATCATTCCAATATAAATCGAAGGCACTTGGTTAGTGTAACCCTTTGCAGAGGTTGTTTTCAACAATTTTCTTGCTGGGTCCAACATGTTTTTGTATGAAAAAAGATACGAATTATTAAATGAAATAAAATACAAATTATTTTTTGCCGCCTTAGAAACGACATTTGAACTTAAAGGATTAACCAGGTACAACCAGTAACCAGGCACAATACAGAGTAAATTGTGCTTGTTAGAATATAGAATTAAGTCGTAATGGAAAGACTTTATTTGTATATTTTATCGCTGATATTTATTTACTTGACTTGAACATATCAAAAAAAGGCATGAAAAATAAATTACTTATAGTTCAATCTATCAAAATAAATCAAAATTTAACAAAGTCTACTTGGCATTATCCAACAAAATATAACAAAATGGAGAAAATGAGAGAATTTATGCACTTAAATTAATGCAATTAAAAATATGATTGTCCTTTTTTGGGACGCCAGCAGGATGTGCTTTAATTGTTATAAAGCAATACTCAAAACAAAATATTCGTATTATCCGTATCTCAAAATCATCACTGTCTGCTGATCACGAATCGTCAAACGAAGATCGCGAAGAGATAGCTTCGATTGGGATGCGCACATTAGGCTTGTACGCGGGCAATTAGCCTTCATCGAGAGCGAAAAGAGTCAAGGCGCGACGAAGAATAGAAGGAAGAAGACCGAGAACGATAACAAAGGCATCGACTGTCGTTTTTCTACGAACGATGAGAAAGTCGCGCTGCGAAAGCCGGGAAAAATGAGGACGACACGCGCGGCGTTACCATCGTGAAAATTTCGTTCGTTCGTTCGTTCGTTTCGCCTTAAGCTGTCCGCGAGGCAAGATCGTAAAACAACGGGCAACTACTGCAACAGCGTCGCTCGATTACTCGAGAAATCGACGGGAACTTTTTCCTTCGAGTGGTAATTCGATTGGTCAAGGTACCGATTGGAACGACACCGATTTCGCGATCGCGAAGGATTATTAATTTTTTCCTTCCTTCTTTTTTCTCTTCCTCTTTCCTTTTTTCTCAACGAAATCACTCGGTGTTACCATCATTCCTCCATGCTGTAATTATAAACGACTCTTCCCGACGATGATCGCGTGCCAGCACGCCAAGATCACCGCGCCTGCTCGATAAGAAAGAAGAAACGACGATATCAGATCGTATTTTGCGTTACTCGTGTGCCCCTCTCGCGTTTTCCTTTTAACCCGTTCGTCGTCCAGTCCGATTCGGTCGAGTTTCTCGTCTGGCCCAAATCCGACCGTCGGAGCGCCGCAACGTAAACAGAGCGATAAACGGGAATAGCAACGACGCGAACGAGTAGGCGTTTTTTATATTTTTATGTTGTACACCCTATACTTATATTTCAGTGCTTATTCCGTTAAATTACTTGTAAAAATCCAACTTTAAATCGTATTTAACTTGAACAAGAAGAGCGTCATCCATATTTGGATGACGGGGCCCCCGTGGAAGCATACCCGTCGTACTTTTTGTTCAAGTTAAGTAGGATTTTCACTTGGATTTATCTGGGTAGGTCACGGGAGGACCCTGTCACCCAGATGTGGGTGACGCGACGAAAGTGTTAAACGCCTTCAGGACGTATTTCGACGCGTTGTTCAGAGCCGACTTAGTCACAAAGCCAATGATGCGATTTAGGCAAGGATTAACACGTTGACTGCATAAAACACGATTAACTCATCACCTGCCGCGATCTCCATTTGGGAATTTTGAAATTTTACGTACATCACTCGGCGTCAAAAATGTGCATATATACAACTTATCCGGCCTAAAATAAAATAAAAAAATTCAATTTATCTGCTGTAATACCGTACAATGACACGATAAAATATGTCTGAAATGCGCGTCTTGTTCTCCATTTTTAAATTGGGATAAAAACGAAACTAGATAACTAATCGATACAATTTTTTTTACTAAATTAAAGATAGAAGTTCAAACAATAAGAAAACAATATAGGTTAGGTGTTTTGATCATACTGACGAAACAAAAGAATGTGCTAAAACCATCTATTGACAAAATGCGCGATTACTTAATTGCCCACCCAATAATATTTCAATGTAATTTGCATCATTTTACCATAACTAATAATAATTTTAATAATTATAATAAGGTAATTTAATAGCAAGGTAATTTTAGCATATTACCATAAACGACATGGACGACAAAAAGCGTCGTCAGTATCGAAAGACTCGAACCCCTTTTCGCCCCTATTCTTCATCGCCTTCGAAATCGTGTCTCGAATTCCTCTCGAATAGGTGTCTTGCAAGCCTTCGCGCTTCTTTCGCACGTTCGAGATTGCCACAGGCCGTAAAAATCGTAAAAAATCTCGTTAGTGCGCCTTCGATGTTACGATAAAAGGTAAATTAATAAACGACGCGAGGCTGATCACCTGACCGTAATGAATAGAATGGAAGAGGGAGTTAATTTAAGGAGAGGTGGAGGTCGCGGATCCACCAAGTCCGTAAAATCGCGCACGCACGCACGCCGCTACTTCTAGAAGACGTAACTCGAACTCGCTGCATTGTATCTCGGATTTCGCGATAGCGTAAATACACTACTCGCTGCAGACACCGATGTTAACGATCCTAGGCAAAGGTAATACAACACGACGACGTACTCGTTCCCTTCTCTCTCGCGGGACGTTAAAATACGGAAGAACTCGACTGGGGACTCGCTGTCACCGCGATGACAACGAGTTTCTTCCTTGCCTGTTCACCATCGAGCGAAACTCCTCCTCCTCTTCCTCCTTCTCCTCCTTCTGTTTCTCGTTCTCGCATAGTGACTTGTGTTACGATCATATATTGGGTTGTCCGAAAAGTTCGTGTCGATTTTCGGTTTTTTCAAAATTTATTTATTATTTTATTATATATGTAAAATATATAATTATTTTTTTTCTTCAGAAAAAAAGAAGTTTTTCTTCAAAATCGGCACGAACTTTCCGGACAACCCAATATATTTAATAAGGGAAAGAACTTCAAGCGAACGGAACATCGCGTTGTAGAAATATCGTTTTGATTTCGTAGCTTACTCGAGTCCGAACTTTCGATGACAATCGTTCGGTAGGCCTGTTGCATTTTGAATCGTTCCTCTATAATCGAGGAATATGGAAAATTTGAGGAGTACGATGAGAAGTCGAAGTATTCTGAGTTTGCTGTTTGCGAGTCTTGTGTCGTCGCGTTATACGTCCATTGTTTTGAAGAGATGCATCGTTTTGCGAAACGCTGCATCGAGCGAAACTGAATTCCATAGCTTGTTTGAGGCAACATCGAGTCCGGTTTTCGTGTCATCTCTGTGTTCCGCTTGATTGAATTTTGATCGCGTATCATCGAGCTATCGAGGCTCGGACGTTAATACGAGACGCAAATTGCAAAAAAAAAGCAATCAAATTTCTATTTATTCTAAAATATTATTTATTTTATTATTATATATATAACAGAGCATATATTATAAAGTATAATAAAATATTATTCTTCAATATTTTAATAATATTAAAAGGGAAATTTTCTGTTCTTCGCAGATTCATCTTCTCTCGTAAAAAGAACGTACATCGTCTCCGAGAACGAGTGAAATTAACGATTTTAATTTTACGACGAAAGAAACGTTTGCGTTATATTGTCACGTACGCGTGACTTCTTTTCGCCAGCGGTGATGCTATTTTATCGTTACAAGGTTAGCGTAGATGCTATTTTTAGAGGAACAATTGCTTTTACTGTTCTCCTATTCCAATTTACCAGATCGTCTTTTGTTAAAATCTTACATTTCTGCTAGAATTCTATTAAAATTAGTATAATAGAATTGGCGTGACACTCGCCGGCGCCAATCTAACGGCGATACGATAAATGTGCTGCCAACAAAGTGTTGATACGTATCGTTCTTGAATCGTCGTAACCGTCTCTCTTCTCCTCGCTGGTCGAGCAAATCGAGTCTACGAGTTAGCGCATCAGTCCGGCTTCCGTGTCACAATTCTGCATTTTGATGCCGTCATCTTTGCGTTCCTTTTGATCGAATTTTGATCGCGTATCATCGAGCTATCCGAGCCTCCTACGTTAATATGTGACGCAAATCGCAAAAAAAACAATTAAATTCCTATTAATTCTAAAATACATTTATAATATAATATTATAAACATATTATAAGTTACATATAAATATAATAATATATTATGCGTAAATATGTACGACATCTATTTAATATATATTATAAAATATAATAAAATATTATCTTAAATCGTCCCCGACAACGCGTGAAATTAACGATCGAATGAAAAGGTTGCTTTTAATTTTACGACGATGGAGACGTCCGCGTTACATCGCGTCTTCCCGTTTAATACGTATCGTTCTTCAGTCGTCGCAGTCGTCTCTATTTTTCTCCTCGCTGTTCGAGCAAATCGAGTCTGCGAGTATCGCGCGTCCGTCTGGCTCTAGTCTCGCGCGACAAGAAAGCGAGAGAGAAGAAGCGAAGGAAGATCGATCCAGCCTCCGGCGATCTCACGGCACGCGATGCCTCGCGCGTGGGCGTGCGCGTCTGTATGATTTAAGAACGCATCACTCGTACGATAGGCGACACCGTCATACATCGTGCACTCGAATCTCTCTACGTAAGCGATCCTGTATTTCCTTCTATATTCTTTCTTTATCCTGTCGCTCTAATTCCACATAATTTAATGTTACGTAGGAGCGAGTCGCGTGCAGACGGTACCTTCCAACGAACGATGATTAATCGTATCGTCGTAGTCGAGAACGAACGCGAGCGAATTTTTCTAACCGCGAGACCACCGACGAATCGGCGCTTTTCTCTTTATCATTGTTTCCAGTCGCTCGTTATAGCAGGTGACTGGACGGTGAACGTTGGTAATCGCTTGTTGCGAAGCGATGGCGTTACGTACTAACCCTTTACCAGTCACTCGGCGTCACTTTGTCGCAAAAACGCCCACTCGCGAACCCCCGTGTTACTTAGTATAGCTTTGGAATCAAATTAGGTATTTTAACGATATCTGATTTGTATACATTTTAGACATCGAGGAGCATATATTTGGAAAGAAAAAAATCAACATTTTATTTCTTATAATTTTTTTACAGTATGACCAATTTTGAAGCATTGCCCAATATGCTTCGCAGGCTGATTAGTGCACGTTTGGCAATGATTCAATATCGAAAGGGGTCAAAATGACCCCTTTGGTAGAAATAAATATACGCCAACTCATGGTAAACCTAGTAGTATCGAAGAAATCGTTGTAAGCTCTAAAAAGGCTTGAAAGTAACGCAGAGTCCCGGAGAGCTCGAATAGAACGCCTTCGGTCGGTCGCCGGTCGAAAAGATGACCGAACGATCTTCCAATCTCGTTGATCGCGACGCGAACTATTTCTCGTATTTATGACAGGCAGCCGAGTAAACGCGTAACGTTACATCGACCGCGGTTCGCGAATTCCACTTCCATGGACGCGTGTCGATAACCTCGCGGTTCGGTACACGCTGGCGAGAAAGTGTCGATGCTAATGAACGAGACGTACGCGTACTCCTATTTCCTTGTCGCGAGTACACGTCTAGGAAATAAAATCAATTTGTCTCGGTTGTTTACACCTATCCGTTTCACGGACGTTTGTGAAATGAGTTACCGGCAAGCGCGAAAACTCCTCTTTGCAACGAGCCGCAACGAGTCGATGGAAACTTAATATCGTTCCCGTTGCACCTATCCTTCTACGCCGCTGTTTCTCGTAAATTAATGAATCTGCCCGTGATAGTGGATTTTCCTTAAATCGATTCGTTCGCCAGGTAAAGTCGAATTCGCGCGACCTTACGCGGAATTCGAGTATGCGTTTTTTTATATTATTATATCGTGTATCTTATATTAATATCTCAGTGCTTAATCGATCAAATTTCTTTTAAAAATACATCTGAAAATACTGTTTAACTTGAACAAGAAGAGCGTCACCCATGTTGGGTGACGAACGTGTTAAAAGGGAAAGGCGAGAAAGATCGGTCTTTACGTTGCATTTTTATATCGTATCCCGCTTATTATTTTCCTCTCGTGTAAATATTATATTATTCTTTTATAAACAATTTAAGGTCGAAGAACTGGATATCGAGGCTGTTCGCTACTTGAGATTTCTTAATTTCTTACGTCCTTGCGAAATTCAGCGGTTCGCGAGAAAATCCATCGAGACAGTTCGTGCACAACTAGGCGGCCGATAACGCGGCTCGAGCACGAATTTATAACCGCATTGTTTTACGCGACTGAAAGAACGATCGGAGATAGATATTAGAAAGATCCGGTCATGAAGTGGAACGTTGTCGTCGAAGCGACGCGACGTAACGAAATAGTTTAACCACGACGATAAATTGTTGATGTATTGCCGAGCGTGGACGGTAAGCAAGGCTTCGCTTGGTCGGTCGTAATAGAAGATATGCCATTGTTGAAACGTAATACTGGGAGCGAATCGAGAACGCAAATTGTTTCGTTTCGATTTTTCCGAGATGCAAAAGGAACATTGCGTAAGTTACGCGTAGTAATTTTTAATTAATAATCGATTAGAAATACGATAGCGATGGTCTACTGCGTTTCGTCGTATCGAATTGGCAAATTCGCATAAAATTCTCCTATGTATAGAGTTTCGATGATCATTTCGACGGGCTTCGGGATCGAAGTTCCACGTTTATGTCGATTATTACGCGTTTATTCGTGCGTCTCCAGCGATAACAATTTCTTCTTTCGTAAATTTTGTATAAATCGTTTGCTTCGTCTCGTGCAAATTGTTCTAACGCCTGAGAAAAAATAAAAAATTATGCTTTTAAGGTCGGACACGTCGACGTGGGAACGATCGCAACGGCCGTGTTCTTCGTATACCTTTTAACCTCGACTTGCGCAAAAAGCAACCGAGCGTTTTCGAGGCGATACCGCGCGCCATAATCGTGCCGTTATGTCCATACGCACTTTGACTTTATGCGGCTATGCATACGTCGATTCTGCGTGGCTCACGAATCCACTAATGGAGATATCGTTGCAGGTAATCGCACGATAAACAAGTAAATAAGCAAGCAGGTACTCGATTCAACCTCGTGAAATATTCGTGATTCTCGACGAGAATAATAGGAAATAAGAAACGAAGTCATCAAACGTTAACCCATTAACTGCCAAATTTTTTTTTTGAAATTTTTATAAATTTGCGAATAAGTTATATATATGCACAAAAAGTTGCGTGGCAGTATAATTAAACTCGAATTATGTTTTGTTTTGAAAATATTTGATATATCCTTTTCATTTTGATAAAAAACAGAAGATTGAGTAAGTAACACATCCTTACTATAATCTCTAAATTACGTATATATGTACGGTATTTCATTATATTAGGTCGTTCGGAAAGTAATTTCCCAACAGTTTTTCATTTCAAAAAAAAACGAAATTACTTTGCCCTGAACCTAAAACAGAACAACCTAAAAATATAAAAACCAAACCAAAAATATAACTCTTCAAATATGACAATTCTGTTCCGTTCGAACTTACAGACGAATTTCAAATTTGTAAAGAAACGAACCACAGAATACGTATTTTCCGCTACGCACAATATTGACTGATATATACAGAAAGAAACTAAACTGTCAGGCGTACCAAATATATTTCTGGCGCCGAGTGACGTACGTAAAATTCCAAAATCATGGGGATCGTGGTAGCTAATGGATCAATCATACGTACTCGTTTTATTTATGGATTCTCGTTGACACATGACGATTTAAAAAAAAAGAAAATTAACACGTTAAGCTAGCCACCATTAGACCGTTCGTTTACATTACGCTGTAAGACCGGTCTCGCAACGAATGAAATTCAGAACTAGTCCGAACAAGCTGGAGTTCAACGTGTTAATCGCGCGTTATCGATCGGCAGGAAAAATTGTCAGAAGCGAGTAAAGATCGAAGGTGACAAAAGTCGCGTTTCGCAGATCGAAGAACGATCGAAATCGCACTGCGAACGCAAAGATCGTTACGAAACAAGAAAACCTACTGTCGTGAGAACTCGCGCGTCGGACGCTATTCGACGTTTCTGGGTTCGAAAGCAACTATCGAACGTCGATAGCGCCATAGGTTGGGTCCTCCGTGCTTGGTTGGTCTTCTGTCGGTTTATCCGGGTCGCCGCTTGGTTAACGATCGTAACGAGAGGCGCGTACGCGACGTCACGCTAATGGCGATAACGAGCCAAGTACCTTTCGCTCCTAAGCGACCAGCTGAAAAACCAACTACGATCTTCGAAAGGTTCGACGGTACCTGCCCGCTTGGTTCTAACCGAAATTCGCTCGGAATTCTTCTCTTTCGAAAAATAGGAGCTACGACGAACGAACCGAACGGTGTAGCGCGTAGAGACGCGCGCGCACCATCGGCAGAATAAATTGAAAGCCCGTGGTGGTACGGCCCGTTATCTTCTTCGTTCGTGCCGCGAGTCGACCTTCCGTGATCCCGCAATTGCGACTCGCGTCAGTGATTGCGTATTTACGACAGAGGGTGTGTGCGCGCGCGCGCGCGGGCGTCAGCGTGTCCGGATACTTTCGAACGTCGATTATTTCCACTAAAAAAAAGAAAGGACGAGAAGAAAGAAAAGATATTACGAATTCCTTCTCTAGTTTCGCGCCTTTCCCCTTTGCCGAGGATTCTCACGATCCCCTGCTACCTTCGAGAGGAGGGAGGGATACCAATGGCACCGTCGTGTTTCCACGTACCTACGCCCTCGTAATCGTATTTTAGAAATCGTATGGTTTTTTTTTTACGACGCGCTGGAGAGCTCGGTGCCGATCGCCATCGGAAACGAGAGTTTTATCGAACTCCAACGTTCTCGAGCGTAAACGTAAATTAATGCACGTCCGAT
Organism: Liostenogaster flavolineata; assembly: GCA_025433975.1. Classification (NCBI taxonomy): domain Eukaryota; kingdom Metazoa; phylum Arthropoda; class Insecta; order Hymenoptera; family Vespidae; genus Liostenogaster; species Liostenogaster flavolineata. The sequence goes on from JAITYT010001468.1 coordinate 394,112, forward strand.
CGACACGGTAGAAAAATCGTGTGTTTATCTAATCTCCGTGGCACGGTTAACGATTGTACATAGGCCTTGGAAGAAATCGCGGAGACTCGGATCGGGAATTCGCGTTCGATGGCGACGAGACCGAATTCCTAAGCGTTGCAATAAGATAGCCTCTCTCGTTCGTCGATGCTCGATCGACCTATCGAAACGGACCTCCGAGCAAACTCGACGCTTTCGAATCCGCCGCTTTGCCAAGCGTCGCCTCGTCGCTTCCGTACTGCGCGTTCGGCAAGATAATTTAAAAAAAAATATCGTAACTAAGCAGATTTTCTGCCGACACGCAAACGCGTATTTTTACGTCGGTTCGCTTTCGTTGAAATTCGTCGAAACGAGACTGAGTTGAACGCATCGAATTATCTTTTTTTTTTTCGTTTTTTTTTGAAATCGGTAAGTCGGATCGGCGGTCGATCCAAGGTTACGTGCGACGTAACCGTTCCTTCTTGGTCGACAGCGGCGAGGATTCGGTAAATGCTCGATTCGGATGAAGCGCTCGTAGACGCGGTGGATAACGAAGTCGGTAAGTAGTAACTGTCATACATACATACGTACGTACGTACGTAGGTACGTATATGGCTCGAAAGGCAAGAGGACAATGAACCGTGGCCAGCAGTAGCATCGCGCACCAGCCGCACGTTTCGAGGCAACCGGTTTCGCCTATCGATGGATTTGATGAAGCGTACGCGTCCAACGGCGGACGAATGGTGCCTCGACGACCACCACTACGACCACGACAAAGACGAGGAGAACAACGAGCTCTATCTCGATATTCTTTCTTTTCTTAGTCCCTCCCTTTTTTCCTCCTTTTTGCTTTCTTTCGTTTTCTTCGGAGGCACTGGTCGATTGTTCACGATATCACGTGCGTGTGCGCGTACGCGTCCGTGTGTGTTCGACCACGTCCGTGCTGTCACGCCGATTACTCCGCTTCGATGAAATTTTTCCTCCTCTCTATATGGCGGTTTCAGTCGAAAAACGCAGCTGCAATAAGGTTTTATCGGATATCGATGTTTCCCGTGGTATCGGCAAAGCAGGAAAGAGTCGTTCGTTTTTAAAGTCGAAAGTTAATCCCTCAAGCCATTCGTATTGCCATTTCTGTGTCGAGTGTTCGTGCTTATCCGAATTTCGTTTGGTTTTTGTTTGGCGAGTGTTACGAGTGTATTCGTAGTTAGCAACGAGGGCCGAAAGTCCTTTTTAATTTAACATTCGTTGCAGGTAACATCACTCTGCTAGTAATGAGCATATTTTTGTATTTTTTCAAGTTTATACGCCGCCGTATGTACGTGGCTAAAAATATTCGAAAATGCGGAATTCTTTAAATTAGAGCTCATTGAAATCGAGTATCTTTTACGCCTTCTTCTTCGTCGTGGTGAGTAATATCTTCCTCTTTATTCCGGAGCAGGACGTTGACCTGCGATACGTTATTATTGAAATAGACGATGAACAGCCCGTTAAGGTTAATTCGAGGTGTAACGGGTATATTTGTCATATTCCGTTAAGGTTAGGCGAACAATGTCGCCGTGGAAGGGAATTTTAATGGATTGCCATAGTCACCCTTTGGTCATAGGCAGCTTTTTGTGGTAGGTGACCGTAGTCACCTTTGGCCAGAGCAGGAGGCTTAGATTCTTGCCAAGAGGCCGCCTTGATCGATCATCGTTCCGGTAGATCGTCGTATAAACTGGACTTCCTCGAGTCGTGTCGGTCGAGGACTTGGTCGATCCAAAGGCGATGTATTAAAAGAGACGCCCGATGCTCATCGGGTGCGTCCAACAACTATAAACCGTGCCGCTCTTTGACCTTGAGACCCTCGTCGAACCTTTTGCTCCCAAATTTTCATCAAGTCGATGTCTCATCGTCGATCGAATAAATTACAGTGCACGACGCGACCGATCGATCAGCCAGTCAATAACGTTAAAACGAAGTGTACAATAGCCTCTTTTTATTTAATCCTTCAAGTCGAATCTCAGTACGTGGCGCAGACAGCAAGTCTCTAGATTTCCATTTTTTCTGTCATCGAACTTTTCGAATATCTATGGCTGTCCTTGGCCTCTTAGAATACTAGTCTTCGTAATCATTTTCTTTCGACTGCACATCTTCCATCAAGACGTCTTCCATCGTCATAAAACTAGACCAACCTTTATTCGACAAAGGTTATTCATTATGGTCGGATAATTTCTATAATTCCCCTGATTTCGCTAAATTAAAACTTTACGGGCTAATTAGTAAAAAAATTTCGAAAGAAGAAAAAAATGCGAAGTTGAGGAATGGAGAGCACATCTGAAGATTTTGCGAGAAAATTATGGTCGTAAAGTGGAAGAAATAACATTCGATCGAAAGTTCGAAATGGAGTTCCAACATTTGAATTTCTGAACCAGCTTGAAGGATTAAATGCAGCCCCCATTTTTTTTTCTTTTCAATTTCGTTTCATTCCGAATCGATCTCCCGATAAAAGACAACGATGTATCGAAAGTATCGCGAGTAATTCGAAATCACGTCGCATATGGGCGTCGTCGCGCTTTTAAAAGCACGAGGAAAAACGTCGGAGCGCGTGTAGGATCGAAGTCATCGGCATTCTCCGAACAACGCACTCGCCCGGTTAGCGTGTCTGCCACCTTTCCTTTGGCTGCCACCATCGAATTAACGTAATTAGAATCTTCACGGAAGCACCTTAGACTTTTACGTCGTGCAAAATAGTTCTCTACGTTATCAAGGTTCCTAATTTACATTTCCCTTTTCTTTGCTGCTCTTCCTCACGGACAAACGCGCGGACACATCCTCGCACACGCGAAGGCACGTACCTACTCTGTCTGACTGTTTGTTCTCTCTCTTCTCTGTCTCTCTGCCCATCAGTTCTCCGATCGTTTAAACTTTCTTGCCTCTATCTATGCCAGCCGTAATTACGCGTTTATCCGTACTCTCGTGGAAGCGGAGAAAAAGAACGTCTGGAAGGCGGATATCATGGAGGAGAAGGCACACTCGCACATTCAATTTTTCCAATGTCCAGATTAAAGAAGAGGCGCTCCTCCTGGTCATGAGCGTCCCGTTAACCATCGAAGGGATCACGGGGTTAATGGAGCCGCTTCGATGATTCGTCGATCCTAATCGTTAAGGTAGACGAGAGAACGTCGTCGTGGTTGTCGAACGTTCTACTCGTGTATCGTCTTCCGCCTACCCTTCGTTTTATTCCGATGTGTACCTTATGGTTCTTCCTTTTTCTTTTTTTTCTCTCCTTCGTTTCCTCCTCTCTGTTCATTTTCTTTCTGTGTAATGGGAGATAGTCCTGACGCCCGTCGGTATCGATGGCGCTTCCGGTACGCCCAGCCGCCGATCACGTGACTTCCGTCAGCTCATAAGCGCGCGCACCGAACAACAATGCCGGTGCATTTCCATATTCACCAGCCGCATACGAAAGTCGTCGTGTGAACGCGTCGGCAAACTCGCGTGTCGCTCGTAAGAAGAAGGCACGTTCGCGTTAATTCCGACGTCGGTCGTCGCGAAGGACGCCTGCCGACGAGATATCCTGCCTCGCGGACGCGGTTTACCTCTGCTTACACGACAGCAATTGGAACGTTGCGTCGCGATGGTTTCCTTTTCTTTCGTCAGATTCAACGACGATTTCGATCGGGAGAACGATGAAAATTCAAGTAGACCTTTAGGAAGGATTACGAGTTACAAAGGAAGATTTTATGTTATTAGGTCGTTAGGTAGTAGGTTATTATGCGATGATTTTCTTGACAAAAGACGATTTTTTCGAAAGTGATTCCATTTTGTTATTTGCTTTAAATTCTGAAAGGATGGATATTCGTGTAATTTTTTTATACGAGTATAAAGTGAGTAATAATGCTGCAAAAGCTGCACGCGATATAAACCTAGGAGTTTGGGGGAGAATACTGTTAACGATCGAGAAGTGCAGCGTTGGTTTGAAAAATTTCGGTCTAGTGATTTTTCCTTACAAAGTGAACCGTGTGGAGGACTCAACGTGTCTGTGAAAAATGATGCTCTGAAAGCATTGGCGGAAACGAATCCAATTGTATCTACAAGGGAACTTGCTACTGCAATGAAAGTTGGCCGTACAACGATATTGCGACACCTTTCTAAAATTGGCAAGGTAAACAAAATGGATAAGTGGGTACCGCACGACAAAACTTTCGACTTTCTTTTTTTGAAACACTTAGAACAGTTTTTACGGGCTAAACAGTATGAAAAGGAAGATGGTCTGAAAAATTCCACATCAGAGTTTATCAGAGTTTCTTTAAAATAGAAATCTATGCATTAAAATCTCGTTGAGAAAAGTGTACCGAAGCAAATGGAGCATATCTTGATTAAATGAACAACTTTTGAAAAAAGATATGCATTCTTATATATTTATTTTAAAATCCGACATTTCATACGCGCCAACCTAATAGTTTTCAATCGCATCATCAGAAGTCAACGTACGAATCGACCGTTATATTTAACGTAGGTTTCAAAGTAATAAGGAGAAATAAGCAAACGGCGTTTGCGTTTTCGAGGAAATAGATAAGCAAGGCCATAATGGAAGGAGCAAAGTCGATTAAATCGTCATTTACGTAATTCTTAGATTTAGACTGTTCGACGGAATATTTAATTTGCATTGAAATTTGTCCCTCGCCGAGAATTTTGTCGTTTGACTAAGCATAGATACGAGAATACGGCGAGGATAAAAACTATTCTCTCGAGTTAATCCTCGTCCGTGAGAAATACTTTTTTAATCGGCACTATAGATTCGTCTACCTTACGAGTAGAATTTCCACGAGTATCTCGTTGCAAAGCGCGTTTATCTTCGATTGCAATTTTTCTGTGATGCTTTGCGGTTCGTTCGAAGCGATCCCAGGGTCAAACGCGCTAGCTTCTACTCCCTTTCGCCATCTTTTGCTTGCGCTCCGCGTCAAGGAAGTTGATTTCAGCGTGAATTCGCAATTATGAGAGAATATGGAGGGAGGAGGAGTAAGAGGAGGAGGTGGAGGAGATAAAAGTCACAGTAGTAAAGCCTGTTTCAAAAATAGCAAAGGTTAAAACGGTCGATTCCATCGACACCGGAGGAAACGTCGCGGTTTATTAGGCGCTATTATTGGGTTAACGGAAAGATTAGGACGAAAATGACATTTTGCAATTGGACGGCGTATAAGCTCGATTATACGGCGCGAGCTGTTAGGATAGCAAAGCGTTTGATTATCACTTCTTGGCAAAATTACATTTTCAACCTTCTCGCGCAGGAAACCGCACTAAAAGCGTCGTGATCTTGCGAGAAAGACGCGTAAAACGATTTCGAAACTTTCCTTGTTTTCGACGAATCTTCGTTTCTTCTCAAGCGTTTCTAATCATTCGAAAATCGAGTCGAGTGCTTACCTGAAATCGAGTTCTTCCCTCAGGACGAAATTACGAACAACCTTTAGGATAGGAACAAACAAATGTTGTTTTGTGTGATATGTGTGTGGGGCGCGGTCAGAAAGCGGAAAACAAATCACTCTTTTAACGACGATCATAAGGCAAGCTGAGTGCAAGTTGAGTGTGAAAACTGACGTTTGACATTGAATGCGTTTATTCGAATTAGTATTAGTCGTTACTATTTCTGTTATAACAATGTCTTTTATTTAACATTCGACTGTCGCCTGCTTAATGATCCCATTCAATCATCAATAATATATTACGAATAATATATCACATATTAACAAACACTACACTGTTTATGCCGAAATATCGATTTTCTTCCATTTTTGCGCTAAAGTCGTCCCTCCGTCGCTGATCCACGAGGATTTATGTCCCAGCTTCTTCGTAATTCGTAACGTGGAAAATATTTGAAAAATGTCCTACTTGTCGCGTTTAATCGCGACCCGGTTGAAAAACTGGACAAGAAACTTCTCTCTATAGATTTCACAGAGGAGCCATCGACGCATTGGTAGCATTGCGAAGTAGTACTCGTCGCGCTAGTTTTTCGCTCGTATTTGCGACTCTCGTCGCACTCGATCGCGATCCTGACATTCTGTGGGACGCGAAGGTGTCTGCATGCCGCTGCCACCATTGCACGTAACGTCGTTGCAAAATGTTTCGTTGCGTTGCAGTGGAACGATTAATGTTTTCCGCTTTCTCGAGCGTACCTCTCTCTCTCGCTCCCTCCCTCGTGGTACCGTGTCAAGGCTCCGATCGTTTCTAGATCTCTGTATTCTTCTTCGCGCTTCATCGACTAAACGTCGTTGTCATCTTCGTCGGCGTATCCTTCGATCGACGAACGATCGCGATCGCATTGCTGCTAACGAGATTATTATTATCTTTTTTAATTATCCGGCTCTTCACAGCGACCATTATCGTAAGATAGAGGTACGTTGGAAATATTAGGTCTATCGGAAAGTAATGAAAATTTCTTCGATTTTAAAATTTGTTTTTTTATTTTGTTTTAAAGATTTTTTGAAAAGGGAATCGAACAACTGCCTTTACGCTGGCAAAAAGTGTCAGGAAATGTTGAAAATTATTTTGTCGATTAGTATTTAAGGTTTCTTCGATAAATAAATGTTTTTTGCTATTTTGTTTACTTTTCGGTTTCCCTGATATTTGACAAGCCAATCGAAGATGCGTCGCACGAATTCAAGATCTTTTCTCAATGTAAAATAACGCACTGTTTAGACCCCTTTATAACACGGTAGATACGTTCCTTCATGTATGAATCCAAGTTCACGAGTCACTTACATTGTACAAATACCCAAGCCGTTCACAACCTAAAGGGATTGATTGACTTACTTGTCATATTTAAAATAATTTTCGTCAATGATCAGACTTAAGACATTACGTGACAACAATTTTTATGGCCGTTGAATAATAAATATTTTTTTTTCACAAGAAATGTATACAAATTTATCGATATATTTTTAAATTTATTTAATACACTTGACTTTACGCAGCTAATGATAATATGTATATACCAGAGATAACAGATATGTACTTCCTCTGGATGAAATCGAGTTAATTTTGCGAAGAATTAATATCTGAAATTTTTTCCCCTGTTTTTTCAGACACGTTTAATGTGCATCGTAACTATTTATTTATTTATTTATTGGAGCTAAAACGTAATAAAATCGCAACATCTGTTTCATTTCTCCGCCATGTTATACGAATTCGAATTTGTTGGGAATTTATCAGATCTCGCGAAAAAAAGCGGTGGAGAGGTTTTCGTTATTTTACGGTGGATTTAACGAATAAAGCGAGTGTAGTTACATTATAGTTACATTTTCTTATCAAAGCGAGCGTATCCAGTGATGCGCATACGAAACAGTCGCTCGAATTATTACACGATGTATTTATAACTATTACGCGTATAACGTTCTTTTTACTCTGCAAACGCTGTTTACCCCACTACTTCAAACAAGACCTCGTTTCCTCGCGTTAGATAACGTTAGATCACCGAGCAACGACCGAGGACTCGTAAGCGACCGATTTGCATATCGTTCGTTCATTCATCGTTGTTATCGTTACTGTCGCTCGTTGTCGTTCGTCATTTTCGAATGGACGAGCGGGTGCCTTATCAATCGCCCGATTACGTTTGTATCTTCGTCGCTGGCAATGAGTTCGACGCTTTTCTCGCGATTGGTCGTAGGAACAAAGGAAGCTCGCGAAGTTCCTTCCAATCGAACGACGAATCGCTGTCGATGTTGGCCGTATTGCACTTAAGACGATGAAAGGACGAGGAGAAGAAAAACAACCGTGAAGATAGAGGAAAAATTGAGGAAGACCAGATACACGCACAAGAACGGACGAAGAATAAAATCGGATGGAAGAATCGATTCGAGAGAAAAGAACAGCCACGTCCGATCGCTTCCTCGTTTCTTAGTGGCTTTTATCTCCGGCCTGGAACAGTCGTCTGGACTTGGTCCAGACTGCTGTTAAATAATATCGACCGAGATACGATGCGTCACGCGGTACACGGAATAAAGGAGAGACGCAGAACCTCCCGAATCTAAAGTTTTCCATCCTTCGTGGCGCGCAAAGGCGACCAATGCATCGCGGAACATCTGCCGCGCATTCAATGCCGCCGTTATGCGCGGAGCGCATCTGTCGTAATGCGCCTCTCCCACGAGCGACTCGCCTTCGATTTAGGCGTATTTAGGTGGTGAAGGTTGCCACCGGAAGCGAGATCTCTTATATCGGACTTCTTTTCACCCTTTGCGGACTACCGTCGCGTATGTGCGTTCTACGTGGACCTTCGATATGATCGATGAACTCACACGTGCGTTCGGCGAGAACAACCGCGGGAAAGTGGAAAACCGATTCGCGCCATGCTTCTGAAATGAATTCGAGTTGGTAGTAGTAAAGTTTCGAATTAGTGCAATTCGAAATCTAAGATTTACGCAGTTTTGTACGTTTGGTTCTGCGGATTAATTAATTAACCCTTTTAGTGCCAGAGCCGATATATCGGCCCGCGCCTTGTAGCGCTTTACTGTTCGCGTTTTAGGAGCACTCTATCTCAAAATAAATTTACAAAATATATTGGTAATGCAAAGTGGTAATACTTTGTAATAAATGGTCTGTATAAAATTACGATGAAAAGATGATTTTTTGTATGTGCAAATACGTTTTGTAAGAGAGAACTCAACTTTTACTTTCTTTACGATCTTTTATACCTTTGTTGTTTATATAATTTTCAATGAATATAGACAAACTAGTGCCATTGTTTTGTTCTCTATTTCGTCCTTAATATCTTTTTTTTGAATCATGTAGATATTGTTTCTTGTTTAGTTTTTATGAGCATTTTCCCAAACCCTAGTAAAACCGTAAAGTTCGGCCGGTTATTCTCGCATAGGCACTTCTTTTTCGCCTGGCACTAAAAGGGTTAAGAAAGCATTGAAAATAAGAACACATTTTTTTTATATATTAAGTAGTTCGGAAAGTAATTTCGTTCTCTTTTTTTAATGAAAATGGCGTTTCAAATGATTATGAACGGTCGAATTCGATAAATTAATTAAGTCCTCTTTTCGAAAAGAACGAAATTACTTTCCGAGCAACCTAATATTTTCAGTTGTAAAATTCAGTATATCATCCGGCCGATCAGAAAATCGATGACCGTGTGATCGAGTAAATTTGTAACAATAATATTCGCGACTGTAATTCGAATTACGTGATATTCGAGGGATACCTGTATATGCCTACAAGAACGTCGCTGTCGTTGTGGATTGACTAGCTTAGTGGTTTAAAGAAGACCCGAGTTGAAATCCCCCGGTTCACCAAGCGCTCGATTTTTTCATGGTCATCGTTTTAAGACAATTGAATCCTACACGACTGACAGAGGCTAAAAAAGGATATTTTAAATAAAGGAAACGCTTTATCCTATGAAGAATCTCTGATGTTGGAATAGCATCTCGGAGTAGTATTATGAGTAATGATAAGCGTATACGTGGAAATGCGAGCTGGCATTTTCAAACGACTGTCGCCACAGCTGTTCGATCTCACGAAATGTTTGGCTTCGAACTGTCCCATCCGCAAGTGCTTAATTCTTCGATCGAGACTTCGAAGATACGGAAGAGGCTATTCTTACTCGATTAATCAATCAATCAAACGACAGAAAGAAGGCAAGAAAATCTCGTTCTAAATTTGTATCCATATATTTATGAATTAATCGCAGGACCCACCGGATAGCTAGCGTAAAAGATTTCGAATTCGACGACGTAGCAACGACAGCGTTACAAATACGATTTCCCTATTTCGCGTTTAAATTCTAGAAATTCGAATATCGAAACTCCGAAAGCGGGTAATTATCGAAGCTAGTCGTGCGCGTAATTCGCGATATAAATGGCATGGAAACTCGTGTACGCGCGTATTTTGTATACGTGACGGACATTTTCGAGATATATCTACGTGTACGGGGTACAGCTAATACGCGAGAAACGGGCACCGCGCCAAATTCGGTGGCGGTGGTGGTAGTGGACTCGGTAGCACGTGTTCCTCGAGGCTCCGTACGCGTTCACGTGCACAAGAAGGTCGCGTGCGACTTTTACATGGAGAGAGAACCGTCCTGCTGCATCCGGTTGCTCCGCGCCTTCCTTTTCCCGGCGGTTCGATTTCATAGAGGCCGTCCAACTCGCTGGACGGAAGAGAGATACGAAATCGCGGCCCTCTTCTGCGTGGGTGCGTGCTTCTTCGCTCCGGTTGATCGTCTTTGTTTATTTGTTTGCGTCGTCGTCGTCGTCGTCGTTTTCCAGAGAGGAGCGTAATCACGTCGAGGAGGAACGAACGCGCTCGCTTTCGAAATTACGAACCGGTCTTCCTTTCTTCGTTCCCTTTCCTCGTCTTCCTCTCGCGAAGATAAAAATATCGTTATGCTTACCAGGTCGAAGATAAGTTCGTTCCGGTAAAGCGGGAGAGACGCGTACAATTTTTTTAGTGTTTGGCCAGTCTGCGTCGACTTCGAAGGCGGAAGCGTACGATGTTAGGCGCTAAATCGTGTTCGTACGTAGGTGAGGATTCCAAGAGCGTTACGGTGTCTGTTTGTAAAAGACTCGGTGAAACGTGTCTTGCCAATAACAATGGTCAGGATCGTCGGTTATCTTTATGATAATAAATGTAGTTGTGTAATGATGCTCCGTGATGCGCTGGATTGGTGGGGAGCTCGTAGGCCAATCAGCAGAGTTATAAGATGTATGATAGAAATAAAGGAGGCTGGAGAGTATCGCCCGTAGGCGAGAAACCTTCGGATCTCTAGAAATAAACACTTAACGATTTAACAGATTTCGTTGTCTATACTAGTAGACAACCCTCGCACTAGGCTCGCGTATACTTCCGCAGAATGGTACAGGTGGGAATTAGAAAAGGACGCTAGGTTATTAACCAGTTAAGTGTGTTTGATGACTATATCCGTCGTGCGTAAAATTTTGTTACAATTTGATATTTAAATTGTAATTTCGGCGAAAACTAAATTATATTCGTAAATTTTAATATGTATAAAATGTTTAGAGGTCAAGACGAAACGAAACAAAGAAATAAAAACTAGAAATAATTCGAGTTGGATTCATAACTTCCCGAGAGTTAACTCGTAAGCAGCGCAGTATCACTGGATCTTTGATTATCCCGATTTTCACCTTGATGTATCAAAACAAAAAAAAACGAAGTATATTAGATTCTCTATCCGCGGTGATTTTTTTCTATTTTTTTTTTAATTTTCCGTTCATTATGTTTAAATGTATGTTCATGTTAAGCGACTGCGTAGATGTTACTAATAAAATTGTTCATTTTCTAAAATAAAGTCATCTTTTTGAGCGAATTACTTGGCTAAGGAACGAAGCGCGAAACTGATAAACAACTCGCTAGGTAAACTAGGTTTCGCTGACGTGGAAACGTTCACATTAGTGGTAAAAATCGAACTCTCTTCCTTTATTCAGGTATAGCCCTTATATACAGCCTTATATACAGGGCGGGGTTGTTTGTCAGGCAGTGTTATCTGTTTATCTGCCGTATGACAACGGACCGAATTTCGTGCACCGATGTCACAACACGAGGACGGCGACAAACGAACGAGATAATTACTCTCGCGGCAGCATCATCGACGATCGGTAGATGAAACGAGCGGGAATTCGTCGTTCGAGTTCTCCCGGTCGAAACGGAAATTGTGTCGGTGCGGCCTACGACGTGGACGACAAAGGCATCCCAGATGCGGTAGCGCGATTGAATTTCAATGCATGGAGAGAGACGGCTGTTAGGCAATGAAAAGGTTTCTATGGGCTTGACGCTCGATTGTCTTTCCAGTTTCTATTGTCTTCGATGGGTACGAGCGGTAAAGGTACCTACCTACCTACCTACTCGCCAACCTACCCACCAGCCAACCATCATCCTACCCATTTGTCGTGATTTGGGCGGAAAAGGAAAAGAATCGTCGCGAGGGAGTTCACGACTAACGCGAGTTCCGTGAGTTCAGTCGATGCCCGCGCGGCTTCGTTATGTTTTTGTGATGTATTTCTAGGTAGGACAAGGGTGAAGCGATTAAAACGTTTGAAGTAAAACGTCTCTTGAGTAAGTGTCCTCAAGACGGCTCGAAACAAAGCGAGATATACAGCGATATTCGGTAACATTGCACGCTTAAATGAAAATATGGAAGAGGTAAACAAAGCTAAGTAAGAGCGAAATTGCAAGTCCAACTTAACCCTTCTGCGCGGATTTCAGTACGTGATATATCGCAGGCTGCAGGTCTCATTTGCGGATGTAAAATAAATAGAAAAAAAATTTACCACAATGCTATTTTTTTACAATTTTAGAATCAACATTTAAAAAGATATACATTATTTTCATCAAAGCTGCACGAAGTTAGATTTTTACAAATTTAAGTACCGCGAATAGGGCTCGAAGTGTTAGATAAAAAATGTCGTGGCCGGTGACTGGTCACCCGTAGTAGCGAAAAGCTTAACTTTGCGATTTGTTTCTTGATGGAACGAAGTGCAGCTTCGTATCGTTGTTGTCGTCGTTGCTTCTCGAGATGGTCGTTCTAAAAGTTATCTAGTCAGCTACAGCTGGTCTGAGAAAAGGCAACGATCGTCGCTGCAAAAACGATCCAACATAACGCACGGATCCGTTGATCCGGCAAGAGATGCTAGCTTCTCCTGGCAGCGCGAGCGTCACGGCTGGATGCGTTCGATCGTGCGAGCCACTCGACTCTACCAGTCGATACTTCGTTGCCCGTGCGCGATACCTCGCGTAATTAATTTGCGCTCATGTCGCGCCGTTCGTGAACCGTAAACGTAGAAATATGGTCGAGTCGTGTAAGGGGTGGGCAGTGCTGGAAGGAGAAGGAGGAATAAGACCGAGCGAAAGAGACCAATTCGATCGCCGTTGCGACCAACCGGTCAAGAAGGAGAAGAGATAAAGACGAGGGCGGCGTACGTTGATAAAGCGACTCGTAGAGGCGATTTATGTCACGGTAAGCGTCGTAATAAACAGAGAGCAAGATAGAGCTTACGCTAGTATTGGAATTTGGCGACGAATGGGTTAGATAGGTGTTAGATAGGTAAGCAGGCAGGCAGGCAGGGAAAGAAAGACAGAGAAAGTGTACGAGGCGACCGCAAGAAGGAGAGAAACGGTGACGCGTTGTCTGGTCCAACGGCCTGATCTAGCCTAGCCTAGGCCGGCCTAGGATAGCCTAGCCTAGCTCAGTCCACTGCAGTCTGGTCCTGCCAAGTGCGAGGATAAAAGTTTCATTGCCTTATTAAGGTGGCCGCGATAGTGGTCGCGCATGCGCGCGCTCCGCTACGAGGAAAGAACGAGACGAAGAGAGACCGGGAAACCGGAACACCGAAACCAGTTTATTGCACCGAACGGCACGACGTGCGTCGCCGTTGATCGAGCCGCTGCCCCTCGAAACGAATAAAAAGAGCCTCCTTACGCGTACGTCGCCTGGATATTTTTCCGATCTCTCGTGTCTCCCGGTTCGAGGTCAGGACGTTTCGTTGCTCGAGAGGCGGCATCTACTTTTCTCCGAATGGTGAAAAGGGTGAATCTCTCCCGTCGTCGTCGTCGTCGTTGTCTGGTGTTCTCTTACTGGTCGTCAACGACATCGCGCTTTCGTCGATGTCGCTCTTACGAGAAAGCACGTACGTTATACCCGTCGACTCTCGGTCGACGTATCGCTCGTGTACGCGCACATGATCGCACACGTACATGTGTGTTCGTTCTCAAAAGTCAGCCAGTAGATTTCAGATCGGTACGCCGTGTAACATCGCTTACGTACGCGTACGCGCAAAAACGCAACAAGGGACTTGGAGACGTTCGTAAAGCCGCGTGCGTTACTCTCCGAGTCCGGGACTACGTCGTACGATTTCACTCGTGTATTTTTCTCGGGTCCTTCCTGGTCGGGCGACTCGGTAGTTGGAAATAAGAAAGGGGAAGGAGAAGGATGGCTGCAATAAAAATACTTAATCCTTTGCACTCGTATGTCACACTGGAGGTGACGATACTAATTTACTCTGCAACTCGCATATTAGTCTGTAGACTGTGAATTTGAATTTACTAATATAGATGTGCGAAATGACGATATAAATTATAGTAGTTCGTGCTCTTTCGATAGTGAACCAAGTGATTTGTTACAAACTAAAGAAAAAACGAGCGAAACATGCGAAAGACATCCTTTTCTGCACGTCAGAAATTGTCTTAAAAAGTACCACACTGTAAAAGATTACAAAAATTAAATCACTTTATAGTAGTAATAAATGAAATAAATGTAATACGTTGAGTTCCACCACTGTAATTTATTTTAATTCATTCAGCTAAAATTAAATACAAGTTGAGAGCGAACGAGCCTGAAAATTAATCGATTGCGAAGGGTTAAAGCAAAACGCCCGTACTTGCGCCTCGGAACGTCTTGGACGTTCGTTACGAGTCTCTTCCTCGTCCGCCATCTTCTTTTCGTGAGTCGTAACGTATTTTGATGAAGCGGATGATAAAATTCAAGCGAAATCTAGTTTCAAGAATCGATGTCTGCTTTGCGTAAAAAGCTCGATAGCAAAAAGTATAAGATCGAGAACATTTTGAATCGTGAAAATCGCGATTCTTTTAATACATTAGGATAACATCCGTAAATATTGTACGCGAGAGGATTAAGGTCACGTTCTTTCGCTCGTAAAACGAGGCCTTATCGTTAAAAATATTCGCATTGACAATCTTCTTACATAATCTAGAAACGAGTAATTTAAACTGAACGAGAGAAGACTCGGACGTTTTCAAAAAATATCTCAACGCATCTGATCCGTCTGTGGGCGATCCGACGACGTATTTTTGGCGCACTTTCGAAACCTTGGCGCTTAATATTTAACGATCGTTTCGGTGGAGATTTTCTCGACACTCCGATCGCGCCGTCGGTTTCTCATTTGTCTGCGATTCCTCCCGCGTAACGTGACCACGATGCAATCGCGGAGAAGACGTTCGTTAATCCCCGTAACGATGTCGAATTTTATTTTCGAGATAAATGATCTTTCCCTTAAGGAAAGATTTAGAAAGTGATCGAATAAGTAATGAAGATATTTGAACGTTTTCTGAAAGTTCTTAAGGATTTTAAACGTAGCTGAGTTTCGTACAGACCGTTAAACGTATAAATATTTGAAGTTTATTCGTAATGCTCAAGTATATAGGAATATTTATATAAATTATAGCGTTCGAACAATTTCCAAACTTTTACAGTGATGCGTTTAGAAATGTATCTTGAGATGAATTTAAGGAGGGTCACGGTGTAACGTTAAAATAAGGTCAACAATAATGTTACAAACAAATCTCCATTTCATTCGAGATCCGGAATATTCCCGAGAAAGAATAAAATTCTTTTAGAGTTCGTTGATATTTCTCTATCTCTTACGTCTGGTAGCAAAGAGATGTAGTAAAAGGAAAACCCACGAAAACAATTCCGTAGAAAGACCAACTTATATTTCGATACAGTTCCAATTCTAATAGCGGAAAGAAAATGTTTCGTTGATCATCGTCGAAGCACGTCGATAAAGATGATGATGAAATACCATATTACATACTTTGCGCGTACGTTAGAGTCAAGAACCAAGACGGTCGCACTTAAGACCGGGCTGTCTTCGCGTAATTGAGATTAATTGATGCGTATCCCGTCTGTGGATGGCGTTGACGCGCCATTAAATAGTTCTTCTTTGTTCCTTTTCTGACGACTATCTTTGCTTGAACGTTTTATTAAATAAACCGTACGGAGAGGCGAAGCCCGAGCGAGCGTGCGAGTGTCGTTACTCTCGTTTGTGATTTTCCGTTGCTCCGGCTCGCTATACGGTCGGTCAATGCTTTGTTTTAAAATACATCACACAAAATTAGAATTATTACAGTTTATACATAATTATATATACTTTGTGTAAAGTTACTCGGTGTATCGAAGAGGCAGAAGAGGCGAAAAGATCAAGACTCTTTGAAATATTCCTTTAAATCGATTCTTAAAATTGTAAGACCGTACGTTTTAAAAAGTAGAACTCGTAACTTTTGTTCTAAGGCGTATGCATCGCAACATTTCCATTTTATAAAATATTAAATAATACGTTCCACGTTCTTAACCCATTACCCGTCGCGATTCAAGAATACAACAAAATTAAATTAACCGTATAACGATACTCGTACTAACCAACTTTGAATTTGAAATTTGAAAATGTATCCCAAAAGTGGTACATTGGCGGATAATGGGTTGAGATTTCTGCCACGACGAAGCGAACCGTTAACACGCTGCTTTTATATTTCGAGTTTCCTCGAAATCCATCGTCACGAGTCAATTTAAACCTTTCCTCTGAACGTGCAAGAACGAACGATGCCCAACGAAGCGGCAGACCTCGCGTGGATCGCAACGATCCTCGAGAACCGCAGTTGGTTCCGTCGTTGTCCTCGTCGCTGTCGTCGTTGTCACGACGATTGAAAATCAAACGGTTCTCGCGTGCTTGCGGTTCTCGCGTGGTCCTCCCGGTGGTATCGCAGCGACATGTCACAGGTTAACGAGCTCCCGTTTGCGTCGTCAGGTGAGACGCTTCTAATGCGCTTCCGAGATAGGCGAACGCCCACGCGCCGTTGGTCCGTCTCCGTTCTCTTGTCCCACGTTTCCTCGTCGACGTCGACGCGGTGTCGATGGTGGTGGTGGTGGTTGCACGCGTGCGGTATGTATGCGATCAACAGCAAACAGCAACGGCAGGAGCAGCGCTACATAAGGGCACGGCCATTAGAAAGGCGCGCGCGGGCGACTGCGTGGCTGTGACGAGAAGGAGATGTCACAAGGCAAACCGCATGCATATCACCTAGGATGTGGGGAATTACTGCGTGGTACGACCGTTTGCTCCTCTCTCTTTCTTCTCGCCTTCCTCTCGACTTCTCTCTTCTCTTAATCCTCGTCCCCTTCCCCCTTCAGTCTCGTTTCTACGTTTTCTCCCAGTTCTTCGGCGCGATCGACACGTCGACGGTAGATATCAGGTTGGTGCGTATGAAACGACGGATTTTTAAGTCATTTAAGACTATATCAAACTGCATATCTTTGTTTAAAAGTTGTTTATTTCATCAAAATGTGCTCCATTCGCTTCGGTACACTTTTATCAACGAGATTTTAAGACATAGATTCCTTTTTTAAAGAAATTTTCATATTTAGAGTCGATAAACTCTGATGTGGAATTTTTCAGACTTGCCTTCATTTTCCTAAGTGTTTCAAAAAATAAAAGTCAGTTGGCGAAAGTGAGATGGCGAAAGTATAACGAAAACAGGGAGACGAACGTTCACGTGTAATGAAAATCCGACGTTTCATATGCACCAACCTAACAGATTAGCAGGCAGTCGGGTGGTCAGGTACGCTCGAGTCCGTCCTTGGAAAAGAAGTCTGCCGTGCCACGGTGCAACGATCGTTTTTTACCTTTTCCTATTTCCTCCAGGCGATCTTTGCACAGTCGCGTCGATGAAAATTGTAGAACGTGCAATACGATTGTTCTCGGTGATCGGGGGTCACCTACAATGGGCGTTGCAAATTCGATTACTAGCGGTTGCGTTTTACATAATAAATCTGGATTCCGTCGAGATATAGAAGAAAAAGAGGGAACGACGGAATAAGAGAATGCACAAATATGGCTTCGATTTGCCTATTTTACCATATTATTCTCGAAATATCTTTTGTTAGTTCGCTCGATCGTAGGACGAAGTCACGATTATTGTCGCGGATTCGAAGTCGCGCTTTAAACAGTTCTGCTGCAGTCGTCGTTAGATTAAAAAAAAGAAACGCGATTGTAGAACTGCTCCTAAAGTTGAACGAGCTTGTCGTGCGATCGATCGTCTCAATAATCGTAGGCAATCGTCATGAGCTTTATCGACTGTATTTTAAGTATTGTCGTATCGCTAATATCGACTTTTTTTTATCAACAAAGAACAACGCGCAGTAACGCGTTGTCTTAGCGAGTACCTCGAGATAAACATCTAGACGGTATTCAAAACGCATATTCGCTCGTTGTTGCAATGTTTTGCGATTCGAGTCGCGCTCGATGCGTCTTCAAGTGCGCGGCGTGTTCCACGTCGTGTCGAGGAGGGTGCTTACGCACCCGTCTAATTTATATAACTTATAGAATCCGTGATTGGAAAATACAAAATTATCTAACCTTCGTTTTTCCCTTTGAATTGATAAAGATCGATCCAGGTGGCAAAATTTCACAATTTTGAAATCGCGACGAATTGCAAAATGCTTTTGCTTACGTGGTAATTCGCAAGAGAAGCGCATTCACGCTTGATTCGCGTAAGTTGTATGATAAATCTTACGCGATTAAACGTATGAATGGAATTAATCAAGAAAGTTCATTGATGATAAACGACTCTGCGTCTTGCGTGTTTCTTACTTGTATCTTGGATCGAGGAGGTTCTCACGATGCCATGTGCAAAAAGATATCGTTAAAATGCGTGAACTTTTGAATATCATCTTTCAACCTCTCAACCTGGTATGACGAGCGTCGCGTCGCAAATCAATTTCATTGGTTCACTAGCCACCGTGAATTTCAATCTCGAGAAAAAAGATTTCTGAAAAGAAAAAATAAGAAATACAATTACTCGTCGCGATGAAAAGACTTCGTTGAAAAATCAAAGGTCAACGTATTAATAGGTCGAACGATCCGAAGAAAACTGTATTTCAATTATTTTCGATCTTACGAAAAACACGAAGCTACAAAGACAGAAGCTAACACAAATGTGATCCTATCTTTCAAGGAAGGTTCTCCAAATGATCGATTAATTTTAAACAAATAACCGTTGGAAATTGTAGTATTTTATCTGTCAATAATCGAAATATATGTTCGTTTGGAAAATTTGATGTCAATTAGAAAGATGGCGTCAAAATTTACCACGAACGATTTCCAGAATGACTATAAATGACATTTTTCGTATATTTTAGTCTGTCAGTTACCAAGAAATATTATAATTTCCAACTGTTATTTTAAAAAGTGGATGATTTTTCTGAGAAACTTCCCTTGTTAGTTATTTGTCCATGGTAACATTCCTTCGAGCCAAAAGGGATAATAAGTTGTGTGCCAAGGGTGTCCTTCTATCGACCATTCGTTTGGCAGTACGAATTAATTAGGCGCGTTTCGCGCCGCGAAACGTTCTTCGAAACGCGTCGGTCGAACACCGTTATTTATTACGTTCGTTCGAACGTTGTTCGGCAACGACGTCGCTAGGCACATCGTCGAGGTTCTCCTCCCGGCGCGAAGTAGAGGACGAAAAAAAATGTATGAGCAAAAAATGCAAATCCTTCACTCGCTCCTTTCTACGTGGAATTTTTTATATGAGCAGCTATTCCGAATCCCATTGGCACCATTTATTTTAAAAAATCGACCCTTGATACATACGTATTACGTAAACGCAGAAGTCCAATGGTCGAAAGAGTCGATGTGCAACTCAAGATGACATTATTTGACAAAACTTTTTCACACCTAATACATCTTTTGACTTTATTCTAGAGAATTTAACGTTGAAAGCGGAAATTACGTTGGTATTTTCAAAAATGTAGCTATTGTCATTTACTTAAGAAATCCAAAGATCGAAATCCAAAGGAGAGAGGAGGAAACGTCAGAACGAGAGGGAGTGGTGGAGAAAAAGGAGAAACAAGGACGTAATATCGTGACTTGTGAGAAGCTTCGTTCGCCATGTCGCGACCTCTTAATAGAAATTTATGTCAACGTTCGTCTGGCCTTAATTGTCGTTGGCTCTGATCAGTTGGCGCTTAAACCGTTCGACGACGGTCCTTCGACTTTAAACTCGTGTTCACGGTAACGGCGGAGAAACGCGCTCGCTGAATCACTCAGAAGGACGCTCTTCGGTCTAACGTTTAAACGCCACCAAGAGAGACTGCAGCTTATATATATATATTAATATTATATATTATACATATAACATATAATATATAATTATTATATAATATATATATATATCATAATAAAACATTCTTTCGTCGGTCGCCTGACGTCGAATTTCCACTTTGCGACGTCTCTATATGCACATAATAATTCGCACTTAAGCAAAACAAATTTTTCGGAACGTCCAAGTTCGAATTATAATCGACAAACTAAAATACGTTCGATTTCATTTTTGTTTGACTCGATTTAATCGCACGGATGTACGACTACGTGCAAAGTGGTAAAAGATCGTGTCAAAATGAGATTATTTTACCAGGACGAGAGATTACAGATCTTGGAACAAGCGAGTTGTCGAAATAATTCGATCTTATCTCGTCGAATTACGCATGGATACCTTAATGATGTCCAAGAATCACGCGCGCCGAGATCGAGGGAAGTAAACGTGCTCGTAGATCGTGTAACTCCGAGAACAACGACTAACAACGTCTTAATTATCATTCAAATCACGCATGTACGTCGGGTGAGTGCCCTTAGTTAGTCGAAAGAAAAGGCCTCGCCTCTTCGAAGGCACTGTAACATCCACCACGGTATTCCTCGTCTCGATGGTGATCCCGCGCATCGAAGCAGTACGAAAAGAGAACGTCCTCGCTTCGAATTTTAATCCTGCGAACGTGAAGATCATCTTTTCGTTGTTACAACACCGAGTTCGAGCAAGCGAACGACTGAGATTTACATTTGTAAATTTACATTTTACAAGAACAGATCACTGTTTCATAATTTCACGGATGGATCCCATCCTCGAAGGGGAAACGAATAGATTTACGAATGATAAATATCGTTTTTCAAACCTTCGATTATTTCTTCCCTTATTTGTATCAAATTCCAAATGTATCGTGCAGTTTAAGTCGATACTTGACAAATTACGGACTACATAATTATAGTACATAATCTACTCTATTTTTATTTATAAAGTCTATATATTTATATACATTAAGTCCATATATATTGAATTTAAATATTAAATTTAAATTAGAACATTTAGATTTAAAATAAAGATAAAAACATTAAATTTAAACAAATTGAACGCGAACCTCGTCCAAAAGATAGCAAGGACGAAAAAGGAAACGGAACAAGAGCGAGGGTCGCTCACAAATTCGTGGTTTCAATCGCGTCTCTGAATCGATGATACAGAAAAGACCGCCTCACGCGGCTGGCATGGTATTACCACCCTGGTCCTCGACAAGCCGTATCGCAGTTGGCCCTCTTCGATCAACGTGTCCCATGTCCATTGGTAATCGGCCAGCTACTACAAACGGTTTAATGCAAAATCCAACCAAGACCCACCACCTCGCATACCAAGCAGAGTCCACCCAGCATTTTTCCACGCGAGCACGCCAGGCCAGCGTGTTGGAGCATCTCCAAGCGTCGTCCGTTCTTCGCGATCTGCATGGAACCGAGGGAAGAAAGAATGCGCCCTTATGACTCGAATATCGAGACGAACGAAGAAACTACGAAAGAATAGCTCCGTTATTGATTTTTTCCGTATTTTTCTTAAATATCGAGAAACAATGGCTACAGCATCGATCTTAGCTCCTTACTCTTTTCTACGTAATGCCATTGTCGATTCAATTTAATTTAACTTCTTGTCTTACGATTCAAAGAAACATAGAAAACGTAACTTCATTAGACCATTCGCTGTCAATCACGAGAATTAAGTTCGTGTTTGATGTTTTTTGCACGGAGATAATTCCTGACATTTCGAGATACGTAATTTCTTCTTAATTGCAGTGCTACGTAAACTTATACTTTACGTGGACTTATCCACTTGCAACTTTTTCCTTCGTAACGTCGAACTAACGAGAATTTTCTCGTCGTCTCTGTTCCGCGATGATCACAGCGTCGAGAAAATAAAGTGCGAAATCGCGTTCGCCTATAATTGATAGATAAGAAAAAAACACGATTAAAACGTACAGAGATACGCGTATCGTAAAAAATTTGACGCTATGAATCGCACGAACAAGGAGCTATGACGATGTCTCTTTTGCTGTCGTGTAACCTGCTACAAGGAAGGTCAGGACGTGAACGTCCATTTTGTTTTATTTACTGGCTAATTTAATTCTCCGATGCTCTTTTCCATTAGAAAGTTAAAGTTAAAGAATTACACTTTAAGGATTGTCCTACTTTGACCATTTTAACACGTTCTCTGTTACGTGTATTTCCACGCGAACCTGTTATTTTGTTTAATTAAGAGATAAATTGTTGTTATCACTATTGCAATACTCTTTGAGCCGTGTGTCGAAAATGGTACACTCGTAGTAACGAGTTATCAATTATTCCCTTGTTAGTTTTTTCCATAGATTTTATCAGACGCGACTGTATTATTTTTCTATACTTTAATAACACAAATAATGATCGTCTTGTGATCGGTTTATAAAAATATAAATTTATAATATTTGTCTACTTCGTATCCTATATTGTATATATTTTTTTTTAATATTAGTACATTCTCTTAACTCAAACGTCATGCATTTTGTGTTGTTCAGATATTTGAAGAATCGTTATTTTTTACGATTACCTACTTAACAGGCTAAGATAAGAATGAACATTAAAATTTACAATCGGTCAGTGACGTACAGTCCCATTCGATGCTTCCGTTTCTTGGTACTTCGTATGCTCCCTGGTTTCCGTTCATATCCAAATTCTCTTCGTTGTTGTTCTCCGTGTCGACTGAATCGTTTTGTTTTCGTGAAGCCAACCAACGTCAACGATCCTACGTGATTTTTCGTATTGTGTCGGGGAAAACGTGAGCTAGGAGAGAAATTACCACAATAGAGGCAGTTTTATCCCTGCTTTCTCTTTATCGATACTCTTTAGGTCCTGCTTCGAGGGATCCCGAATGCTTTTTTTTTCATTCATTGGTGTATGTACGTAGAGATAGCACAAGCTAAAATCAAGGACAGTACATTTTTCCTTTTATTTTCTCCGTTGACGTTTAAACCATCATCAATGCAGTGCATACCGATATTTCCTACGTGATTAAAAAAAGAAAGTAATAAACGAGCGTACTTACGTCGAGATAATTAATTTTCCCTTCCGTTTTTGCACCGAAAGGAGGAAGGAAGGAAGAAAGCGGAAGAAAAGGAAACAATACTCGTTTCCAAAACGTCTAAATATCTTGATATGTTAATTCTCACTTCCGATATATTAATGTTTACTCGAACATTAATTTCTCGTGTCGTTCGTCGGTGAAATTTTACGAAGAGAGCGTTGACAGAGAAATCGACAAACGACGACGTCTCTCATTCTCTCTCTCTCTCTCTCTCTCTCTCTCTCTCTCTCTCTCTCT
>JAITYT010001468.1:417417-443667 GCA_025433975.1 Liostenogaster flavolineata
ACCCAACAGACGCACGATTCGTAGCTCTGTTACGCTCGTTTGACCAAAGTGGGCAACGTTAATTATAACGGTGTTAACGTGTTGGTTCGTCAGTTTATTGCTGCCTTTTTAAGAAGTCGAGAATTTCTATGCGAACAGTTTCCCAATTTCGTTCGTTGCCGGTTCGACGACCTTTATACTTACATGTACTATATAGCTTATATTAAATTTACGAATTTGCACGAGAAGACACACAAGGCACGATCGACGAACTTGGCGAAGCTCCAAAACTAACGAAGTTAGGGCAAAACCGACGATCGATCGATATTGGTAATTTTCATTAAACAACGGTCACTTTGTTGCAAGAAATACTTGCTGCGTAATTTGTAAGAATTAGTTCCTACGATTCGATATTTAAACCTAAGCGGAATAATAACGATAATATCATCGTATTTAATATTCGACGATCGCAATTATATTTCATATTTACATTCCATTCTCGAACGAATGATACGATCTGCGTAACGTTGATGAGTCAACAACGAATATTTATACAACAAGCGTTGGTTAAAACAAGTACAATTTTAGAAATATCTTAAGTGGAGTATTTCTAGTACAAATCGATCGTTCGTTCAATCGTAGATATACATACAGCCTTCGACCAGCGCCAACGTTACAAAGACATCAAGTAGGTGTCACGCGATAAATGTTTCTCCTAACGGCATCTACCGCGACGAAATATTTCATTTCGCGCGGAAAGATCCGCCTTGATTTACGGCGACTCGTGAAACGTCGATTTCAGCGCGCGCTGAAATCCATCGTGCCAGAGAAACGTCTCCTCGTATCTTGAAAACTATGTCGAACGCTCGTACGTGCGTATATATGTACTTGCGATTTTCGAGAAATTCTCTCCACCCGAAGCGAAACGGACGTAACTTCTCTTCGCGATTAACGTTGACGTTGCCGCGAAATTTATTGCGGGCAGCGACGCGGCCGACCCTACACCGCTTTCCCCTCGAGAAACTACCGTTGATTGTAAAATACTACCGAGAAAAGGTTGCTACTTCCATTGCGCGCCGCGGGTAAATAAATTTAAAAAGTTACAGCCGGCTTCGACGCCGATCGGAGGTCGCGTTAGTAAGTTCCTCGTTGCGAGTCCGCTTAACGTGTCTTCTTGTTCTCCTTTTTTTTTTTTTTAAATCTTGAGACGAAGGCGTCGACGCTTGTCAAATAAGATCTACGAATGATTTGCCTTTGTGAACACGTTCGACGAAAAAAAGATTAGCCTTTCTATTAAATTAAATTTTTAATTAAATAAATTATATTAAATTTTATATAATTATATTGTATTAAAATAGTTAATTATTTTAATCAAATACACGTGATAAATTAATAGCAAAGAGTATTGCCAAAAAGAGGCCGTCCCTGAAGAGTGTCGCGACACCTGAGTCATGTCAGGATCAATGTTCCCTCTAATTTTTACTGACCCATTTTTCAAAAATATGATACAAGATTTGTGTGCGGCAATTAAATTTCTTTTTACATACGGACGGACTTGCCTTGTAAAAATATAATTGGTATCTAACTTTTGTCGATCGTTAGGTCAGATATAGGTCATTTCTCCGATAAGCGAAAAAAGGATAGTTAACTCACAATGGAGTGCCGTATTTGTTTTTTATTAAAAAAAAACAATAACTAGCGCCATTGCCATAGCAGAATTTTGTCGAGCGCTATGTTTAAAATCAATGTGCGCGCGCATAAGCTCACACCTTAGAAGGAACACTGATAAGGATTTCTGTGATGTACGGAGACACCGAGTCTCTACGACGGTCACACATAAGTATGTTATTACACGTGACAGGCCATGTTGTATCGTACCATTGCGACGACGCAATGATCTTCTGCAAGAATGTTTGCTGTAATGACTACGATTTATTTATCGAGCGCGACGCGGTTAAGTATTTAATAACGGTAAGAAGGGGCTTCGCGTCGGAGAAAAATACTATGCATAAATACAGTATATCGTTAGATTTTTTATTTTCTAAAATCGCATTAAGGAATGCGAGAAGAAGCTTCTAAAAGCGATCGGTTGATTGGCATTACTCGACATTACGACGATTGCGATATTAAAACTTCTCTTCATTCTGTTTCAGAAGCTGCCGTCGTTCTTTAACACGAAGCCTACGAGGGTGGATAAATCGGATACGAAAAATGCGAACAATTCAACGACCAATAATATTCACAACTTACCGTTGCACGAACCCCACAGCGCTACTTCGCACGAAGTATACAGTATGTGAATATCATAAGAATATGATCGCGTTGCAACTGCATTGCGAGGCTGTCGTAATCGTATAAACGAAGGATGATTCATCGTTGTCCATTTAGCGTGGGTAAAAACGATTCGGGATAAAGCAGATTATATTCCTCTTTGTTTCCGTTATTGCCAGTTGATTACCATTTGGAGACTGCCTAATGGTCGTGCGATTGAGACGCGTGTAACTTGGAGTTCGAAGTCGAGGATGTCGAATTAATTAACAATTATCAACGATGTTATCGTCGTAACGCTTCGAAATTGTGGAATTTGGTTAAATATCTGGCCCCGTTTCGAGCCCATACGTGTTCTTTTGTACCCAAATCAGTACCCAAATTAAATCGCTACTCGAATTACGTTATCGACGAGCTTCCAATATCATCGCGTACTTCGTAGCAAGTAGGAAATTAGAACGAGTCGACACTCCAATTGTTTCACTTAAATCGACAGCTGGAAGGTTACCAATGACACCCCAACAAGTCGTCAAGCTGTACGGTTCGAGTCTTCCGGATTTTGAACGCGCCGAAATCGAAAAGTATTCCGAGATTTGGTATTTGGGATTGTCAGCCAATAAGATTCACGGAGAGGAAGGAGCATCCCAAAACGGTGGTTACGACGACGAGAATGGTAGCTACAATAAAGTCTTACACGACCACATCTCTTACAGGTACGTCGTATCACGATTCGCATAAATTCTCTCGAAATTTCTTAATTAGCCGCGCTCGGTAGCGAGTTACTTGCTTTTTATCGTCGACAATAAAGTTATATGGAAGACGTAAAAGAACGCGTACTTTCGCCTCGAACGAGACGAAAGAACGTAAAAGGCAAAATATCGATATTCCAACGGTCGATTCAACGGTTGTTTCGTTTGCTCAGATACGAGATACTGGAGGTGATCGGAAAAGGCAGCTTCGGTCAAGTTATTCGCGCCATGGATCATAAGACGGGACAGCACATCGCCATCAAGATCATCAGGTACCGAGAAACCGATCGTCGTTTAGCGAATCGTTTTTAATCGATTTCTGCGTCTTTACCCTTTTTTAGCTTCTTAGTAGTTGGTTCCATTGTTCGCATTGACTCGCGTCTACCTTATGCGTCTCTGACGCGTCTAATCGAAAAATAACGTTACTCTTCGCAGAAACAAGAAAAGATTCCATCATCAGGCGCTCATCGAAGTGAGAATCTTGGAACACCTCAGGAAGAAAGATAACGAGGCAAACGCGTCGCACAATGTGATACATATGCTAGAGTATTTCTACTTCAGGAATCATTTGTGTATCAGTTTCGAGTTAATGAGGTAAGCAACGAATCTCGCTATCGTCGTCTTACGACACAATGACTCCGTTTCTAATAGGAATGTCCTCGAATAATCCCGGCTCTCTTCTTAATTACAGTTTGAATCTGTACGAGCTAATCAAAAAGAACAACTATCAAGGATTCAGCCTGAGCTTGATCCGACGATTCGCCAATTCGCTGATAAGCTGTTTGAGATTGTTGTATAGAGAGAATATCATTCATTGCGATTTAAAGCCGGTACGTAACGTTAACGCGAAAGATTAGGTCTCTCTCGATAAAAAAAAAAATGATCTTCTAACGTTTTCTTCGATTCTCCGCAGGAAAACGTACTCTTGAAGCAACGAGGTAGCAGCTCCATCAAGGTTATAGACTTCGGATCCTCGTGTTACAGTCACCAACGCGTGTATACGTACATCCAATCCAGGTTTTACAGAAGTCCCGAGGTGATTCTCGGCCTTCCTTACGGCACGCCAATCGATATGTGGAGCTTGGGCTGCATCTTAGCGGAGCTCTACACGGGATATCCATTATTCCCCGGCGAGGACGAGATCGAACAGCTCGCGTGTATCATGGAAGTGCTTGGATTACCTCCGGAGCACATAATTACTTTTGCATCGCGTCGTAGGCTCTTCTTCGGTAAGTGCACACGATTCGTTACGAATGGGATATTCGAAAGCCGATGTTGTACGATCGCGAGCGGAAGCGCGCGCATAATGCGTCATCAAATAAATACCGATATTACAGATCCGAAGGGTGTTCCCCGATGCGTGACGAACAGCAAGGGCTTGAAACGATGGGCCGGCAGCAAGAATCTGTCGACGGTTCTTCGATGCAGCGATACCCTCTTCGTAAACTTCGTTAGCAGATGCCTCGAGTGAGTAACCTTCCGATCGACCTCACCTCGGCCTTTTTTCAACTTCCGGTTAACCCTTTCGAGTTCCAACGACGACTTTTTTTCCCATAAAAAATGATAATATTACACTAGTCTCTTCCTACCGATTCTTTACTTCGCACGATAAAATTTGATGGGCTCCTTATCCGTCTAAGCGACGTTAGCGTCGTATTTGCAGTTGTCAGTAGCGCAGCGTATTCACAATTCGAGTCCGTCCAACGGAGGCATAATGGGCAAAACGGAACCATATCGAAAGGGTTAACAGGTGGCGATCGAATTTCTTGCAATAATTTTACATATGTTTCTTGTACAATGAGCCAAACGAAGTATTTTTCGTACGTATCACACATATCTGCGACGTTGGGCTATGCGTGGAGTATCCGTGTTGCGTATTATGCGTCGCATATACGTGGATATCGTGATAAGAACGGTTATGAACGCGTTGACACTTTGACTGCCACGTCCGGAATCACGTGTTTTGCTCAGGACGCCACGAGAGTATTTTTCTTATTCAAAGCATATAATGGCAAAATAATAATAAATTGGTGATATATCAATTGATCTCGGCTAACCACCGTGGCGCCTTGGCAATGGTTGATAGGGACAAATTAAAACAAATTAGATGCAAGATTTCACAGAAAATTAGTCTACTTTCGATGTTCCAATAAAAACGTTTAATTGTTCAAACGGGCACTCTTTAATTGAAAGTATCTTCTATTTAGCTTCTAATTGTGTTCAAAACGCACTGACAATTTTCATTCGACTCCTACAATCGTAAGTAGTTCAAGCGCTCCGGTCGCCAATGGCCATCGTTACGTGAGAAACAATTGGCGGCAGTCAAAGCGTCGAACGAAGTTGGAACACGTCGACTGATCGATCTCCCTTTTACCTCAGGTGGGATCCGAAGAAGCGAATGACCCCAGACGAGGCGATGCGCCACGAGTGGCTCAATTCCTCGTCCTCGCACGTGAGCTCCTCCTCCACGTCCGCATCCTCGAGCGTGAATGCCAGCACGAACGCCACGACGACCGTCGAGAGCTCGCAGTCGGCTCATTCGCAAACGGTGAACGTGACGGTGAGCAGCGCGCCTCGGCAGCGCGCGACCACGATGGAGGATCCACCGTACGCGATATACCGTCGTAAGTACATGCACAACGGGAACAGCGATAACGCGGACGGCGTCAGTGGCGGCGGTGCTGGTGCTACCGGTCTCGTGGTAAAGAGCAAGCTGAACGGTAGCGCGAGCAGTCACGCCCTGACGAGTACCGGCCAAACGACGACCTCTAGACACGCATCAACCGGCAACATAGTCGCGAGCCTAGACACGAATCTCGACGACTCCGGCACCTTCTTACCACCGATATTGTGAAGCCGGATTTGCGCCAGCCATTTCTAAGCGACTCGTTTCACTCTGATCGACGTGCATCGCGCCGCCTCCGTTCGTTCTTACTCATCGTTCTTCGACCTGGGAGTTCCATCTTCGCTCCACCTGTGGGGGGCTTCTTCGTTACGACAATAACGCGCGACGTCATCCATCGGAATCCCGAGATGAAGAGCGGCGTGAGCGCGTCGCGAGTCCACACGACGACGTATCCGTGGAATTGGCTGGTTTGGACGTGCACCGATTTATCACCTTTTGCCAAAGGGTTCGCTCGAGAGCGACTGAGTCACCCGATCGAGCCACGAAGGAGACGCCTAGGATGTAGCGCGAAGGAGGATGATCGCGTTAGAACGTCATGTCTGAATGAAACGCGTATGCGTGGTGTACGCGCGGTAGCTAGCCAAATTGTGAATTCGGATCCTTTTTCGTGGCACGCGCGGAATGATACGGAGATGTCGCTTCTCGAAACGCTTCGAGCAATTATACGGGCTGCCACGTATTTGTCTATGGTTCGGCGGCTGCGGCGCCGCCTTGTCCGTGGCCAGTAAAGCGACGTACAGATAATCGCCGGTGTTGATAGAAAAGAGAAGGAAAAGGAAGGAAAAAAGGTTGATCAAAATGCGAAAAAGTAAACTATTAGTCTTGCGCGTAGTATCCTTTATACGTTAAACCATCCACCCTCGAGCGTAAGCTACTCGATTTAGTTGAGAGAATGATATTTATAATAAACGAATAAAAAGTAATACGAGACACGACGAAAGTATCAATGTATAAGGACGTTTTTACGTGTAAACGTTGGAATAATGTTGTGCGAGACCATCGAATAATAATAATAATTATAATCGTAATAATAATAATAATAACAATAATAATAATAATAATAATAATAATAAAGAAGATTCGCGCACGGTCTTCTTCTATTATCCCGTCTGGCAGAGCGGGGGGGCGCCGGAGTTCGAAACGAAGCGCCGCGAGGCAACCTCGAAAATTAACACAGCGTGCCCCAATTTCGCAAGGCCTGAAGTAGTCTTATTGTGATATTAAACTACCACTGTCTTACTTAGATCTCTGATATTAAGGAGTAACGATCGCTAATTATTTCACTACTATTAATCACTAATTTCTTATTATGAGTATGCTACTGCTACTATACCGCAAGATTATAATTATAATTATAATTATCGATGCTATTATTAACAGTGGCAAAAGTTAATATTATCGTGTAGGATTGTACAGGTTTTAATTAAGTCTATGATATTCAAATACAGCACGCGTTCTCTCGTTTAACGAATACGTAATATGCCAATTACCTGGAATTTTTCCACGTTTTTTAAAAAAAAAGGATATATATATCTATATATGAATATACTATATATATATTCGTCGTTTAACGTCACGCATACTTGTAACATTTATCATCTTCGTGCAATCTCAATGTCGATTATATTTTTGCGAAGCGTTGTTTTCTTTTCGATTGGCTCCTTGGACTGCTTTCTTATTTTTTTGGGGCGATACTGCTGATTACGACACCTGCGCACACTTTTTCGCATGCCACGTCATTGATACACTACTTCTCATGCGCTATACCGTTTGGAACTTTTGTACGATACGCCAAATGCACGTGCACTCTTCGCGATATGCAAAAAAGATTTGAAAGGGAACAGTAACGTCTATTGTTACGCTGTTTTGATGCGATGGAATGCCGCTGAAGTACTCCTTCTAGAATTTGACCAAACCATTAGCGTTATAATAGAGATACTTCCGCTTGACATTTTGTTGCGCCATTTTGCAGTACGTCGGCTGGGTTGATGCAATCTTTCGCACTTTCCTTCTCGAAATTTCACGATAATTCGTTTTTACATATGGGCCATCACAGTAACGATGCTCATCTTGTAAGTTGACTCGAAGTCATCGACGGATAATAAACGTGTAGAGAATTGCAATAACGATATAAATCTCCACGGCTAATACCATATTGTTAAAGATGCACGTAATAATATGCTCGCGCGCGTGCATAACGAAACATTACACGCGACAAGACTGACGTAAAGCACTGTAATAGAATTTTACTTAAAATCTACACGATAACAATTTCTGAACAAAGTTTGCCGCGTGTTTATACATAGCCGTGAATGTATCACTAGATCGCCGCTAGTTTTTGTAGATCGTAAGTAGAATATTATACATTCGATGTCATCCATTGTAATATCATCCTTATGGAACCAAACACTTTTACGGCTTTATGCTTTCGAAATTTTATTTTTTCTATACATTTTAAACGCGATACGCATATTACATATGTATTTGTACAAGCCGTTGGAAAAAGACATGTTGCAGAAATATATGATCAGGCTGCGCAAAATGTTCGTTTTTCCGTGTTTTGCTTTCTTACGGATGTTCTTCAGATATAACGGAAGCAATAATAACATCCTAATGAGTTAATAAAGAGAATCTTTTAAATAGTTTGTATGTTTTTAACTACTATCGTCCTATAACGAAAAAAGACTATCTTTTGTTGTCGATCAAAAGTATTTTTCATAGACTGTTTCGTTACACCAGTGATTAAATGTGTCCTTGATGCGACACACACACACACACACACATGCGCAGAGCACGTTGACTGATCCAAATGATTACAATAAAATGTATTCTTGCGTTAAAATGTTTGTCACAGCCATTGGTATGCATTTATAAGACTCAAAGTATCATTTATGTACTTACCTGTATAACATTTCTGTCACTTTTATCTACCAAAAATAGAATTGGTAATATTTTCTCTCGTGATAATTACAACTCCTACTGTCTTTTAAAATCGATCGGTAGCGCGAAGTGTTTCCCGTGTCTTTGATTTTGTTTCATCAAGCTAATGTACATGCAACAAATGGACATGTAATCAAAAAGAGAAATTAATCTCAAGCTCGTTACAGCTGTAATTTTTGCCGAGTGTTTACATACAATTTTATACTTTTTTTTTCTACTTTCTCTTCATCGGGAATTCGATAGATTGCATTCCGGTGAAAAAAAGTCGAAGTGTTCATACTAAAGTAAAAATGTAACCAGTGAAGATTCGAACAATGTCAAAGCTTTACAAATAAAGATAAAATGTAAAACTACTAACTCACAGGGAACACGATTAAATGAACACTCCGTAGATCCTATATATTATTTTACCGGTTAGGCGTAACGTATTAACAAAATTATCGCATGCGGAGACAACATACGTAAAAACCTGTCATACCTGCAACGCTTGATGCCGAGTAATCGACGAGAGAAGCGTGTATTGCGTGTACGAGGAATTTCAAAAAGACGATTACAATCGACTAAATACGTTTCGTTAATTAATATCGCGTCATTAACACGTAGCGATATTAAATGTCGACGAACCACGAAAGTTTCACGAACGCGTAATGCCTACCTATCTGTCTGTCTATCTATCGTTGAAAAATATTTGGTGTCCGTCGAAAATACCTTCATTCGATTACTCGGATCAAGCGACATACGATCAACGAGCATAATATCTAAAGCAACGGTCTGCAGTGGACGAAATATCAAACTGTGTAAACAATGAGAAAAAGAAAGAGATAATGTTAGTGGCATGTATGGCTGCGCGCAGGTCGGCAAAGAAAAAAAAACGAAAAAAGAAGCAAAGAAATGAAAAATATTATTACCTCGAAAGGCAGGCAGGAAGACCTTCGGCGAAAATGTTACGAGAGAATGAACGTGTTCGCATACCTTTATCCTATATATTAAGAGTCTACGGAAGAAAAATGATTTAGATATAGGATAGATAAAATAGATAGATACGTAGATAAAAAGATAGAAATAATAGAACGTTAATACACGAGCTCCCATTCGGAGTAACCTAAGTACCGTTCAATTGTACAGTTTTAAGTTTTTAGTTGTGTTCATTATTATATACAGCGGGATCAAACTATATGTGTATAGGAGACATTGTATAATCCGCGTGCATAAATCGCGTATCGCGATAAATATATTCGTATACGCGATGTTATGTCGTGTGCGCACGCCTAAGCAAAAAATAAGCATGTTCGTGATGAAAAGAAGGGAGTATGAATTCGAGTCGCCGAATTCGAACCTTAGCCACCCAGTTCCCCTACTTAGAATCCATTGAGACGCGAGAAAGGGTGGAGTATGTAGAAAAGTAAAGGAAAGTAAAGAAACAATGTTCTACGCCTTAAATTTTTACATTCGATCGATTTACTAAGTCGAAAAGCCATCGTCGTAGCTGACGAAAGAAAAAATAAACGCGCTCTCTAGTCTCGAATCTAACGAACGTGCTCTCCGAACTTACACACGCAGCATTGTCATGAAGAAAGAAATAAAGAAAGAAAGAAAGAAAGAAAAGAAAAGAAAAGAGTAAAAAAAGAAACCACAAAATACAAGCTTTTCCTGACCTCAAAGTGGAAAAATCTAGCGTATATTCATTAGGACAGTGTGTAACTAATTATCGAATTAACAACGTGATTAGATTATATCGAGTTGAATTAGTTAGATAAGCGTAATATAATAAACGTAAAAGGCGAGAACAACAGCGCGCGTTACCACCCATCAACATTATCACCGATAATTCGCCTAGCGATTATCCATATTCCCCCTCCCGATGTCGTAACGCGAGCGTAAAGCTCCATAACGGAGAGTGTTCGTCCGTAAAAAAAACGGGAAAAGAAGGAATTGTTTTTCGCTACGGCTGGCTTCATCTTCACGCACGTACGTAACAAACCCCTCGAGTAGGACAATCATCATTACGTAGCTTTACGAGTTTGTTGTGTTAACGTGCATTCGATAAGGCTCTCTCTTTCTCTCTCCCTGTCTTTCTTCTCTCGTCTCATAGATAAGTATGTACGGAGCTTCATCGAGTTTTTCGCAACTCTTTCCTTCGTGCACTGTTACAGAAAAGGCACGGCATAAATTTTCTTATTTTCTCGTTCCTCGCACTCGCAACGAGTGGGAAGGGTTTCTCACTTTTTCCCTAGGTAGTAAGCTTCACCATCGGTCACCGATTTGTCATCGTAGTTTATTGGCGAATGACATCTGTTCGAACATAACATAGATGAGATGCGAACGATAATAAAATACGGAGGGGGAAAAAGGGTCCCGTATTACAGGAGAGAGAGAGAATGTAAAAAAATCGTGTACGGGATTTGTATAATTTCGCATCGAGGTAAGCGGATAATCCTGCGTATTCCGTACAAATGCGAATTCGTCAATTTATGCCTGACTTAATTATAGTAAATGAGAGAATTGCTAATATTAATCGATTACGATAATGACATTAGTGTATGTACTGATACAATACTGAAGCATCATCATCTTTTGTATCATTTGTTCGTTTGTTTTTATCTTACTGAGTTTGTCTTTCATTATTAATGCAATACCAAGATGACTCAGTTCCGACTCGGTATCTTGTGTGTAAATATATACTAATAAAAAAAATTATAAATATGATCGTATTGTTTTTTATATCCCCAGCACTAAGTTGGTATATTCTATTTGATATTCATTATATGAACGAATAATATTGTTTGACGACATTGAGATTGAGGGAGGAGAGCAGAGTACCGGGATCTATCAAAAGCGGTAAGTAAATTTAAATTCGATCGAGAAATCCACGATTACAATATTTTATTTAACACACTATGTATTAAATATACATAATTCGTGTAATAAAAGAAATCTAATTACATCGAATATACTGATAAGTACAATATTCATATTTTACGTTTAGTAAAGGATTGTTAAATCTATAGCTGTTCAAATAAGATGCGACAAAGTAATCATCGTAAATGTAAATTCTGCATACAGACCGATATATATATATATACGAACGTGAACGCTAGGACTATACTTCCAACTAAATTACTACCATTGTTTCGCATGTACGTAATAACACTTTACATACAGCACGAGTTGCGGATCTTCAAGGTGCAAGCGAATTTAAGTCACGATCGTTAAGTTACTAAAAAGCGGTATATTGCAAGATCAAATATTTTAACGGTAATGTTTCACTTTTAAAGAATAATTAAGACTTGTGTACATGAATATAAATAACATTTTTCATTATCTTAATGATTTCATAATCATTTAAAAAATTCAAAAGATATATATATATATAATATAAATCAATTCCTGTCAAACTGTAATTAAAAGTTTATATATGTATTCTTAATTTTAACATTGTTCATAAATTGAGTAATAGGCATGATAAATACTGCAATAGAAGTTTAATTATTCAAAAATCCTTTCAATGATAAATTCGATAAATTATTGAGCAGATAAAATATTCAGTTATGTAATAAAACATCCCAGATATCAGGCACAACGAATGGGATACCAAGAAAAAAACGTAAGTTATATGTCACACCTGAGTAAAAATAATTTCATAGATAAATAAAAAAAAGTGTTAGATCAAGTTTTAAGGTAAACAAATCTTGCTTTTAAGACATGATATTAACTGCTTAACGTTACATGCTGCTGCTCAACGGCGACGTGACATATGCCTAATCTCCGGAAATATGTAATTACGTATACAACCCACGATAAGACAATAGGATTCCCTTTGCACTTTTCTTGTTTCTCAAAGTTAAGAATATTTAAGAAGTTTATACGTGCATTTATGCAAACAGTGCCCCCTTCTTAGTGCCACACATATTTCTATTATATTGCCGCGGCGATGAAAAGAATAATTATAATACACAAGAAAAAAGTAATTAATCAAGTAAAGAGATCTTAGTAACATCAATATTTGAAAAATTTGTAATATTTGGCAATATTTGTACAAAAATAAAAGTTTGTTTCTTAAATAATGAAGATAAAAATCCAGAAATACATTTAAATTAGAAGTTTAACAAAATCTTTTTAAAATGCAAGTTCATTTATAATTAAAGTATCGTTTCCCGTTTTTTATTCCTAAAATTTAAAATACTGCACGTAAATATTATTTTACGTACCAATTATTTTGAGATAAACAGACAAAAATAAATAAAAAGAACCGTACGTTAAGCGGTTAATATTTCAAAATACCTTGCTTGCATGCCACATATAATTCCAATATAATATTATTATAATAAAAGTAATGAAAATGAAGAAATATAAATCAGACATCTTGTAAAAGTATTTGGTACCACAATATTTTATAGAAGCAGAAGGCACAAAACTATGCCAGAAAGTTATAATAAATGTAGCTTTCCATGGCATTTCCATGAAAACAATACATAGTTGATACTATATTTGAAAAATCATACGTAGGTATGATTAATAACTGATAAATAATTAGCAAAAATTGTTGCATATGTGTGGAAACAATAAAGATAAACATGCCCATAAATAAATGTGTGTTTCAATTTATTTCCTTGAAATTTTATGCTCAGATTTATGACTCCTTCATTGTAATGCTACCTTCTCTTTTCTGCTTTCTGTGTTTTTCTTTTTTCTTTCTTTTCTTCTTTAAGTTGTTTCTGCTTCTCTCTATAAAAAAAAAAAAACATGTTAATATGAAGTCAATCTTTTATTCTTTTTGAAGCTAAGCTCATTTATGCAAAAGTGGGTTTACAGTCATTATTATAGATTACGCATTACTTTTTCAGATAATTGTACAGAAAATTAATATCCATAATCTACTACTAAATTCAAAAACCCTGAGATGGAAAATATTTTAATAAATACGTTCTTAAATTTTCTTACCGATCTTCTTTGTCTTTTTCTTTTTTTCTTTGACTGTCCAGCTTTGCCTTTTCTCTTCTCTCTCGTTCTTGTTGAGCGATAGCAGCAGCATTTGTATTCTTTTCAATACCACAATCATTGCTATTGGTTCCATCCTCTTCACCATTTCCTTCGCAATCTTCGTCTTCCGACATTTGACTGTACTGTGCGAGTATTGCTTCGCGTATCCGCCTTTCCTCCTCCGTATAGCTTCTTTGCGTTGTTGTAGGGAGACTTTGCGATTCTAGCATACGTGCTAGTCTAACATCGACATCTTCTGTTGGGCCAACGGCGGAACCAAGTTCTTCCGTCGGTAACCATTCTGCCCAAGCGTTTAAGATTTCAGCAACATGTTTACCAATATTATCTTCCTGTAAGTTAAGAGGTTATGATTATAGACACACATACCTGATGTTACATTAACGCAATAAATGTGTGCTAGAGCATGAAAGCAGAGAATGCTAATAATACAAACAATTTCACTCATTCGCTTGATCTGCGTATCACATATAACACTAAATTTAGCTAAGGGAAAGAAAAGTTCATCGTAGATTTATTTCTCTGTGTAACTACAGCGTAAAAAAAATTCTTACATCTATCTTAAGGATAAGATAAATTTGTTAGTTAATAGGTTATTTCTTCATAACTTATTATACATATTTCGATACATCAAATAAAATCGATGAAATGATTGTTCTTCTCATTTGGAAAATTATTAAACTCGATAAAATATATATGGAGGTACATGCAGAGTTAAACTATCTTGGGGGATGGCGGAAAATTTGTTTTAAGAAATTATACATCAAACGTAAAGGTACACGCCGAATATTTTATCATTCCTGACCGGCTTTATCTACGAATAGCAAGCACATTCTAACCTCACAATCCATGCGGTGCTCACCGTTATGCCAGCGAGTATGCTTTCAAGAGCTTCGGTTTTCTCATCTTCTGTTTCGTCGCCTTCTAATATTCCTTTAATATACGATCCGAAAACACCTTCGTCGGTATTTAATGCTTGTAATTTTTTGCTAAGCCAAGTATCGAACGACGTCGTTGCGACCGCCATATTCGGTGTTTCCTACCGAATGAAACTGGTAATATTGAGAAAAGATAGGTGTTACTAGCCAATAGTTCGTATTCAGGAAATGAATAGAGCCACCTATCAAGAAAGACGGATATACGCAATAACGATAATATGTCTTTGTAATAAAGATCTATATTTATTATGTTAAAATATCTATCAAAACGTTAAATACTCTTTTTAAATATTACAGAATTGTATACGAGAGAGAACAACAGATTTAATATACGTACAAAAATTCCCTTTTGAATGGTACTTCCTGTGGTAAAAATGTATCGTAGCAACTTTGTTTATGTGATATTTAAACAAAAAATTAGAATTTAATAATAAGAATTAAAATATAATACGCAAAAAATTACGATGTGTCATTTTATGATATTTATTGTATCCGTAAATTAAAAATGGTATGAATCATTTTTGACACGAAAAATATTTCGTGTCAATTTAAAATTTGTTACGACGTGTTAATAATTTATTGATTTCATTAATTTAATAATAATTTAATAATTTAAAGTAATAAGAATCACTTGGATAAAAAAATATTAGGAAACTTCAAGGCAGTGAAAAATAAAATTTGGAAAAATCATTAAACAATCACAAATTTAATTTTTCTGTTTCTAGCAAGTTTTCTCAATGGTAGTCTTAAATATAGATACAGAAACACATCAATCGATATAGCGTTAAAAGAAAGCAGTTTAAATCGTACCTTCGGTGCAGATCTATTTCTTCAAATTCTTGATATCTATGCTACGCAGGAAATTTATTTTATACCGAATGAAATATTTTACGAATATACAACAATCATATTAATTCTTATTAATGTTGATACGTAGTATTATGACGATTGTAAATTTATAATTGATGCAGTTACCATTCATCGGTAAGACGTAGCTAGCACGAAATTATTAAAAATTAACGAATAAATATTTTCTTTCTTTTATAAGTTTCACTCTAAATCGCATCGTAATTATTTGTACAATTTTAAATGCAATAAATATTTATAATACATTACGAAGATAAAGTAGGAAACTTTCTTCTAAATGCAATAACACATGAATTTACTAGTTAGTTATCAATCGTAGGTTTTGTTACATATTATTGTATAACTGATAACATATGTTGCATTAAATGATTTTGCATGGATTATTTATCGAAATAAAATTCTTTTATATTTCGAATGCATTAATCGTTTAAATAATTTCTTCATTGACATTGAAGTTACGACGCGGTAGATACTTCGTACTCAATATCAACATATACGTAAATAAACACCTTAGAAAGGTTAATTTTATGGAAATATTCCGTGAAAAAACAACGTAAGTATATAAATAGATGAAAATTTTGTATCCAAAATACGTTAATGTATAAATAACAACGCTAATATAACAATGCAAGATACTTTCGTATTGCACTAGATACTAGCTATGACGAGTATTGATTACGAACACAAATGCTAATTTAATATTAGAATTCAACCACGTCGCTTATTGGAAAAGCTCTCTATTCGTAAGTTCTACAGTTTAGCGGTAGCAGCGCACATTGGTCGATGTGAAAGTTTTATGTTTACCATTTTGAACAATGCAAACATATATATTAATTTCTACGATAATCTTGCTTGTGTCAATCTTCTATCACTATCATTTTAGCACACCGATCGGCATTATCGAATATCCGGATACTTACTATGATTATATAGTTGGTAAGTTTCACATATCGTAAATAATCTCCGAATAAATTTAGTCTCATTTTATGTAATCAATTAAATTAGTCGATTCTTCGTATCAGTTTTTTAGCTTCATTGAGAGGGATATCATGCATTTATAGTGAGCCAATTACAATTTTATACGAAATTGTATAATTAATCGATTAATCGTACCTATCTATTTATCTATCCAAGTGTTTTATAGTGTGACATTCTATAATTTATACGTTAAAACAAAGTTTTCTTTATTTTTATTACTCGGAAATATATGATTTATCTTAATGTTACAGTTGGCGCCGGTACATCAGGCTGCGTAATTGCATCACGACTGTCGGAAACATCGAACGTAACGGTGTTACTGATAGAGGCGGGTGGATATTTTAATTGGATGTCGATAGTTCCGTTGTTCGCTCCATTTATGCAGGGAACCAACGTAGACTGGGCATACAAAACAGAATCTCAAAAATATTCCTCGCAAGGACTTTGGAATTATGTAATGATTATATATACTTTTTTTTCGTATTGCTTCGTATTGTAGCTACAACAAGTTTTCCACGCGAAACGTCGCCACTAAGAAATAACGATCGCATAGCTTACAAAATAGCGTATGACAGAGACCCGAAACGAATCACCATCGCGCGATCAGTGCTACGTTATGTCGAAATTAAGAAAATTCTTAACGCGATAGATAAATTCTACGATTTTTAACTGACGATAAATTACGATTTACAAAGTTTTGCTCGATGTGTTTAGCTAACGTAAAAGCTAAAATGTAAATACTTGTTTAGAAACAATCACTGCCGAGAGGTAAAGGATTAGGCGG
Organism: Liostenogaster flavolineata; assembly: GCA_025433975.1. Lineage (NCBI taxonomy): Eukaryota > Metazoa > Arthropoda > Insecta > Hymenoptera > Vespidae > Liostenogaster > Liostenogaster flavolineata. Next base: position 434,605 of record JAITYT010001468.1, read on the forward strand.
AAGCGGACAACTTAATTATCTCGTTCATTCCTTTGGAAGGGCGGAAGATTATAAGACATGGCCGAAGGGATGGTCGTACGTCGATTTGATGCCGTATTTTAAAAAAGTTTCCGATAAGATGAGCGTGACGGATATACCGATAGAAGATCCGTTGGTGCAAGCCTTCATGGCGGCCGAAATGTCGGTGTCAAAGGACGCGACCTTTCGAAGAGCCAGTTATACCTGTAAGAAAGGAAACAGATGGAGCACGTACCACGCGTATTTACAAAATTCTTGGAAACGGAAGAATCTCCATATACTGATGGAAACGCTCGTGACAAAGGTATAACGTTATTCTTAAAGCGATCGAACTGCTTATAATGGCTTTTCTGTATATGTAATTATACATGGATATATACGCGCTACGCTGTACGTACTACATACGTATGTGAAAATTTCAGATAATTTTTGAGGATGCGAAAGCAACAGGCGTCGAGGTGATGTATAAAAATGGATCCCGTGGTACGATTAACGTGAAAAAAGAAGTTATCCTTTGCGCTGGTACCGTGAATACGCCACAGTTGCTCTTAATTTCCGGCGTTGGACCCAGTAGAGAACTTGAAGAATACCAGGTAACGCGCGTAAAAATATCTTCACAATTAATCATTGCAGGTACGAATTACACTTCTCATATACTGCAATATATATATATATATATATATATTTTTTTTTTTACTTTGAAAATAGAAAAAGAATTATAATTTCCTTCGTTTAGGAAATATGCTCTTCGATAACAAGTATTAACACGTCCTGTATTAATCTTTTTCGTTTGCCAAGAATATTATTTATTGCGACTATTTTGTAGATAACGACTGTAAAGAATCTTACGGAAGTGGGCATGAATCTGTTCGATCACTTGAACGTCCCAGTTTACGTGAATCTAAAGGCACCGGTTAGTCTAACATTGCAAAAAATGCAGTCGATTCAAGAAGTTCTCAAGTATTTGACGTTTGGATCTGGTAATTGACTAATTCCTCGTTGCTATCTTGGATAATATAAATCTGACGATATTCTTTTTCTTTTTGCGTATGGAGGATTCCTATCGTCGAATCGAGTGTTGGCATCGGGACGCGTCAATAACAGTGGTATCATTCTTTTCGGAATGGCCTCTACAGACGAAAAATTGTTGAAGGATCTCGCGAATTTTCAAACCGAGGTAAATATTATATATGCTTCTTACATCTACAATATTTGTTACGATGTATCATTTCCTTGAAAATATCGACGTTCGTAAATTTCCACTACGAACAACGACGAAGCAATAGAACTTTACTGGTAAGATAGACTTTCAGATCGCTCTTCCCAGCTTATAACGATAGTAATCACGAAGGATTTTTGTATCTGGCGTCTTGTTTGCAACCAAAAAGTCGCGGAACTGTAAAATTACGATCGAGTAATATTTTAGAGCCACCGAAAATCGATCCTGCGTATCTTCGCGTCGAGGATGATGTTCTCTGTACGCACCAAGGTGAGCCAATAGTTCCATATCAGTAAAATTAGCGCGTCTTCGATGGATAGTTTAAGAACCAAACTTTTGAAAATTATTCTAACAGAACATTGATTGTAATATTTATCAAAGGCGCAATGCTTATACGCGTAAATTAATAAATATGAAATAAATTTATAAAAATAATCGCAGATCGCATTAAAGATCATCGTTTTATATTTTAATATAAAACGTGACGTTTCTAGCAATTAACTTGGCAGTACGGACCCTCGATACAAAGATATTTCGCGAATACGGTGCATGGGTTCACGTGCCAGATTTCGAAGAATGTAGACACTTTAGGCAAAATTATAGGGACATGGAATACTCGGAATGCGTCATGAGAATAGGCGGACTTACCAGTCATCATCCATGCGGCACTTGCAGAATGGGTGCGGATAATAGTTCTGTCATCGATGAAAATTTACGGTAAGAAAGCACGCGTATTAAAAGTTATACTTTAACACAGATCTCTCTGCTTAATTGCAATTGTTAATTTGCTATATTTCTTTTCACGCACCATTTCTCTCCATCGGCTTATCTTCCTTGAAACATCAACGTTTTTCATTATTTTTATAAATTCTTAGGGTACGAGGGATAACCGGCTTGCGAATAATGGATGCAAGTGTACTACCTTCTCCGATATCCGGCACACCAAATTCGGTGTTCATCGCGATGGCGGAACGTGCATCTGACGTTATACTTGGACGCACGCCCAAATAATGAGTGCGTGTCTGGAGTCGTTTGCCGCTCAAACAAATTATCAATGCAGTGTGTTTTTCTTTATTTTTCAAAGTGATACGGTGAAATACCAAACTCGAAGTCCAATGTAACTTCTGATTATAAATAAAAATATTTTTAAATAGACTTACGTCGTTTTCATAAGTTACAACTTTTCTATCCGTTGTTTCGTTCAAAGCGCGATATGATTCGTACATCAAGTACGTATATAAGAAATTCATATCTTTTGTGTGATCTGAATACCATCGTTTGAACATCCAAGAATTCGAATAAATGCTATTTCTTTTGTATAATACTATATAATATTAATTTATACAATAATCAAAATTGTTTATAATTTTTCGTTACCGTAACACAAACAAGTACGTGGGGGTAAGGCCAAGAAGTAAATGATTCATTCCTTAGTGCTGTTTTTTTTTTGTAATTTATATAATATAATAGTAAAGTTTTCTTGTTTTACAGTAATCGAACAGTTATTAATAGTCTAATTAAATTTCGATTAATTTTATACAAACAAAAAGAGATGAGTTACACTCAACAGCAAAGCACGAATCTCTGCCATCTTTGCGCGCATACGTACGGAGAAAAAAAAGGGAAATTCGAAAAACAAAAAAGAAAGAAAACAAGTAGGAAGAGGGAAGGAAAATAAAAGAAAAGTAGATATTTTTACACGCGTGATCCTTCCTCCAACGTGAACGTTTCGCGATTCGTTCCTCGCTAAGGACTTCCGTTCGTCGCGATGGCAGAGCTTCGACATTTTCTACTGTTCAACGCATTCGCGCCCTTTAGCCGCTCGTCGCATTCTCTCCGTAACTTCTCCCCAAACTGAACTTTCCTCCCTTCCGTTTCTCTTGCTACTCGGCACGGCAAGGAAAATCCCTTTCACGCATCGTTCCACACGCATTCGTCGCACGCCGATCGCGTCTTTTCGCAATTCACGCGGCTTTATCTCTCTCCAGTTCATCGTGATCTCTACATAATACACACACCCACACACACCGATATATATATATATATATATATATATATATATATAAATACATATATATATATTTTTTATTTATTTATATATATATATATATTTTTATATACTTCGCAGTCGAGCACTTGTCTCTCGTATAAATAAAAGATTTACCTCTCGATACAACGCAAAGTGTCATTTTATGTTCACTATCAACAGAAATCGTTTATATCGTGGATGGACGCGCTTTCCTCCTTTTTTCCCAATAATTCGTCCCCCTCCCCACCGCCTCATCTTTGTTCATCTTGATTTCATACCGATCCAAAGATTTCAACGATCTCGATAACGACCGATTGAGAGCAACAAACGATCGTCGAACATTCAAGCTTTCGAGGTTCCTCGAAAAAGTACTCGCATCTGACGATTCCACGACATATACGGCGCTCTCCTCCCCTAACTTATATAATGATAACGTAAACGTAAACGAATCGTTTCAAACGTATAACGGAGATCGGCGAAGCAACCCTATCGCCGATAATTGAGGCGCACAGGCGCGACCTCTCCCTCCTGCGTTGATACGGCGAGTATGGGGCTCGTCGCGTCATCGCCAAGCGTAGCACGGAGGGCGGGAAATAAAAGAAAAGGAAAAGGAAGAGGAGTCGAAAGGAAAAGGCAAGACATCGTGCTACGACGACGAGATATTTCGAGCCGAGAGAAAATTTTCATCTTCGTTTTCTCCCGTTTCTTCTGATTTCTATTAATTATTTCCTCGGCTTTTTCCTTATCCCTTCTCACTTTCTTTCGATCAATCAATCAATCAATCAATCAATCAATCAATCTATCTAACTATCCGTCTATCTATCGATTCACTCGTCTCCTTTATTTTCCCCTCCTTTCGCAGCTTTTTCGTCCTACATTCCCCGCTTTTTTTTTCTTCTTCTTCTTCTTCTTCTTCTTCTACTTCTTGCTCTTTCATCGAGAGGACACCTTCGCGCACGAGCCACGCACTCGTACCCTCTCCGTGGCCGCGGTCGCGAGAGAACCAAATCCGAAGAAAACGCGATCGCGTACCGCAAAACCGCCAGGATCCACGCGGATAATATCGTATTTTGTACGATGCATCCCCCATGACGATGGCGTGCTCGCGCCGGGGACCGATTCGTAATCGGGTGCAAATTATTATATACGTGTCAATGCGTGTGTTCGTGTTCGTCTCTGTGTGCGCGTGTTTGTTTGTTTGTTTGTTCGTTCGTTCGTTCGTTAGCGCGTGTGTGCATGCGTGTGCGCCTGTGCACGCGGTCGCATCGCGGGGAAGCGTCGCGAGATCGGGGGCTCACCTTACGATCTAACAAGTACTCTTTAATATTTAGATATATATCTATATAATATATATGTATATATAATATATTTATATTGAAAAAATGAGTGTTCTCTTTTCGTTATCAATAGGAATAGTATCGATTATTAATTTGCGATTGCGTGTAACATAGACGCGTCCAGCGCATAGAAACATAAATAAATAAATATGAACGGATATATTTACACTTTTACTCGGTATATAGGAGAAGATATGGGAGATAGGAAGTGGACGAGGAGAAGGTAAAGCGATGAAGATGGTAAAAGGGAGAGATCAGTTATGTAATATGTTACATATGCTTGTAATCGCGATGTTTCGTATCAGATATATTTCTTCCTATATGTATATATTATATTTATGTTGTCCATGTGTATCAACGCACCCTACGACTCTGTCGATTTTACGGTGTGTTCGTGCGTTTTTTTTTGTATCTCAGAACGAGAGGAAAAAGAAAACGAGGGGTGGAACGGAAAAGGATAGAAAACTAAGCGCGTAAAAGACGGAGGAAAGAAAGAACGATGACCCGTGAGAAAATTTACGAACGCAGAACGTTCGCGCTGATGCGCAATAAAACGCACGGTCGTCGTGCTCGTGTAACACGAAGGATGAGGTAGAGGCGGTTTCGTATACTTATATGTTCCTATTAAATGCGCGAGCAAATGCACTCTGCCGACGCTTGCCGTTTGTGCTAGAAACGATCCGAGTGCAAGATGAAAACTTTCTCCGTGAAGTAAAATACAAGGAAGAGCGGGAGAACTTAGTATTGCAACGGAAAAACGGCTAATTCGTACGTTCTTACTCATAAAATCGATTCCCAAGAAAAATCGTGGTCAAGGACAGCGTTAAATGCACCTTTTTTTTGCGCGAGGATAAGTAAAATTATCGAAATGGTGGAACGACGCGTTACAAACAGTGACGTTCGAAGGAGATTACGTTAGACATGCCGAGCGACAATGAGAAGACGCCACCGTTTAACCATCGAAGAAGAAATATATACGTATATAAAAAGAAATAAACGATTAATATGGAATAATCAAGCGCGTAACAAATATACTTACAGCTTCAGTTTGCTGTCTATCGTAATGCTATGCGTGCAGAGATTGAAGGGCGAGAGGAAGGGAGATGTCTTTCCTTGCGTTTAAAGTTACGGTAAAAGACTGAACGTAAGAATACGAGAAAAAAGTCTTAGGAGCTTGGCTCGGCAGTGATCGTGGAACGGTGAACGTGACTCGAACGTGATTCGTATCTTTTCAAGAAGATCGTGAAAATGAGAAATATCGATACGCAACGCGATTATTCGATCGATCGATATGATAAAGAGAAAATCAGAGAGGTAAAAGAACTATACGTAGCGAGGAGGATGACGGGGTGTAAGAATGGAAAGGGACAGAAAGAAGATAGAGAAACAGGTGATCAGCGAACACGAACTGTCCCTACTATACACTCGATTACTATTGCATCGCTTGATTATTGAATTATGTTATTAACCTTATCGACTATTATACTTTGTAGTTTGTACTTGGTTTTCATATTCCTGAGAAAAGTATTCGCGACACGGGGGCCCCGTTCGAATTTCCTGACCGTTTGAGAATGATGAAGTCCTTTTTTTCTTTTTTTCTTTTGGCTTTGCCTTGCTTTTACGTTTCCTTAACGAACTGTCGTTTTTATCCTTATTTTTTCTGTACTTTCTTGTTCTTTCGCGAAGCGACCACTCGTGACCGCGGATCATGTCGTCGCAGTAAGTGGCGTTAACCTGCATCGCCATGTGCAGTTTTCCCTTTATAAGCTTTAACCGTGCACCCTGTATGTCGTGTGTGAGGTAGCATTTGTACTAGTGTGTGAAAATATTGTGATCCATTATTGTGAGGGCGTTACGAGATGACGATCGTAGACGAGTATTGGTCGATTAATCGTATCGAGTCGTTTGCGAAAAGAAAGAAGAGAAATACGAGCGAGGTAACCTGGAAAGAAACGAATGAAAAAAGAAAAGAAAAGAAGAAGGACACTGAGCAACTTTGGCGATCGTCGACGCCGTTCATCTCGCACCGTCGTCTTTAACCATATATGTACTCTAACGTATCGTAGTGTTACATTTACAGCGTGTATAGTAAGTTTACAAAAATCCACAATCTGCATTTATATTTGTAATAATCGTTTTACTCGCTTAACATTAGTTTACTTTGTACTATAAGTCGCGGCGGAATTCGAGCCGCACGGCCCCGAGATCGAAGCCCCTCTCCTACCCCGCTTTGCGACCGCTCGCTGATTTTTTATTTCATTTTCTATCCCTTTTTTTTCTTTTTTTTGATTTTTATAGATGTTTCGTCTTTCTCTCCTTAATCTTTCTCTTCATCTTTTTTAGCTTTCGCTCACAGACGCGTCGCAGAGCGACTATTTTTTCATTTTCCTCATTTTCGTACCGACGATTTCTCCCTGGCACTGTCACATTGCCGCGTCCTAATAACGTATATGCGTGCACGCGTGCGTATTACATTCGCTATGTAATCGTTATTAATCTATGGTATAGTATTTCTCTATATATACTATACGATAAATCGGTATAGTAATAGTAGTAGTAGTAGTAGAGTAGTAGTAGAAGTAGGAGTAGTAATAGTAGTCGTGGTAGTAGTAGTAGTCAGGATAATAGCAGTAGCAGTAGTAGTAGTTGCCAGTGCACTCTGCGCGCGGTCTAAGGTGCGACGAGATGACATCGATTTTTTTCTTTTTTTTTTTTATACTTTATGTCACGCGGGCAAAATCCTTCATCGTGTCCCCCTTAACCGATTCATCCACCGAGACGACTTCGTTCCCTTCGAACCCTTGTCCCGTGGGCGTGGAGTGCCCGCGCGACGTGAATACCGTGTAAAGTCGAAGATGCCACGCCACGGATCGACCGCTTGCACCGCGAATATCAGGCGAATCTCGTGTCACGAAACTTACCCCTCCTTCGCTCACGTATATCTCCACCCTTGTACCGATCTCTCGCGTTCTATCAGATCCAGCCCCCCTCCCTCCCATCAGAATCTCCCTAGATCCCTTCTCCGCACTCCTCCGCTCCTCTCCTCGCAACACTACGACGGATATCGCGACTCGCGGTAGAAACGGCGCTCTGTCAAGCTTCTGTCACGCACGACATATATTTAAAGGATTTTCAATCCGTAAAACACATATTATAGAGAAACAACATGCAACATTTTATCCTACGCCGTGAGATATAATTATGATGCGTATGACGTTTGCCATCATCCCATTTTATTCGCGTGGACGAGCGCGATCGCGATACAATAAACAGCGTTTCGCGCGCGTCGGAGCAGCGAGATATTATTATATACTTTTTCGTCGTCTCGATCGTGTTCCTTCGTCTTCTGTGTATATTTGCGCGCACGTATGTGTGTGTGTGTGTGCGTGTCTTTGTGTGTGGATGTGTGCGTTTCGCGTGAACGCGCGCACGTGTGCAAACACAAACGCGTACACGCGTAATCTTTTTTTCGAACGTAATTATTAGCACGGATATCGTTTGCAACGAGATTTAAATCGATCGATCTATTTGAAAGTTTTACGAACGCGTGTACGCGAAAGCTGATCGAAAAATTAAGCGAAACGTACGAATATATACGAATCCCTCTCGCAAAACTCGCTTAATTCCAGTATAAATTGGATACGCTCGGATGTCGTCGTATCGCACGTACGTTCGCGCGAAAACAAATTCTTACGCTCCTCCACGGTGGCAAACAACATGCGAAAACAGTATAAACGAAACGTAACGATAAACCATATAAAAATTAAACGTAGCTTCGTTCAGGCTAAAGCCCAGCTCTAGGATCTTAGTTCTTAAATACATTTATACAATTGCACACGGTGCACGTGTGCGATGATTCGCGTCGCAGAAATATGCTTAACGTTAAACTCAGAGAAATACTCTACGTTGATCGTGTGCGTGTGCGTGTACGTGTGTATATCGGTTGGTTTGCCGTCGTGTGTGCTCGTATGCACCTACACGCGCACACGGATTATTCAATCGCGCGTGCGACCTAACGTTTACATATGACAAAACAATTAAATTCTAGTTTTTAAGTGAATCCCTTCGAGTCCGATTCGCGACGATTTCGTATCGTAACGCGATTCGCCTTCGACTCCTGCGTCCTTACGTCGAATCGATATCTAATAAACTTAACGCTAATTCACTGTACCATTTAAAGGTATCTTTTTGCATCTGCTTAGCAGGTAGCCAAAAACAATATATATTTATCTATTTATCTATATATATATATATATATATATATATATATATACATATATATATATATATATTAAGTAAAAGATTCGTTAACTTGCCATATGTCACCGTAGCTATTAACACGTGCGCATATGTGTGCCGTGTGTACGTGCGTCGTGTACATATACATATATATATACATATACGTCTATGCATGTTTGTATATATAATATATATACATATATATATATATATATATATAT
>JAITYT010001468.1:458948-493196 GCA_025433975.1 Liostenogaster flavolineata
ATAGCGAGGCCACCGACGAAATTGGAGATAAGCTCCAAAACGCACCGATTGCTCCACGTTGTCGAAACGTTCTTAAATCAGCGATCGATCGATCGACCGAATGACCGACCGACCGACGTATCTTCCGTTCGATGTTATTCGTCATTGATCGAAGACGAGCGAGCTGTTTTTCCGTTCCTTTGCGCGCCTACCTAATTCGAAATATATTTAAATATAGTAAAACGTGCTCGAAATCGAAATGACTTCGAAATGACGAAAGATAAAAATCCATAGAATATTCTTTCCTGTCGATCATTTCCGATCGCTTCCTTCCGCGGATCGAAACGTAAAATTGGCGCGTGTGTGACGTCGGTTACGCACGAGTAGTAGTGACAAATAGGAAAGTCGTATTTATTTCACGCACGATTCGAAATAACACGTTTCGAGATACAGTCGGTTTTCTTCGAATTACCTCGGAAGCATTGCCAACCTTTTTCCAGCATAAGCTTTAAGAACTTTTCCGATGAAGCTGCACCGTCAAAGACAACCGTCACGATTAAGTCTACCGGAAAGTTCAGTCACATAATGTCATTAGAAACTTCAACATTTACTCCTTCGACCATTGCATTTTTATGTATGTGCTCGATATATGTAGAAGAGAAGAGATGGTTAGAAACCATAAAAATTATATAATTATAATTATACAAAAATATAAATATCATACAAATATTAATTAATCTATCGAAAACGTATCGGTTTCTTTTCATTCAGAAACGACAGAACTTTCTGGTAGACTTAATAGTCTAATAGACCTAACAGTAGTGGTTCGTAACAAAAACGGATGAAGTAATAAAAGAAACGCGATGCTACGATCTAAAGATTGGGAAGATTTAGAAAATGACTGTAATTTCCATTGGTTGTATTTATCGAGAGATATTGGAAAGAAAAATTGCACTATCGTTTCTTCGTTTCCTCTGAATGGGCGTATCGCGACTCGACGACGGGAATCTCCCTCGTCAAGGCGTCATCGACGAGAAACGTTCGCTGATAGACCCTTCGTTCTTCGAGGCGAAGAGCGTCGACCGTCCTCCGTTTCCGCGCAGTGTCGATAAATACATAACTTCGCGGTCGAAAGCGTAGTCGAGCGTACAATTAAAGTATCGATTTAACGATCGTCGAGGATGCGCGACGGGTTTTTTTCCTTCCTTGATTCGTTTCATTCGACTCCTTCCGCAAGACTCTCCTATGGCAACTGATTGTTATGGAGACGAAACAGACGATGCATTACTCTAATTAAGCTGGAAAATAATTTCGAAAAACAGCGTTGACCATACTTACTATTTTTGCCAAGAGATGTCAAAAGACACCTTTCAAATTTTAACTTAAAATTATTCTCTTCGTTTAATCATTTTTCCACGGTTGGGTTTATATTTATATATTTAACTGATAACTTGAAATCCCGACAGTTTTGGCAGTTATTTTCATTCAAACGCAAAGGTGTCAAAAGACACCTTTCAGTCGAAATAGGTATACACAAAATCGTAGTAGAAATAGTGTTAACACATCAGCTGATAAATTTCCGGTCTGGCAGACAGATGACGCTATAAATACAAATTTATTATTTTTTTAAAAAGTACTAACCTTCGAAAGACAGCTGTAAAAATTTCATGATGATCTGATTGATTCAAAAGTTACAGTGGTTTTAGTGAAACAAAAGAATGTCGTGTGTTGATAAAACATTGCTTTTTCATGGGAAAAAACACCGTTGAAACGAAAGCTTGGCTTGATAAGTGTTATCCGGACTTTGCACCAGGAAAATCGGCCATTATCGACTGGGTCGCTGAATTTAAACGTAGTCGTACGAACACCGATGATGCGGCACGTTCTGATCGCCCAAAAGAGGTGGTTAGATCAGAAAACATCAAAAAAGCCCATAAAATTGTTTTGGCAAATCGTAAGGCGAAGATACAAGACATAGCTGACACTCTAAAGATATCAAAGGAGATCGGGAACTTATCAGCCTATGTGATAAAAAAGATGTGTCTTTCCTTCTTTCAAGGTATTGCCATCGAAACGCGCTCACGCTCAGTATGCACGCAAGTACTCGCGTAAAGTCGCGTTATTATCGATTGTCGAAAAGACATTTCGTCGTTATTTATTTAGTACGACGAAGAATAAGAAAGATCGGAGAACCTTTCTTTCTTCCGTGTCGTAAATTATACGACGAGCACGCGCGTATGCAAGTACATAGGTTTGAGTGTGTCGCGTACATACTGTCCTACGATCACGCGACTCGTTTTGATATTCCATGCGAAGTCTTTCTCTTTCCATTAGAATTCAATTGCAAGAGAATAGAACGCGGGACAAAAGACAGGTCAATGATGCGACTCGACTACGGTACCATTTGCGAAAGGAGAAAAGGACGATTTCGAGGCGGCCAAAACGGTCCTTCTATGAGCATAACGATCTTTTTTGTACGTTTTCAACGTCGTTGCTGTCATCCGTAAAAATCAGACGTTAGAATCATTTATAATAAAGCTTTGTCGAGCCGACGCGAAGAACCTGAACGAAGTTTCAAATATACTTTGTCCACGTTGATCGCGAACTTTTTCTTTTTGATAAATTCCATAACTAATTACCTCTTCGATGTTAACCTCTTCGAATCACTTTATCGTTCAATTTACTAAAAAAAAAGGATTCTTTAAAAAAATACAAGAACGATACATATCCGTAGGCAAGTTCGATCGCGCCGGATCAATGACTAGTTAAAATTATATCTCAAAGTCGATTTAAAATTCACCGAGTAGGAGGACGCAATCTCCTACGCACCAAAATTGCTCGATAATGCGCGCGAGCTGCTCGAGTGTACGAATCGACCGACACGCAACATGGGCTGATCCTTCCAAGAACACGAACGCGTCGTTTTGCCCAAACCTGCGTAGACACGCATACATGTCTATAGTCGCCACTGCTGCTGCTGCTGGTGGTGGCGGTGCTACCGGCGGTGCTCCTGCTGATACCACTGCTACTATTTCAAGAAATGTACGTACACTAGGTCGAATAATTTTGTGCGTGTAACCGTGGCTCGTTTATCGGTTTTGACCGTGCGAGTACGATGTCCCTCTGACGGCGTTATCATGAATTATTTCGTGACCCGAATTCGGCGTTGCACGAACACCGGGACTCCTGTATATCGTGTATCCGGCCTAACGGTTTAACGACCAACGCATACATACACGAAAGCGAACGCATATATGCACGAGTGCCTACCTACGCGATTACCACGTCGTTCATGGAAGAGAGTGCTGCTGCTGCGTTACTATACCGTTGGTACTGCCGCTGATGATGCGAACGGGTACGATACGCGCAGTTGGAGATGCCGTTCCATTCTCCCTGCTTCGTTCGATCGACTTTGAATATTATTAGGAATGAAAAAGTTAAGCTTGGAGTTTTGAGCCCTTTCGTCGACTAAAAATGATAAATGACGTCACCGAGACTCATATAACTTCGCATATGGTCGGAAATTGAAAGCTTTTGAAATGTTCAACTAGCTAAACGCTTTGATCGATCGATGAAAACAAATCGTTTTCGTTTAAAGATTTATTATGCAAGAAAGTTCGAACGTTTCAAGAACTTGGAGAATTATTCGTAGATAGGAAGGACCTGCGTTTCTTTTGGCACAATTCGATGTAACTGGAGCTTGATTAAGCGATTAGTGGATGCTGGTTCGATTGGCCTTCTGTGATAGGTCGATCATAACATCGTACGAATCGATGTCCCTCGCGTTTCCGCTGCATCACCCTTCGACCGTTTCGTTAAATCGCCTCGACTAACCTTGTCACGCGGTTACCTACGATCGCTACAATTTGTCGGAAATCGTGAGAGATTTTCAGTACGAGATGGTGAAGACATATTTGGAAATAGGAAAAACGCTATTAAACGCTTGTACAATTTGTACAAAGAACGCATCGTTTGAACGTTTTGCACGAGATCATTGAAATCATTGAAATATTTTACGACGTCGTTACGGTGGAGATCATCGAGAGTTTTACGAGACAATTATTTCGTAGGATTCTACGATTAAACCATCGAGTCGATTTGCGGTCAGATTGCGATTTCAAGCTGACTCGAGCAGTCAGCCTCTAATTCGGCTTACTACGATCCTACCGCACACTACCCACCCTCCGTCGATCAATACGAACTGTAGGGATGCCTATCGTGTCGTTTTCCGCTCCTCGGTACTTCTTGCACGCGCACACGCATAAATAACGAACTTCGTCAAATCCTACGGGCGACGGTATCAACGATTATTGTTTGCTCGTGGCTGCTACGTCCTTCGAATTTCCATAGATTTCGTAGAATCGCTTGCTTCGCCATGTTAACCTTAAATTAAACGAATCGAGTTAATACGTCTCCTAATTTTTGTTGAACTTTCCTCGTTTGCCAGTCAAACTTTTTGAAAGTTTCTCCATTTTACTTGATTCTTGCTTCATAAATGTATTAAATAAGAAATATTAAGGAATCGTTAGGAAATATTATCACACAATAAAAAATATTAAAAATATCTTTGCCGTTTGGGTAGAGAATTTTACGTATATCGATATCATAAAATACGAAATTGAGCGAAATAAATGTTCGAAAACAATTGTAACGTCTATCTCTTCAAAATTGATTTATAAATCAACGGATAAAATCTGTTGCTGCGAATTCCCGCTGAAATTGGAATAACGAAAAGGGGGAAGATGAACGTCTCTCGCTCGTATATTAGACGACGTAGAAAACTATCGACTGCACGCGAAAGAGATCCTTCGTGCCACGAAGTCGATTTTCAACGAGAGAACGCACACCAAATTCTTCTAACGTTTCTAAACACGGATATTCGACGGTCTGGCCGTGACATACATAAGAACCAGCCTTTCGCATCCTCTCTCAACGCACGACTGTTCGACGGTTCATGACATACCCACTTATCGGGACTCCTTTGTCCGCGATTCCAAGGCGACGTTCAAATTTCCTCGTTCTCTTTCCATCTCTCATATGATTTTTTCTCTTTCTCAAAGAGACGAAAAAGAGATCAAGCGTCGATAAAGCAAGCCTGAAAATTGACTCGATCTTATCGGTATTTTTATGTCGTTTCCGTGTATAGTTCCATTCTTTCCACTCGAGTGCATCTTTTTTTTCTATTTGATGTAATTTTAGATCAACATTATTTTACTTAGAAATATTTAGCACCGAAAGATTTACAAATTTTAATTACAGATTACAAATACGAATGTAAAAATTCCAAACATTCTTGAACATTCGGAATTTATATGCCATATATAGGATCGAAACTATTTGAAATCGTGAGTCTACCAATAGATGTTCGAAGTGATAATACATTTCGCATCGAAGAAAATTAAAGATGACAGTGAAATAACACCGATGGAAAAAGAAAATGACGAATATTGTCGCGTTACTGTAACACTTGCGTTACTAATGTCTAATTTTGAACGGTACGTGTAAGGACCTCGCATTCTTGTTGCATTGTGCAATGATCGTCGACGTTGGAAGGTCGAGTTAAGGCTAAAAAGTTGCAAGGTCAACAAGATTAGAACGAGCGAATAACTTTTGCGAGGAAGCTACAATCTACAACGTAAGTTGGTATTTAACGAACGACTAGGAAGGCGCACGTGTAGCGGAATAAAGTCCAATGTGCTAAAGTGTCACGATAGAAAATATGAAGAAATGACATCATAACTTTAACCTTAGAACTATCGTCGACAATTGAGGTATATCTGTTTATACGTTACGGACCCGTCATTTGACAAGTTTCATAGTTTTAATTATCAGCCTTCCATTGTGTCCTATCGTGTCAAAGGAAAAAAATAAAAGATCTTTCAAAATTTTCCGTCGGAAAATTTAGAAAATATACAATTGAAGAAATATTTCTTCCATACTTTTTAATACCCTTACAATCCACTAAAAAAATTTGGAAAACTTCGAACGAGTGGCAACATCGAAAAGTAATTCGAAGTAGTTATCGCGATGTATGCGCAGACATCGCTTCGATAAAAAAAAAATCGCAAGCGTTGGTAATTTCATAACGATTACTATCAAAATATGTTTAATCGAACACAGAATTTATTGACCGAGATGATTTCGATTTTGAAATTCTATCAAACACGCAACAAAGTTAGAACAATACGATAAGAGTTTTGCTAATTTAAACATCGCGTGCCATTACGTATTATAATAAAATAAAAGAAATGAAGGAACAACTATCGAGGCTGACTATATTATCTTAAAAATCGGCATGAACTTTCGAAGCAACTTTGATAGACTTAAAAATTAAAAATGCGAGGCCGTTGTTGGAACGAATCCCCGCCGTATGCAAATGGGATTACGAACTTTTACCGAGTTTTCTCCGTACATTTCAACCGCCGTCATCGTCGCGTTGCACGCTTCGTTGAAACTTTTACGAGACACGTGTACGAAATTGCAGAAGGGTTGTATACCGGAGGAAAAAATGAGTAGCAGCGAAGGGACATCGACGAGCTCGTCGCACGCCTACGTGAACGGGCACGTGCTTTCCATTTGCTGCAGTTGCACTCACCCTCTACTTCGTAATGCAGTATTCACTATGAAACAAGGGACGCGTTTGAAAAGCCTTGGCGCAAGAGCGAATTGCATTTACGCGTACTTTTCCGACAATTGCACCTTTCAAAGATATTCGTTAATAGCGACCCGATGGGAAATGTCTTGCTTTCTTGCTCTCCCCTCCCAACCCCCTGTTTCGTCGATTTCTCGCGACACACTTGGATATTCTAAAGTAATTCGATGGCGTACAATCTTAAGTTTATACGTTATTCAGTGTTGGCAGTATCATGACGACGGGTTCTAAGTCGTTCCCTCGGCCTTATTGTGCTTCGTCTTTCTTATCACGTTTCCTTTTCTCTCCACGCAACAATATCACTTATTTTCAAACACGATACGATTACATATGTGCGAGTGCCGATTCGACTAACTCCGCTTTTCGAATTTTTATCGATTTTAATGCCGAAAAACTGGACAACGTACGTTTCGTTTACGGTGAAGCCGAAGAGTCAACGCGATTGTGAACAGAGTGCATCTCTCGTTGGTTTTTATTCCTATAATCGAAAGCGCTTTCTTTTTTTTTCTCAATCTATTCGATCTGGCAGCTCATCATCCGCTAGAATTCAACGAAGCGTCGAGTCATCCTAACGAATGTCCTTGAAGTTTGGTATTTAAATACAATTTCACGTTTTTACATCCCGTATTATACATAGCTTTAATTTGAAGGAACGACAGCATATGGTTATTTCGTTCGATTGAATAATTTCGTCGATTCGATCGTCCTTGAATTCGATTCTATCTTTACAGCGGCAGGCAAATTCGACGAATATTATAAGGCGCAGCCGCGTTCTCAAATCTAAGAATGCCGAGAGAAAGTTTCACTCGGTTCGCTGTTAGAAAAGAGGGAAAAAGAAAAATCGCGCAATCGCGGCTATGCAATACTTTCAAGGTATTTTCTGCACGACCTTGTAACTTTCGTTCGTAGCGTTATACTGCCGTAAATCTCACGATGATGGGATTATGTGCACCGAGACGTAACAATACTAACAAGGAGATAACGAAAAAAGTTTAATCAAGGAAGAATCGACGTTACTCGAAACGTGACTCGAGCGATAAAAGCAGCAGCAGCAGCAGGAACGAAGTCAATGATTGTCGAAGGTGCAATTTTATGCATCCAATCGTGAGTTCGAGAAAATGTTTTTGAAGATCGACGATAAAATAAAAGAAATAGAGGAAGCGTAATAAATCCAGAAGGCAGAAGAGAGAACGAGAGAGAGAGAAACTCTCGTGCTCCTTCCTAACTTGCGTAACGTCTTCAAAGAGCGTGAACCGTTTGTCCGTGGCACCGGAACGGTTAAAAGGATTCGGTGTCTAACTATTGAGGTAACAACACGTAGGAAAAGAACAAAAAAATAAATAATGATACTAACGAGAATCTAACTGTATTCTATGAAAGAGAACTCGATGTGCCTGGAAACGATTTTTCTTCGTCACGGTTTCGTCGTCGCATTCCTATCCTCGTTTCTCTTCCGATCCCCGTTTACTCGTACTATCTCCCTATCTACTAGCGCGCGCGTGCGCAGAAAAAAAACCAAATCAACAAGATAAAAAGAACGTATCAATTGTTAACGCGAACCGCTGAAAATACAAACGAGATTTCACTTCTTCGAAAAAATTCGAACTAAAGTAAAAAAATCTGACGCTAACTAGCAGAAACAGACCACTCGGCCTTTTCTTCGAGAAAAATGGCGGAAAGTTCTCGACGAACGAGAAGCACATCGAAGGTCTCGTAAGTCATTTTCGTGGGACCTTCGCGAGGTTAGCCTGGGTAAAGCTAGACGAGCCCGGTTAAATCCACGGACGCCTTCCAACGTCCTCCTTACGACGAATTTCCTTACTTCCACCTCTCTCTAGATTCGTTTCAGCCGTTTCGTCCCGACGAAGCGCCGACGACGACGGATGGTTGCATTAGGCGACGGTTCGCTTCTTTCTTTGGCGTGGGGTCCTCGTTAACAAACGGCGATTAAAAATGGTCATCACGGTAGGCGGAGTAGACGTGTGTGTTGACGTGGCCGTTGGCCGACGTCGGATACGAGTCGCTCTTCCAGACTGACCGTAGATGACCAGATAGGTAGGTAGATAGGTAGGTGGATAGACGTCGGGCTTATCGGGCGTCGTCGTGGCATCACACACGCTCGGTGATTTGCTCGCCGAGGCAAAAGATGTTCCCAGTCGCCTGCACCGTCGCCTGCATCCTCTTTGTAGACTTTGTCCGATGGTACGAAGGCGCGCGACACGGTGAGCCGTCGCGCGTGCTAAGGCGTATTACGTTCCAGATGGGTCTATCGTTCACACAGACGCACACACCTGTGGGAACGCCCACGTTAAATATCTCCCTACGGCGTCGTTACTCTCTTTCTGCGCGTTAGATCGTCGTCGAAGCGAGGAAAGAAAGAAAGGGAGGGAGGGAGGCTGAGAGACGAAGGAGGCGGAGAGAAGAACAGAGACATGGAAGGACAAAAAAGTGAAAGACACGACTTCACGTGTATAAAACGGCAAAAACGTAGCACGGTCGCGCCGACGATGCATGCTCGAAATTCTTGGCCTCGAGGGCGCTGCTTCTGTTCGCTTTGATCGAGGTACCAGCTCGTTACTGTAGCGCCGAAGGAACGCGATGCTTCTTTTAGGCATCGCCGTACCTTTTTGGCCTCGTCGAGAATTAACCCGTCGTGATTAAGTCGTCTCACGAAGAATAATGAAATTTTCGAGTTGCGATACGTAATTCGTTCGGTTCTATCTACGATCGAGATCATTTCGTGACGTTCCTAATTTCGATGGAGCGATAGATCTCGTAGAAGCGGCACGCAACGATCTTGAGGTGACAGCGACTTGCAACATCGAAAAGGAGCCACGTGCAGCTGTCGGTGATGCAACGATTGCCCGTGCATTTTGTAACAGCGTTCTGGACAACGGAGAAACGTTCTCGAAAGCGAGGCCGTGATCTACCGAAAGACTGCGCGTACCATTTGCTTTCGTCGCAGCACGGATCAACGGAGAAACACGAAAGAAGAGACACCAGCAACTTGTGCAACGACGTTGCAAACTTGTGTAAGACGATTTCGTGATAATGTGGTCGAAGGACCGCCGCTGCCCTCGTCCAACACGAACGACGATGCTGAGATCCTCGTAGAAAGCGACAAGAATATCGATCTTTAGCACTCCGAACTTTTGTTCCGACTACTCTTACTCGGCAACTCTGTATTATGAATCTAGTTATCTTTATTTACATATTTAATATTCGATTAAAATTTAAAGAAAAGTGAACTGTTGGACTTTTTAATCTGTCGTGATATAATATTAAAATATTGTATTATCCATTATGAATTCTTGGTTTATCTAGACAAGTATATTACAAAAAAAGTAAAAGTCTTCACTTTCACTCTTGACAGCTTTGATCGGAAAATCTAAAAGATTTGGTCTTTCTTTGTAAATAAGTTATTGGCGAACTTCAACGTTTATGGTAATATTCAATAATAAAATAATATTCATTCAAAACTACGAAAGCAGTAGGCGTTCGATAGATATAATAGAATATATCCAGTGTCCATGACGATACTTGACACTGATGACGCTGGATATTTGGTGTTACCATGGCAAATACCAATGTCTTCCTACCGGAGCCAACGAAGAGCAGAAGGTCAATGAATTTATACATCGAAAAACGGACGTTCGTGTTTCGCCATCTATTTTCTTAGAATTACTTGGAAATAAAATATTAAATACTTCGCAACTCTGTTATTCCTGTTAGACAAATGGTGAATCTCGCGACCACGTATGATTTCTAAAATGACAAACAGTCGTAGAGCGACATCTACTCGAAATTGTGGTTGGCACTGAACCAAAATACGCATATGCGTACGAAATGCGGTCCACGAGGTTCAACAAACTTGAGAGGCCGTTTCTCCCATATCCGCGCACCTTCGCTCCTCGTCCTTCGTTCCAAGCGTCAATAATCTTTAGCGAGCCGTTATCTTTCACTCGTGTGGGTTCGCGATGGCCTTCGATGCGATTCTTATACGGCAACGTCAACGGATCCACGTGAGAAGCGATCATCGCATCGATCGGACCGGTTGACTTTTATTACTTGTCGCGAGTACAAGCACGATATTGAAATAATTATGGCGACGACTGCTAGAAGGGCGACACGGTTAAGAGATAAATGGCGACTTCCTTGGATCACCTGCTTTCGTCATTCCACTTTTCACGAACGATATCCTCGTTTCGATAAAACTCGGTCTGTCTGGACACTTTATTGGTAAACATGTATATCCAATCTTACCGTTTTTACCAGGCTACATACGATGATCAACACCGCATCCAAACTCTCTAAATATGCCCTTTTGTTGATACGTTGCTATGATAACTGTTTTAGAGGTTGGACCAATGATTCAGCCTATCTGGACACTTTATTGGATAAAAATTCATATCGCGCCTATCCGATCCTATTGTTTCAACCAAGCTGCTTCACTATCAACGATGACGCTATATTTTTCGAAAGAACAGGGAAAACTGTCTAAACGTTCAATAAAAAATCGACGCGCGTAACGTCACTCATACCTTCTTATAATGATGAACTCGCAATCAATGTTGCATCTAAATTTATCCAATATGTTTTCTTATTGATACACTGGTACGATAACTGTACAAAAGATTGGAAAATTTCGATATGATTCTCGTACGACGCGTAAGAACCGACGAGTTCGAAGGACGCATCATCGAGCGGAATACAAGGCTGGTTGCGTTCCGCGAGTTTCTCCACCGAAAGATCGGAGACTCGGGAAAGCAAACGTAGATTTCAGGACGACGTTAGGTGACAAGCGAGCAGGCAGGCTGCCAGGCGGGCGGATATTACGAAACGTACGGTTAATGTACTCACCCTCGGGAGTGGATACGGTGCCGGCCTTGTTTAGTTTGTTGTTCCATATAGCGGGGTTGGTGGCCGCGGGGCTGAGATCGGGAGTCGGCGGATGCGCCGGTGGCAGGGGCATCATGGTGGAGCCCATCTGCGCGCCCCGGTGCAAATAATCCGAGTTCGTGCCGTAGCAGCTACCCTCGTAACCCATTCCACCGTGATAGACCTCGCCCGATAATCTTTCCGCCAGTTTCTCCGCCCTCTCTCGATCGTTCAACGTCACGGGCTCCTGTTTTATTCGCAGGTCTGGGAATGCGAATTTAAACGGAAGATGATGAGAGTCTTAGTCTACGTGGTTGCGACAATGAATGCCACGCCTTAACTCTACCAACGCGACTCTATCGAAGTACGTAGGCTACGTACTAGCATTTGCCAATCTTCTAGCAGATTCGAACTCGTATTTAACGCGAAGGATTTCTTTTACTATCGTAAATACGCTAAAGAATGCAAGAATGTAAATCGATCTGCCACGCTGGCATAAATCCGAGTTGTACAAGACTATTAAAAATACACGCTTTATATAGCATATGCGTAACTCTAGAAATGTGCAGAAAAATGTGCAAGATGAGACATTGGTGATTCTTTTCGTTGAAACAATAGAGCGTAATCAATAGCGAATTTAATCGTAACGCTAAGTATTCGACTAAGTTCTCACCTTCCGCGACGCTTTCCTTGTGATCGCAGTTGCTTCGTTCTTCCGATCGCGCCTGTTCCAATTCCTGCTCCAGTTCCGTGGGTGTGTGCGGCGCTGTATGAGAGTGCGCCGGCGTCTCCGAGGGATGAATGAAAGGTTGATAGAAATGATTTTCCAACAACAACGGATGAGGCGCCGAGGCAGGCCGAAAGGCAGCACCATCTCTCAATACGCTTGCTCGTCCTAGCGAATCCACATCGCTCGGCGATCTGAAGGGAGCCAAACGGAACCTGTATTAAAGTTGAACGACAGTGTGTTTCAATTTTATAGTAGAAGTGAAATTGAATGATGGAAACGCTAGCTTATAAATTAAATGCCTAACATGCGCGTCTATGAGTACGAAAGATATTTAAAAAAAAAAAATGATTAAAAGTGCGGTAAAAAGATTTTCATTAATTGTGATTTTTTTTATTCTTCTCGATGAAAGCATTGTCTAACGCGATGTCACGATCGACTGAAATTATCCAATGATTTTTCTCCCTACGAACGATAATCTTTGTTCTTATCAAAGGTGCGCCTTTAGAATGCAGAGATTTGCCCTCCGGTTACGCGGAATAATTGCATCATCGTGCCGTTTTATCCCTTATCGTCGTCGACCCTCCAGCGAATCTTCCGTCGAGTTTGTTCATGGCAAAAGGTACGTTCCAAGCGATGCGTGTATACCGCGCTAAATTGCAATATTTCTTCGCTACACAAATTCTCCTCCTACGAATGAAACTCGGAACTCTCGGAACGCATTTTCGATTCAAACACGTTGCAAGAATTATCAAGATTTTTCCACGTAAAAATAAAATTCTAATATTTTAATTCTAAAATTTGAACATCTTTCCGCGATAGAAAACCGAAAAAACCACATATTTACGATTCAAACCTGTCGCATTTTAAATGCAATCTATGATAAGATTCCCTTATTCGTTCCTCGATTATCTTGCACCTTAGCTCTTCCTCTTTTTCTAAGCAATGCACGAACGTACTCCTACCATCGATCCGTTTTAGAGGAACATTTCGAGAGCCACGACTACGAGTCCAGCTCGCGATTAACCTTTCGCTGCGTAACGCTGCCTCGGAGTCCCTCCTTGGCCATTCGGAGCCAAGTCTTTTGTCAATATTGACTCAAAAATAAAAATGGAAATTACAACCGTGATGTAACACCGAGCAATAATTCATTTAATAATAATAATCTCTATGAAACTTTTCAAAACACGGACACGTAATCCAACTTTTGGCTCTACTTTCGTAAAGGTTAAACGTCGAAGAACAAGGCACGCGATACGAGTCCGGTTCACGATTTCGATCAAACAGGTTGATCGCGACCGATCGGTTCTTTCGTTCAAAACCGTGGAGATTCGATGGACGGACGGCTCGTACGCACCGGTTCGGTCGCCCTTCGATCGCTGGAAGGTCGACGGGTCTAACGACGCTCTTACGAAAATTCAAGTCCCTCGCGAGAGCGAGGAAAGGGCCTTACCTCATCAGCCTCTTCGGGGGATTTTCGTAATAGTGAGAGGCGGTGTACATGTTGGGCACGGTGTAGGCCGGTGCTGGGGAGGGCGGTGGGGTGCGGGACCTCTTCATCGGCAGCACCGCGTCGCCGGACTCGCTGAGATCGGCCACCTCGCCGACGCCGATACCGACCCCACCGACGCCGCTACCACCGTCCACCGCATTGCCACCGACGTTGACGCTTCCTGCACCATTTGCACCGTCGATGTCTCCGGCACCGCCGCCACCTCCGTCGCTACCGCCGCCATCGTTTCCTCCTCTTCCTTCTCTACCAACGTCGCCACCACCTCCGCCTCCTACCCCTCTTCCCCCGTCTCCGCCACCGCCAGCATCGCCACCATCGCCATCAATGTCTCCTTCCCTCGAGGAATTATTGTTTTCGGCCGCGTGCCTCTGCGCCACCGCCAGCTTCTCGTGTTCGATCGAGAGACCCTTCACCTGCGCCAACCCAAAGGAAACGTTTCTGTTTATCGACTCGCTGCTCGCCGAGCTGCCAACGCTTTGGCCCGCTTCGAGCTAGTCCGGTCGACCGTCGTCGCCACCATCGGGGTGATACCGCGATTTTGTACAACATGGCGTCGTATGAGATCGTATTGGGAGTTGGAAATAGTCTTTGGAGTCTCGTAGGCCTGTCGATTTGATCTGACTTGGTTCGACCGATCGGAAGGGATACTTCGTATCGAGCCGAATGATTCGATGATGTCGTGGAGATGAATCGTTACGGTTGCGATTACGACGGTTTATTAGTTATCGTTAGGCAAGAGAGTGAGAGAGAGAGAGAGAGGAGAAAGGATGGTCAAAACGGTCACATACTTGAAGACATTCCGCAGCCTTGAGGAAGGAGCTCAGGGATTCTTGTGACACGTGTACCTCCCCGCGGTACATAAATTCGAGAAGAGACGCCATATTGTGTGCGCTGGTCCCATCGAGAATGACTATCAGTCCCGCGGGAGAAGGCGGTATTCCTTCGAAAAGCTCCTGAAAGTGTTTGCTGCATGCCGCGAGGATGAGCCTGTGCGCCTTGAATGTTACTCCTGCAACACGAGCGATGAAAATTCTTTGTACGACGTTATGAAATGACAATGAATATAGAGATGATTCCATCACTAACGATTTAACGTCGTATGTATCATTCGTACCTACATTTTGTCGCTATCGCATTAAAACTTTGTTCTTACGCCACTTAAAATATAAGTACGAATAAATCGACGTATTCGCAATAGAAGTAAATACGAATAAAAGTTCGAATTCCAATGAAAATTCGTGCGTAGACGCCATTTCTAATGCACGAAGAAAACTTGGAGAGACACCTTAGAAGTAGTAGGATCTTTTAATTTTAAAAACTGTTTGAAAAACCCGTCTTAAAGGAATTCTGATCCTTAAAATCAATAAACTGTGATATAGAATTTTTCAGACTGTCTTCATTTTAACTGTTCCAAATGTTTATAAAAATGAAAGTCGGTTGGCGAAATACCGCGTGTCGCAAAATTTCATATTTTCGATGAGATCGAGTTAGTAATGATGAGCACACGTTCAACCGATCCAGCTTATTTCGCTGGGTTAGTTCGTGCGGTACTCACTCGTCCATTTTAGAGCATCGTTTTTCACAGACGTTTTGGGTCATTCATGAAGTTCATTTTCTAAGGAAAAATCACGAGACCGAAATTGTTTAAAGTAATGCTGCACTTTTCGATCGTTAACATTCTCCTTCTGGTTCATATCGCGTGCAACTTTTGCAGCACTAATACCAAATTTATACTCACATAAAAAAATTACACGAGTATCGGTTGAATTCGTATCCTTACGAAATTCAAAACAAGTAAGAAAATGGAACACTTTCGAGGAAATCTTTTTTGTTGAAATGTGACTCTGACAATGGACGGTACGACAATAAACGAGGTTATGCCAAAAACAAAAGCATAACGAAAACGGCGACAAACATTCGCATGCGAAGAAAATCCGACATTTCATATGCGTCAACCTAATATCACGGTAGAAGGACACGATATCGGCTTGATCGTGCTTTGTTAACTCGTAATTCGACTCGACGCAAAACTCTCAAGAGTCCGTTTGTCCTTGCATTGGAGTCCCGTCCTTGCCGCTCGCATCCTGCGTACTCCGTACAGAACGGATAGGTGGTAAGGAAAGTCCACTTTTGAAGGAAGACGAGAGTAAGCAGGAGGAGAAGTAGGAGGTGGAGGAGGACGCGCCCTCTCGTTCGGTCTTTTTTCTCACGGTTTTCGTTATTCGTGGGGACCATCCAGCACGACCGCGGGAATTTAGCGCGCAAAGGAAGTGGTGACCGTCGAACCCTTTTTTTCTCTTACTCCGTCCCTCGCTCGCTTTTTCCTTCATCCGCGGTAGCACATAAAGGACCTGAACGCGGCAGCTTGACGTCGATGCCCTTTCTTGCAGCTCGCTGGATATGTAGGCCATCTTCGGACACGATCTTCCGTAATTTATACTTCACGTGCGTAACCATAATAATGCCACGTGGAATCGAAACGTGATACTGATTGCGTTACGCTCGACCCCGTACGTAGTACTCCGTTTGTGAGCTACGCGTTTCCAGAGCGACGATTTGCATGGCCGTGAGTCACGGCAGGACGATCTCGGGTGAATTTGATTTTAATCTTTGACCGAAACAAATTCAACGAAACAGTTTAAGGATATATTGATTTCATTGATCATTGGCATCGTTTCAGGGATTTATTATTACGGTCAGTTTCGTCGTTACGAATTATCGCTCCTTTTAAGTTACGAGGACAAAAGCGAATAGTGCGGGCGGAAATGACGATGAAATATTCATACAAAAAGTCGTATTTTCTTAAGAATCGCATGCTTATATTTTTTGAGCGATATTATTTGATGCGAGGTCGAGGATGATAAAAATAAAAGATTTTACGGCCGTTTCGTAATTGCGTTGCTACGACTTACCGGCACTCGAACGCGGAAATGAAGTTCAATAAAAAGGAGGAAAACACGAGAAGGCAAAAAGTAAGAAAAAGGTAACGAAGGTTCTTGCAGGTGGTCCGGGCCACCTGTCTTCCGATACGGCCAGCCTAACCTAAAGTGTATCGAATTCTCCGTGGCTTCTCCGATCGCGTATTTCCGATGAATAAATGCACATACGTTTATCTCGAGATTTTATTTGTGCTCGCGACGTTCGTTGACATCTCGTAGTAGAAACAGACGGTCGCGGCTCGAACAAGACACGACAAAATTACCAATGAGCGTTTTGTCTCGGCTGCCCGTGAGCGCGAGGGAAATCGCTTAACGCGAAAGTTTGTTTAAATTGTCTTGAAATATTTCATGAGCGCAGGCACCCCTTTTCGTTTTCCTCTAGACACTTTCGTACATTATAAACGAGATAACGCGATAAAACGAAATGAAATCGAGTTCGAGTTAGAAACGTTCACACATCTTGACAATGACTCGTAAAACGAGATAACCCGATATCAATGTCGCCATAAAAACGTTCTAAGTACCATACGTAAGAAAACGTTCAATTGCATATATTAGGCTGGTGCGTATGAAATGTTGGATTTTTTTTAAACGTGAACGTTCGTCTCTCCGTTTTCGTTATGCTTTTGTTCTTTAAATAACCTCGTTTATTGTCGTACCGTCCATTGCCAAAGTCACATTTTAACAAAGAAGATTTTCTCGAAAGTGTTCCATTTTGTTGTTTGTTTTGAATTTCGTAAGGATACGAGTTCAACCGATATTCGTGTAATTTTTGTATACGAGTATAAATTTGGTACAAGTGCTGCAAAAGTTGCACGTACTGGATAAAAACCAGGCGTTTGGAAAGAATACTGTTAACGATCGAGAAGTCCAGCGTTGGTTTGAAAAATTTCGGTCTGGTGATTTTTCCCTAGAAAATGAACTTTGTGAAAGACCCAAAAAATCTGTGAAAAATGATGCTCTGAAAGCATTGGTGGAAACGAATCTAATTGTATCTACGAAGGAACAGGCTACCAGAATAAAAGTACGCACGACAAAACAATTGCGAAATTAAATGAATTAAAATAAGAAATTTTAGTCTGAAAAATTCCATATCAGAGTTTATTGATTCTAAAGTTCAGAATTTCTTTAAGACGGACGTCTATGGATTAAAATCTCGTTGGGGAAAGTGTTTTGAAGCAAATGGAGCATATTTTGATTAGATAAACAGCCTTTGAACAAAGATATGCAGCTTTATATATTCACTTAAAAATCCGACATTTCATACGCACCGACCTAATACTTCCCTCGTACGACCGAAAATAATGGCGTGAATGCGTAACTATCCGTCGTACGTTTTCCTACTGTCCGTTGCGGCACAACAAACGCTCGTACGAAAGAGGTCACTCGTTCGAAGAAGCCCAGTGAACGGCGTGTACGCGAGGGAGAGAGGGAAGAAAAAGAAAAAAAAAGAAGGAGGAGGAGGAGAAGGAAGCAAACAGCTTACGTAATAGCTCGAAGACCTCGAGATCTCACAACTCGCGAGATGGTCCCGACAACGAGTCATCGAATCGCTTACGACAGTCAGTTTTTCGCTGAATGAAGAAGGAGTAGTCACACGCGCGATACGCCACGTCTATTTCAAAATCGTTTACGCGTCGCTCATATATTCTTTGTCGTACGAGGAGTTATCTTACGTCTTGCGTCTAATGTCGTATTTCTTCTCCTTCCTTTACGTCTCTTTCGTCGCTCTCGATTTTCATTCCTCTTATAAATCTCTTCGCGACGATAGGGAACGATTTACTCGGAATAAAGTCACGACGAATTCGATTCGAGAAATTTTGACGAAATTGCTCGAATTTCACGAAAATCCTGCGTAATAATTGGCTCGATATGATCTAACGTACTTTCTTACGTTAGGAATTTCGCGATGGAACCAAGACGAACGATAAAAGTTAGCCCGTTGTTCCCTTAGGAAGAAGGAAGGAAGAGACGAGACGCTTCGCGAATCGAGCTAATGGTAACACGAAGATCACGTGGGAAAATTAAATTCTACGCCTTCCTACCGTGTTTCGGGGATCGATTAAGCAAGAAATTAATCGTTTGTAGGATATCGTGTCCCACGATAATCGTAGGAACAAATGAATGCTAGAAAATCATAATTTTTAATGACGACAAGCGCGTACACGCGCGCACGAGGTTTAGAGAAATTTGCAAATAAAGCGAGCACGATTACGCAACGGAGCAATGCACTCCTCGCTGGCAATCTATTCACGTTTCAAGGCCAGCCGGTGGAGCGCTTTGAGAGTTAGGCTTTTCAAAGTCTTCCACCGTCGGTCATCGTTCTCTCTCTCTCTCTCTCTCTCCCTCTCTTTCCCCTACCTCGTAGTCGACTAATTCCGCGTATCTCGAGCACGTGCAACGCTGCCTCCTACGGCGTTGTTCATCGATTCTATACCGTGGAATGCTAAGTTCTCGACGATGTTTTCGTCTCTCATGATCACATAAAATAGAAGAGGAAGGAGAAGTCGAAGGAAAAAGTTCTCGTTGTTTCGCGCATATCTTCGCTTCTCCGTCAAGATTCGATCTTAGCCGTACGAAAGTCGATAGTTCGTGAGGAATATCGCGCGTACGTTGTTCCTTGAGAAACACACTTGATCTTCGGTGAAGAAAGGCAGAA
This sequence comes from Liostenogaster flavolineata, assembly GCA_025433975.1. NCBI lineage: Eukaryota > Metazoa > Arthropoda > Insecta > Hymenoptera > Vespidae > Liostenogaster > Liostenogaster flavolineata. Next base: position 478,296 of record JAITYT010001468.1, read on the forward strand.
AATAAAACGGTAGTTTTATCGCGAGAACGAGGACAGTCCGAAATAAAAACAAAAAAAACGAATTTCGACGAACGCGCGATAACGGAGAATAACTAGTAGAATCATTTCGCACTTAAAAACAGCAGAAGAGACAACAAATTTGCTTTTGTAAGAGAACTTATTCAATGACAAAATAACAAGATATGATAAAAGAGAAGAAATTAGACGCTCGACTTAATTATCACAATTATGAGGAGAAGACTACGATAACGATTTGTTAGAACGAAGAGTTCGTTGCAAAATATCACGATAGCTGATTGACCTCACTCTCTCTTAATCGAAAATACGTCGACGAAACGTTGTAAAAAGAATTCTTGTAAAAAGAAGAGATTTTTCTACGATCATATGCGAATTCCTTGCACGTTGATCGTGTATCAGGCCGAACCTCATTATCGCATCCTTTTAAAACGATCCTTTTTTAAATAAGGCGCAGCACGTTTGAATCGCGTTAAACAATTACACGCTCTCTCGGGAAGGTTCTCGAAATTAGTTACACCATAGTCACCATGCGCCAACGCGTAACGAAGGTGACTTATTTATGAGCAAAAAGGCGCCATTAACCTGTTGGCTTAAAGACCGTCGGTCACGTGTGTTGCTTCGTTAATTTATTTAGTTATTCGCGAGATGTCCATTCGACGAATCTAATTACACCACTGTAAAGTATAAAAAAAAAAAGGAACAAGGAAGGAAGAACTACGTGCAGATATTTAAGGAATACGCGACCTTGACACGACAAAAGCACAGTATAATATATCGCAAATAAAAATATGGTCGTCATCAAGAATACGTTTCGATACATCTTAAATTCATAAATAGCAATCTATGTGTTGGACAAATCTAGGATTTCATAGTTGAGAACTTCTGAGAATTTTGAAGCGAACGAAGTCGCGATGGCGTCGACATTATCGTTTCCCTAAATTACGATTTACGGTACAACTTTACAACGACTTTATTACGATATTAAACGTAAGATAATTGGCCAATCGTGGGTTTCGTATCGAAGTACACCAACGAATTATTTTTGTACGATTGCCTCGAAAAAAAAATTTGAGAAATCAGCGATAACGCGATCATCGTACCTCGAGTGGCCTACTCGAATCGCGAACATTACAAAATTTACGAGAAACGATGCGTGGCTCGCGTCACTTTGATCTCGCCAACAAAGAAGATAAGACGGCAAAGATCTATGCGATTGGGAGACGTAATACGTGGAGGGCTGGTTGGCGGCAAGGAGAAGGCAGTGTGCGCGAGGGGCAAAATGACGATCGAAACGGCGGTCAATGCTCCGGCAAGGTCGAGCGTGCGATGCAGAGCGCGCGAACGAGTTCCGCTCTTTTCTTTATATTCTCTATCTCTCTCGATCTTATCCTCCTACTGCTACTTCTCCTTCTCCTCAACCTTCTCCTCTTCTTTCTACTCCTACTTTTTCTATGCCCCTTCCCTGGCTTGCCTCTTGCCAAATCCACGCCAAAGACTATATCATCGTTCTTTGGTCCGTGCCACGAAGAAAAAAGGAGAAGGGCGTGTACAGGCCGAAGAATCGAGGCGACGTCCAACAAGACGACGTTTCGAATGTTATGAGTCGAAAAAGAGATATTTTATAATCCACGCGTACCAGCGTATGATTGTGAGCTCGTTGATGCGATAGGCATGCGCTACGAAGGCATAGATTGCACATTTTCGACCAAAATGGCTGCTCGCAGACCTATAACAGGAGATAACTGAACATTTGCAAATGGCCGACTGATACTGGTGTTGATCGTAAGAAACATACGAATAACGTTAATGTATCTTAATGACCTCGTTTAAGTACAATAATAAAAACAATAATATTGTAACAGTTCTTCATAATTAACGACGATAAACTTTCCCGGGAGCTGAGCGCGTTTTCGAATTGAAAAAATAAGGAATGAAAAGAGAAGAATTTCGTGAGGCATCGACTTGCTTTAACGAAGTTTGGCTTCTATTTCGTGCGTTAGCTCAGAGTCAATGAGCGCAGATCGCTCTCGACCGACCTTTTACGAAAAGAGGTGCGTCGTGGGATTCGAGCGCTTGCGCAACGAGAGCGCAGTGCGTTCCAGGGGCAATCGCCGATTGGTGCGTTCCTCTGATGCCGGCCAATGACCGCGTGGGACCAAGGTCGCTTCCTTTGCCTATGCTCTCGAAGAAGAAGGCGCGTAACGTTGGCCGAGCGCGAAGATAGCGAACGATGCCGCGCTAGAGAAAGCGAGAGGAGAATCGACGAAATAGAGGGGAAGAGGAAACGAAGGAAGGGGAGGCGAAGACGCCGGAGGAGTAGGAATGGAGAGGGTTCGTCGTGTAACTTGTATGCGGATGTGTACGGACATACACATGTCGCGATCGGATAAGCCGAGAAGGAATCGCGACACGTGGAGGGACGATCGTAAGGCTTCGAGAGTCTTCGAATACCGCAAATACGACGTTACACCAATACGGTAACTCCGTCGACGGTGATCGAGGATTCGCAAAACAAAGAAATCGAATCGACTCCTCGATCGGGTATCGATGATGTATTCATCGTTTCTTCCGTGTGAGTTGGATTCGAGGGCACGAAGAAACGACCGATCTTCGTTCGAAACGTAACGTTTTAAACTAAAAGTACGCAACCATTTATCGCAGGAGATTTATAGCGAGTTTACAACAAGATTTTACGAAGGAATCTCCATAAAGGCAATGGTAAATCGATACGGGATGGCGTCGATTCGATGAAAAACGAATTTACGTGCGAACTACGACGCAAAGCAGGGAGATTTTTTACGGAGCCGATCTGCCGAGACTCCTGGAAACGTGGAAACGCATTCGTGAACAGGCGATTGCGTAACTGTCATTGACCTCCTTTCACGAACGTTGATTAACTCGATGTAACTCTTTTTGAGATTACCAGCGCTCGCGATGATCGTTGCATTCCACGATAAAAGTTTTTATTCACACTTTCATCGTTCGTTCCAGGCGCGTCACCTCGCAAGAAGCAACGAAAAATCGTCTAAGTTTTTTGCTCGGTTCTACGAAGGAAGAAAAACATACAAAAATGTCTCGATCAATTTGTTCCTTATCAAAGAGAGGAAAATATTAGAAAGGTAGACGAAACGTCCTTAAGAAGTTTAACGCCAACTAGTGGATTTTTTATAACGTGATATCAGAAGCGTCGCGATTTTTAACGTTATTCTATTTTTTTCGTTCGAATTCCAAATAGAAGTTCCTTTAAAATTATTTATTAAAAATCGAGAAATCCTCGAGTATAAAATAATAATATGAGTAATTGCAACGATATAAGCAAAAGTAAGAGTGTAAAATATAGAGTACAAAGAAATACATAAAAATGTATAATAAATCGAGATTTCGCGTTGCTAACGATCAATAACGAGAGGTGCTTAGTGGCGGTTATCGCGAAAAATAGAAAAAGTAACGCCGAAGAAGCGATTCCGTGTTGAAACGTCATGGGCACGCGCACATGCAAACGAGAGAACATTGTTCGTGAAGGACGATTATCGATGGTGCGGCAACACACCGTTAGAGACGAGTCACGCGGGCGCACGATACGCGTAGCTAATACCTCTAGTAATTTGATAACGACAGCGACGCTATCGTACTCCGAATTTCGCAATCACGATGGTCTCTTCGTAATATCACTCGTGAAATCCAAAGACGAGAACGATGACAACGACGATTACGATTCGAGTGATTCGTGTATCGACTTCTAATCGGAGATCTTTCTCTTTCTAAGCCGTTGCTATGGCTCCCTTTGCAGTTTGCAATTTTCACCTTCGAAGCAGATTGGTCGAGGTTGCGCAACGGCATTTCGCACGATTTCGTAGAAACTGCTCACGTAGAAACCGTTTAGCGTCTCTCGCCGTAGCAGAAATTTCGGCTCCGACCTGCGAAGCAGGGTTTCTCAAATATTTCGTTGGACGTACGACGAGTGTCTCAGGTTTTCACGCTGGAAGGATCGAAATATCGCGAAAACGAACGTTTTGCTAATCGATAGGCGTTTCTTGAAAGTATTTTAACCTGATCTTCGATCGATGTATTTCTTGTATCTCCCGTCGCAAGTAGATCTTTTCGAATCGAACGATTTTTACATCGAACACGACTCTTCGTATATCGTTCGAAGATTTATCGTTAGACTTTCTCATAATCGATGGATGTTTCTCAACACTTCACATTTCGCGAACGAATAGGTGATTTCAGCATCGAAAGATTCCGCAAATAACAAATCTCGTCTCTTGACGTACGTTTGAGTAAGAAAACGTACTTATTTTGAGCATCGACTCGTTTCGGCGATGATCGCGAATTAGTTCGATGTAATACGACAAAGGCGGCGACGCCAACTCGACAAGACTCTCGATAAGCGGCTTCGTCATCGTCCAGACACCGCGATCCTCTCGCTACGTGCTCGTCGCTTTGAGAACCCTCGGTCTAACGTCTACTACCGCGGCACGGTTTACCAGCGTTCGAGAATACGGGTTCTAATCGCGAGGCCGTGGTCTTACGGTACTTTTATGACGGTATCTTCCATAATGTCCTGCGTATTGCACGCGGACAGCTGAGCAAATTGTCATTCGCGCGAAAATTCGACGAAATACTGCGAAAACTGGTTGCGGCCAACCAAAGCGAGGCAAGACAATTTTTTTAACGTAGAACGTGGAGACGTTACGTTATACCGAGGTACGCCGAATTTGTAAAAAAAAAAAAGGTTTTACGTTACGAGCTCAGATGCTCGAACGAAGTAAAATCTAAAAATCGAAGATGATCGAAAAGCCTTTGGTTGAGTCAACGTCAATTAGCTTCGAGTTTCTACGATTTTATTCTCGTTATTAATCTTATTTTTCCCTTAGACGTTAGGAACGACACAAATTTCAATGTTCGTTCGATTAATCGCAATTAGAGTGGATTTTTCATTCGATCGATGAACAATAAACGCGCGTTGGTGCTAATCGCGTTACCAAAGAAAGCTAATTCGATGGGCATGGTTCTCTCCAAAAAATAAACGGACGACGCTCTCTGCCATTGCACGAAACGCGTCGACTTTTGGTAAGAGAAGTACCCGTATACGTGGGTACGAACATACTTACGTAGGTAGGAAGAGACGCGAGTGAAAAAGTTGGAACGTCCGCCTCATAAAAGCGCACGAAACCGTGAAGAAGGGGGTGCTCGAGTGTCAACGCCCGGCATCCTGTTGCATCAGCGACAACCTTGACTCCAGGAAGCGTTCGCGAGTCTCCGAGAGTCAAGTGCGTTCACTTCTTGGACGTCGTTTCGCTCGAATGCAAACAAGCAACGAAGGAACCGTGTCGCACGTCCTACTACGCCTCGGCACGAACTTTCGACGAGGAATTATTCTCGGGCGAATTATTCTTCGTGGTCGAAATATTACAGCAAATTTATTCGGTAAAAATTTTGCTTGCTTACATATTCAACGTCTATTCTTATTGAAAGTCTAAATCGATTTTACAAATCGGTTTTAATGCTGAAGCCACGAGAATCGCGTGACTCTTTCGAGGTACAAGTGACTCTGACAAATTGAGAATTATCTCAGTTTCGATCACGATTGTCCTATATAGAAATGCTACTCGAGATTGTACTCGGAGAATCATCGTCATTCAGGCGTTTCCAGGCGAGGTTAATCTTTCTCACGCAGCCCGACTCGAGAAAGTAGTCGCGTATCGAGGTAAGTCGGAGAAAGTGCAACGGAATAATATTTCGCTTGGCTTCGTTCCACTGGCGATTTCCAGGAAATCCTTGACGTTTGAAAGTTGTTCTTTCATCGATATCCAAATTATTCGAAGCGATTCGTAAAGAAACGTTTCGCGATGCGAACGTGGAAATAAACTTACGATATAAAATCACTTAATTTGCCGTTTCCCTTCGACTATATACGCGACAGGTCGACAGAAATTCCCTAAAATTCTAAAATTCGAACGAGTTAAGTGAGAAAAATCTGAATTATCGAGTCGTCATATGCACATCTTTGCTTGCTCGGAACGAAACCGAACCCTTCTTGGACTGCATGATAACTGACGATGAAAAGTGGATTGCCTAGGAAAACATTGCTTCGCTTGTTTTTCTCCTTGCAAAACTAAAACAGGCGTCAGCCAAACACTACTAAAGAACTTGAGCTCTTCGCCTCTAAAGACAAGACATCTTTTAAAAATGATATTTACAAATTACCATCACGCTGGCAAGAGGTCATAAATAATGACGGAAATTAGTTACATCGTACAATAAATATTCTAACATGTACGAAAAATGTGTTACTTTTTCTTTCGCTTCACAAACGGACAGAACTTTCCGATAGACCTAATACATTCACCTAAAAATCCGACATTTCATAAGCACCAACCTAATACATATACATATATTTTGTCACAACAATGAAAAAATGCGAGGCAGCTTCTGGAGAAAGGCACGAAACGGCGTACAGTGCGTCGTTAACGTAGTCGTTAGCGACTTTAACATCGGTACGTTTGCCGTCGAAAGGCCGGACGTCCGTTTGAACGGAAACTCTGGTGCACTCGAGGCACACGGAGGCAAGGCAGAGGCGGTGGGAGGCTCGTGAGTCTTTGTAGATAGCCGTGACTCGATATAGAATTTTGGTTACGGTTTCTCCACGTGCTACTTGCACCGAGCGAGTCGAGCGAAGCGACGCGACGCCTCAGAGATATCGTCGAGCGCAACGCGTTACGGATGGAAGCGAGGAAGCGGCGCGAGTGTGTGAGTTACGTCTGTGTGTATTAGACCGGCCGACCACGTGCCGACGTCGTCGTCGTCGCTGTGCCTATGTGCATCGAATACAGGACCGTGAGAGGAGATCGCGAGAAAGAGCGTTAGATCTAACTGTAACCAGCCGGGCCTACTTTCGGCTTCCTTTGGACGGTGCCTAACCGACACGGGTCAAACGGTATTTCAAACGAAGAATATTAATATCTTTAGTGTCGCTACTCCCTCGATTCTACGACGAGCTATCGTCGTTGCGAATATATCGCGCCGATCGAAAGTACGTGCACGGCGCCACGAGTCCATGTTAAATGACAAAGAAAACCGCCGCGAAGGAACGCTCGATGCTCGTGCCTTCTCGTGAACGTAATCTACCGAATTTCAAGAACGATTTAATACCGAGAGGAATTTCCAAGCTCCGACAATTAGCATGTAAAGGATTTGTGACGAATATTGGATCGATATCGATTTTACGAGTGATTTTTCGGAAGAGGTGTTTTTAAGATACGGACTCGGCGAAAATTTGGTCTTATTCATCGTTTTCCATTTGTTCCGCTATTCGATTTCTTTTTGTTAAATCTAATTGCAACGAAAAAACGTACGATGGTTACCAGTCGCAGTGGAGGTCGGTATTTGTAAAATAACTGAACAGAATCCCGATTGAACCGTCGATAGGTACGTCGTTGCTCCTTTCGTTGCACTATGGAAAAATGCCGAGGCGATAAATATGGATTAGTCGTATCGTTTTCCAAATCGAGAGCGAGAATTTCATAGAATTTGGAGCTTTCGTAGCTGTTCGCATTCAAAAGCGGTTTGCTGTTGGACGCGAGGCTCCTCGTCTACGTTGGGTACGGAGTACCATCTCCCCTTTCCTCTTCAAAAGCCGTTCGTCCTTGAACCCTTCTTCTTCTCTTCCTACCCCGGCCTACCCAGCATCTTTTTACGTTTTCGCCCTACGTCCTTTCAAAGAGAAAGACCACTCTCGAGGTGACAAAGCACGGAGTTACGCGTGTCTTTGGTTCCTTCGCCATCGGTTTCTCCGTCTCTCTCTCTCTCTCCTTCCCTCTCTCTTTCAATTTGCCATCGACCGTCCTTTTCCCGACTTTCGGAAAGAAGCTCAAACGAAAGCTCTGAGCTCAACCCACTGGAATTCGAAACAATTCTCCTCGCCTTGACTTTCGTTGACGAAGCTCCTCACGCGAAGCGTGATAAAAGTGAAAGAAAAGTCCGCGATAAATCTTTATACTCGTGACGAGAACCGACTAACGAGAGGAAATCGAGATAAATCGTTGTTTAATTTTCTACTTAAAAGTGATTTTTCCGAATGGTAGTAAGACGAAGGTCGCTTTTTTAAAAAATAAAAACGCTTGTCGTTGCGTTTGGTCTTTACGTGCAGTACCATCAAGAGCGTAAACTTCAAAGTAAAAGGAAAAGAACGAATCGACTAATATATATTTTTCAGTAGACTAAAGTAACGGTATTGTATTTGTTTTTAATTTAATATTTTTCTTAATCATTTTTCTACCGTTTTTTTATATTATCAAAGTTTTAAACACCTTCTTTCTATACTTTGTTTAGAATCTTTATTGTAAAATTCATATTTTCTTTCCGCAAGAAATAAAAATTAGTAATTAAATCTAGATAAGCTAAATAAGACCTAGATAAGTTAGTAAAAACCGATAAGATGTCAAAGATCAAGTGTAAACAAGTATTTCTCATATTATATATCATCGTAATTCACGTGAAAGACAATCCATGAAAGGAAATTCTCACGTTGATAGCCAAGAAATAAGAAAAAAATTGATGCAATAATTTGTACATATAAATGCAATGAATATTCTAAGAATAAAATTAATAAAATAATCAAATTTATTCGTACTTGACGAATAACGTGGAACGATTCACTCGACGATTTCTTCGTTGACTGCAATTTGCTGGCCATTTTTACTCGTTCCAATTAATATCTTAAAAGGAGATTAGATTTAAAGAAAAATTAGAACTCGTAACCGCAAAATCGGAGCTCCACGATTGCCATCGAGTTCAGAAAAAAACCTGTTTAATCAGGCGCGATACACCATCTCATAATTTTGCGTTCGCTATCTTTGAATTCTCGTAAAATCCGCTTCACTCCCACGTTGCAAATCCAACGACGACGACGACGACGACGACGACGACGACGACGACGGCGACAACGTCGAGCTCGAAAATTGCACATTTTTGTTTATTCTGATACGGCTGATAAGACGACGAATAATATTCAATCCCGCCTGTCGACGTACAGTGCTCGTTATCGCGTTTACTGATAAATCATTCGCGATTTCGTGCGTCGCAGTCACGATCTTTACACGCTTGTAGATACGCGCACGTAGCTATTTACAAGGATAGACGTGTTTTACAATTTCGCGCTTGGTTCGAACGTCGAAACGATGATATTTCGAAAACGAGAGAGCAGATGTAGAACGTTGAAAATCCTTGGGTTTCGGCCATTCCTCTATCGTTGATCCAGGCTTCTCGTTTCGTCGTCACCCTTCCACGCGCATATCCACATTATTTAGTCCCAAGCGCATACGCGCGAAACTACACGTCCATTTTATAAAAACTCAAGTATCCAAGCGATTTAATTCGGACGCGTTCGATTTATAAATTCTCAAGCGCGTGTAATCGCGCGTCTACGCCGTGACAGTAGGAAACGATAGTCTCGATAACAAACGGTGGAGTAAAAAACGACTCGCTTTTAGCTCGCACACGTTCGATTTTCCACGAGAATAGAATACGGTTTCGAAATAGATGGGCGGCACTTTGTCATGCGGAAAATATCAGAATACATTTATTTAGGCCGAGACACTCCCACACTGGCCAACTTCGAGGAACGAACGAACGAACGAACGAACGGCACGGTCAACGGCAGAAAGAAAACGAGGTAACCGCCCGAGACTCGATAACTTCGAATCGCTGAACACGGAAAAATCTAAATCTTAAATCTTCGCGCAAGAATCGCACGCACGAAACTCCGTAATATTCTGGCGCGGTAACGGAAACCGCGTTCCTCGTTGGAAAAATAGAACGAAATCGCGTCGGGAGCAGCGATTTTCCCTTGCAGCGAACGCGACGGAGCGCGTTGCACCGAGGCTCGATGCAAACTGCGGTTTCGCACGGCAGCAAGAGGAACGTTGCATCCGTTCGGCCTCCCGTGGAAGGGAGAGAACGCGAGCAGGGTGAACGCTTATGTAGGTGCATGCGTGCGTGAGTCGTACACGTGTGCACGTAGGCGTTGCACTTCGTCAACGGGATCCGAGAGTACGGAAATTCGCGCGGCGCGACGCCATTGGACGAGCCGCGTGATATTGGGTCGGGCCTTCGTTGCATTTCGCCCGACGAGGACGAAGACGATCTTCCATGCACTTTCTACGGGCGCCTGCCAAGTGGTAAGTGGTCGGTGCAACACGCCCTCCGCGTCGCACGCATCGCGGTCCTCTCGATCCTGCATCAGTAGTCGCGGTTTCCGTATGGTCAGACGGCGAGTGGAGCGAGCGACAGGGAAGAGGAGTGGAGGAATCGCGTGCTTCTTCTTATCGAGTTGCCTACGGCTTTGAGTTTTCGAGAATCTTTCTCGCTTCTTACGCTGCTGCTAATATTCGTTTATCGTTCCCGTCATTATCAGTGGCATCGTTATCGTTATTATTATCGACTTCGGTATTAGCGAGTTTATTATCGAATTTAATGAATGTACCGAGAAACGTTGCATTGGATTTCGATGGATTCTCGATACTCGATAACGAGCCACGAATCTCTTCTTTTCTACGTAACGAAATAAGATTTTTTTCGTTTTTCTAATCCCGATCAGCCGTAGAAATGTATTGGCTTGTCCGGAAAGCTCGTGCTGATTTTGAAGACAATTTTTTTCTTTTTTTCTTGAAGAAAAATATATATAATTGTTCATTTTATATATGTATATATTAAAACATATAATATAAATAATAGAATAATAAATAAATTTTTAAAAAACCGAAAATCGGCACGAATTTTCCGGACAACCCAATACATCATATATTCATAAATCATAGTTTCAAAATTATATTATATATGTAAATATCATGAATGATTTATCATATGGAAACGTAGAAGGAATCGATATCGACCGAGAAACCGTTACGGTTAGCGCGAGTAGGTGCTATTGGAAATCGCAGTGATAAAATGCAGCGTGTGCGGACTTACCCTCGCAAAACAGGGTGACATCGGTCAGACTCTCGCTCTTGAATAGATTTGAGAACGCTGTCGCTAGATTGCTGCCGAAACTGTTCCACTTTAGACAGAATTGATGCTGGTGAGTGTCCATGATGCCACCCCCGGACCCAACCCCCTGACCGTCGTCGCCCCTGTCACTGCCACCTTCGTACAAGTATTTCCCTTCTTGGTTGCGTTCGTGTCCAACTGCTCGTCCAGCTGAACAGAAAGAAACAATCACGCGATTACGATGCGTTTAGCGGATCTTTCGTCCTCTCGACTTTCGTACTTCGATCCTTTATGCCAAATAAAGAAGTACAGACTCTCGGCGAACCGCGAAACAATAATATCTTCCTATTTATCGAGCTCTATACGGTATATATTTTTCCTTCTATCGCGATGTACTCACGGATAAGAACGATTGGATCGCGTGTGCAACGTTTCATCGTCGTCATCCGAGACTTAGCGAAAGTTTGCCTCGGTTTGGAATTATTGCGTGCACGATAACGACTCGTAAATACGAAGTATCGAGCTCGTCCATCCACTGACCTAATTAAAAGAGTAGCGCTCCGTTTGACGAATTTTTCTTATCTCCTCTTTACAACCGTGAATCAAGGGCGACTTATACGATCGCAGCGCGATCCCGAAGCATACCGCTTTCGATCGTTGGAGACGATCGATGCTCTTGACGCGTTAGCTTCGTAACGACTGTAGACGCCTGCGATACGATGAAACGACACGAAGAGACGACGATACCAACGATGTTGACCCTTGATTTTCTTACGTATGCAGCCTAAAGAACGGCCGATATTTCGCGACGCGACGCACCAAAAAGCGAAAAACGTCACTTTGGCCAACTCGCTTTTCCTTCATGAATTAACGCGCAGCGGAAAGGACGATGAACACGTCGCTTGACCTTTTCGAGGCGACGTCATCGCGGTCCAAACGGCCAACGAAAATGACAGTCGAAAGATCTCCCGAATTTTTGAAAAGTTCGGAGTATTCGAAGATATCGTGGATCCGCGTACCGCGGGCGCTTCCATTTATAGATCAACGGGCAAGGTTAACACAAAGGGCCAACTTCGTCCTTCTTTCTCGAACTGAAAGGCTGGAATAATTTTCTTTTGAATTTTTTTTTCTTTTTTTTTTTAAAGACGAGGAACCTCGTTGTGGAGGGGGAAGGAGAGAGCAAAATAAGCGATGGCAGGAAAACGTACCAAAGCTCAGGGTCGTGTTGCCGGGCTTTCTCTTCGCTCGCGAGAATCCTCTCTCGATGCCTAACGAGTTGTCTCTTTCGAACGGTCCGATCGCTCGTATCCTTCGGGATGCACACTTTCGATGCCAAAAAAGTTCGTGGCTGCGAAACGCGTCGTCGTCGCGTCGGACCAGCGTCGAGCGTCGAACGAGCGGGGCTACACGTGCCCGAACGACGCGCTATCTTCGATATTTCCGCAACGCCGCGTCATCGAATCGCAAGGAGAGACGACGCAGAGAGCGAGAGAGAGAAAGAAGGAGAGGGAAAGAGAAAGAGAGAAAGACGATCAGCTCCAAACTCGCGCGCACGTGCAACCAAAAACGCGGTGGATTTTATCTTTCTCTTATCCTCGCAGTCTCTCCACTTTCGTCTCTCTCTTTTTCCTCTTATTTCTTCGTCCTTTTTCCTCTTCTTCGCCTTCTTCTCCCTTCCTTTGCGAAAAAAAGGACTTTCTCCTCTTATACTTTCGATTATCTCTTCTCTCTCTCACTCTCTCGCTCTCTTTCTCTCTCTCTCTCACCACTATTCAATCTCCTCCTCCCCCTTATCGTATCGAGGATCACTGATCACCACGTACACCGCACCGTTTTTCTATCGAGTTCGAATGCGAGTAGTCCTCAGCGTGCATCGTGCATCGACGCGATCGAATCACGCGCGTTAACTCGTCGTCGAGGCTGTGTCGCGACACGCGTGTGATGGAACGCGTTTCTAGCGGCACCGTGGTGCTCGAAACGATGGTGGTCAAAATCTAGCGGAGGAGGAAGGGGTGGAGGCGAAGGAGGTGGCGGTGGAGAAGGGGCAGGGAGCCAACGGCGAGAGAGATAGAAGAGGTACGGGAATACGCGGAGGAAGGAGATAGTCGAGAGGAGCAGCGCGATCGCGGCGCCGCGTAACCGAGGAAGAGGAACGTGAATATGGGTCATCGGTGCCGATGCAAATGCGGTTAGACGAAATAGTGTGAGTCGTTCGGCGGTTTTCGGGAGTAAGTGACGGTAGCGCCATGAGAAGGAGTGCGAGAAGGTGTGTGTGTGAGAGAGAGAGAGAGAGAGAGAGAGAGAGAGAGAGAGAAAGAGACGTGGCGGCAAGAGGGGGAGGGGATAGAACGATCGCGGTGGAGAGGGACGAAGCCGAAGGAGGAAGACCGCGATTCGACTTTTTTTGGATGGAGAGGGAGGGGTACGGCGGTGGGGCAACCTCTTAAGGCTGCGAAAGAACCTTAGTTCGCGCTTGTCTCTCTCGCTCTGCCGTCTCTTCCCTCCTCGGTGCCTTTTATTACCGCGCTACGACGATTTCTTCTCTTCCTCCTTTTTAAAGGCTCTCCTCCCCTTCCCTGCATCGTCATAGTTGTCGTTGTCCTCTCATCGTTTTCAACGTTTTCATCGTCTTCTTCACGATCCTTTCCTCGTCTTCATCTCGAAGATCTTCTTCTTATTCTCATCGTTTCCCAACTGCGCCTCATCTTTTTCCCCTCTTTAACCCTTCCTTCGAATCATCTCCCTCGATTCGCCGAAGGTATCGCATCGGTACTCCTCTCGTCGTTCGTATCGCGATTCAACGCGACGCACGCCGTGAAACGAATTGGCGGCGCCATCGGCACGAAATACGCGGCGCAATAAACCACTCAACCCGGTACGACGTTTTCGGATTGTGCTCGCACTTATTTACGTACGTGGCTACTCCGTTTATCAATCATCGTAATGACGATGTAACCGTTGATTACGTCGACGTCCTTCTATAGGAAAGCTCGATCGAGTTCGTGGAAGATGCGCGCAAAGCGAAGCCACGAGGATCGCAGAATTTTCGTTCGTTCGATTTCAAACGTAGAATCGTTTAATCGGCACTTTCTAAGGATCGAAGAGCATTTTTTCAGGATCATAATTGTTCAATCGTTCTTAGACGTACCAATCGCGTATGCGTATCGGATCCTGATTCAAAAAATTCTCTACAAGATAATATATATATATATATATATACACAATATATATTTGTAGGAGAGAACTTATAAGATAATACCTTTAGAAAATATTGGAATATTTTTCCTCGCCTCGCTTCTCTTGAAAACGCAATCGTCGAAACGAGTATCGTTTAGACAATGCCACTAGGTAGAAACCTCGATCGACATGCTTGCTAGGACCCTGAAAACTTCGCGTCCTTGACAATTTACGTGTCTTCTTCCGCTCTTTTCTAAAGAATAGAATAATCCAACGCCAACGTGTTCCCCTCCTTGCCAAAAAAAAAATGGCGAAACACCACGATAAATAATACAACGATAATTATAAACATTGTTGTAAAGTATCAAAGATTATTTACAAACGCTGCAAATATTACTCAGTCGAGATTCTTCACACGTCCGTCTTACGAGGTGAAATAATCGAAGACTATCGAAAGAATGCATTACTTCTCGATTTTCACGTGTAATACGTTTTCACGTGCAAGGCTTATCTTGCAAACTGACGCAGCGCTCCAACCAGTTCCGACGAACAAACATTTTCGGAACGACACGTGCGTCATGGCGTCTTACATAACGACTCCGCTGAGAACTGCGATCTTTCGCATTGAAGAGGAAAAGAAGGAGGAATAGAGAAAGAAAGAAAGAAAGAGAGAGAGAGAGAGAGAGAGAGAGAGAGAGAGAGAGAGAGAGAGAGAGA
>JAITYT010001468.1:520107-557269 GCA_025433975.1 Liostenogaster flavolineata
TATAATACGAAGTAAACTCATTTACTGATAGTATGAAATTAAATATTGAATTTATAGTTATCATGTATTATACTAAATAACATAAACAGAGTTATAAATTACATGTTGCGATATAATTGGCTTTTTCATACAGAAATAAATAAAATAACAAAAATATTTGATTAATAAATAATCGCTTTATTATACATCTATAAAAAGGGTTCTAAAGATTGCAGACCAAGAATCTGTAATATCTCCTTTCCTGGAATTATAAATATAATATTACATATGCTTCTATTACGCATTCGTTCTGTGTTAATATATAAATCGTTTCCAAATTAACTTATTTCGATCTTAGATCGAATGCCTGATTAGGATGAAAATTGAATTATAAGTTTTGCATACCTTTAGCATGATATGTTGCAATTGGATCTGTAGGAAAAGAGCAGCCAGTTTCTGTTAATTTTGTAATACTAGTTCCTATCAAATCTGCAGCAGTTATAGCATCTATAAGCTGTATTTCTAATCTGTACATCAGTCTTGCATGACCTTCGGCTAATCTGTATAACGAACAAATTTATTTTTGTGTAGGATTCAAGTTATTAGCTGTGTAAAAATAAATATAAATATAAAAATATTTAATACTACCTGATAAGACTATCTAATAAACGCACTGTTGTTCTCTCTGCTCTTCTTTCTGGATGTGATCTATGAAAAAGATAAGTAGCACTGAGAACTTGTTCTGCTTCTTTCGTTAATATTGGTTTCAATGAATGTACATATGCGAAATATTCGCGTAAACTATCCTCTGTCCACAATCTTTCAGATTTTAGAAGATCCATATGTTTTTTTGTATCCCTAAGATAATTATTCTTATGAAATTTTCGTTATTTCGTAAAATTGGCATGCGATAAAACAATTGGTTCATATATTACATTTGTATAAAATTATCTGTAGGTTCTTGAACAGATTTTAAAATGTGATCAGTAATCATTCGATCCCATTCCAAATTTTTGTTATCTCTGAGGAGAAGAATCAGGTCAAAACGTGAGAGAAGTGGATTTCCCAATCGTGTTTTCCATTCTTGCATATCTGTGAATCGTCCGCCGTCTGGATTGATTGCAGCGATAACGGTGCATCGAGAATTCAAAGTACTTACTAAACCAGCTTTAGCAATTGAAATCGTTTGTTGTTCCATAGCTTCATGTACAGCTGCCCTATCATGAGAGTTCATTGTACTAAACTCATCTACGCAACAAACTCCTCCGTCTGCTAACACTAAAGCACCTCCTTCTAAATGCCAACCATCCGAATCCTGTCGTTACATGCGTAAACACTCTTAGTAGGCACTTCAAAATAGACTGCTAACTATGAATAGTCGTAGTCAGTAACGTATTTAATAGATAATTTATAATATATGTTATGTACAAAAAAAAATACACATATATACCTACTTTAACAGCAGCTGCTGTGAGTCCAGCAGCGGTTGTACCGATACCAGTTGTGAGAACGGATCTTATCGCTAATCGAGCAGCAGTACGCAGCAATTGTGATTTGCCTGTTCCAGGATCTCCAACCATAAGAAGATGGGGTTCGCCTCTTACACGCGTACCTACACATTCATTTATGGTTATAAAAATTATTGTGAAATATGTAAATTTATTTCTAACACGATTTCATGTAATCGACACATTTTCATTTTTAAAATTATATTTATACTAAAAAATGAACTGTAGTTACCTGTTGAATTCATTTTTGATACTCCACCGGATAAAACAACACCTAAAGCTAATTTCACAGTATACATTCCATATATCTGTGGATTGGTAAAGAAAACATAATAATTTTTTATAATGAAAGTTAAAAATAATATGACCAACTTTGTTTAGATTATAATACCTGTGGACAAATAGATGCAACGATATTGTCTCTTCCAGCCAATGGATTATCCTTATACTGTTCCCAATAATTCTTAAAGATATCTTGTATTTCTTGCGAGGAAAATGTAGCATCAGATATTCTTCTACGTACAGAGACACTATTTGCTATCATAAGTGTTGTTGCTTCTACTCGACGACCAGTTGTTAAACGTCCGAATTTACGTACAATTACTCCACTAAGAATAGAAACGTTTCTTATACTTATATGTAAGGCTGCTTGAATTAAACAGATATTTCTTTTAGAGGAAAATAATGTGAATTATATTTACGTAATATCGACATTATCTCCTGGCCTACATTTATCAACTAAATCGTCTAATAAGATAATTTGCAACCCAACAGTATATGATTTATTTGTGTCCAGTTGACATTGTTCCTTTGAAAAAAAGAAGAAAGTTAAAAAATAAAATTAATCCAAACAAATATAATGTTATTTAATGTCAAATAATATCCTTACTTGAATTCTTATTTCTTGATAGTCAGAGAAATCATCTTGATCTACAGATGTAAGAACTGTTACATTTTTTGCATGGCACGATTCACACTCCTTACTCTCTTGAAAGATTTGTTTTTCCCATTGAAACTAATGAATATAATAATAATAATAATAATAATAATAATAATATATCCTATTATATTTTACATCAGAGTCAAATCTAGATAATAAATGTTTAAGCAAACCTTAACCAATGTGACATGTTTACATTTTTTACAATTTAAACGATTTATAAGTTTTATAACAGTAGGCTGAGATATTCTAACTGTAATACCACTTGTGCAAACAAGTTCACCAATTTGTCCTTGTTCTACTGTTACAGGAACTGCTGTAATTCTGATTCGAACCTAAATACAACAAAGAAATCAATAAAACTGTTTCTAATGTCACCAAAATTTGTTACAAAAGAAATAGTATTCTACTTAGCATGTATAAGGCATTCAATAAAGATGATTCTAAATAAGTTATTTTAGTATAATGTTTTGTTTTATGAATATAAAATAATTTTAATTTTCTTAAGAGAGCATTAAATTATTCAAAAAGTCTTATGCAAGTATAGTACGTTTCAGTTTCTTATACCTAATTTTTAAAGAGTTATGTGTAAAGAAAAATTATTTTACCCGATTTTTAATAGTTTGTTGTGGTTTTATTATTTTTTCTTGTGCTTCAATGGCTGCTTTATCACACATTGGCAAGTAATATCTTGGATAACGAAGAATTTTCTCTGCATTTGTCGCATCATCTTCAAATAACGAAACAAAGCTATAAAACACGATAAGTAGAAGCATATCGATAAATTATGAGGATACAATGTAAACATTAATAATATTATTATTACACATTATCGTACGTAACCTAAGATATTAATTATATCTATTATATTATTCATAGACGAAAATTTTATTAAACTTTAACAATAATATAATAATGAAAAAATACTTACTTTATGTGTATTGAATAATATACATGGGTGTCTATATTATTAAGTATTTCTTCCAGTTCTGTTAAATGATACTTTAATAAATAATCTTGTAACATGGTAATTTGGAATATGTAAAAGAGTAAAATATTTGAGGATTTGAACGTATTAATGTTTGATGAATTATCGGTATTGTACATGTACTTTTGAACACACTATATAAGGAATAAAAAAATTCATAATAAGGTACTTAATACTTTCAATCACTTAATAAGCGTAATTAAAAAATATCAAAATAAATAAAAGCGGTATAACGAAAACGGCAATACTACCGCTATCTAGTCAGAATGAGTCAAAACAATCATCGACTTTATCCCATATATATAGAGACCCGTAGCTAATTTAGACACTGTGCGACAGTATACTCGCAAATCGTATATGACGCGCCATCTAGCGGGAAAATTGTTAATTGGAGCTAGCCCAGTAAGGCTCTAATCGTACATGACGCGCCATCTAGCGGGAGAGTTGTTAATTGGAGTTAGTTCAGTAGTGCGCCAATCGTACATGACGCGCCATCTAGCGGGAGAGTTATTAACTGGAGCTAGTCCAGTAGTACTCCAATCGTACATGACGCGCCATCTAGCGGGAGACGTCTTAACTAGCGCCAATCCAGCAGTGCGCCAATCGTACATGTCGCGCCATCTAGCGGGAAAGTTATTAACCGGTTTACTAGTTCCAGTTAATTGACGCTAGATGGCGCGTCATGCACGATTAGAGCCCTACTGGACTACCTCCAGTTAAGAACTCTCCCGCTAGATGGCGCGTCATGTACGATTGGAGCCCTACTGAACTAACTCCAATTAACAACTCTCC
The DNA here is from genome assembly GCA_025433975.1 of Liostenogaster flavolineata. Classification (NCBI taxonomy): domain Eukaryota; kingdom Metazoa; phylum Arthropoda; class Insecta; order Hymenoptera; family Vespidae; genus Liostenogaster; species Liostenogaster flavolineata. The sequence goes on from JAITYT010001468.1 coordinate 524,315, forward strand.
CGCTAGATGGCGCGTCATGTACGATTGGAGCCCTACTGGACTAGCTTTAGAATAACTCTCCCGCTAGATGGCGCGTCATGTACGATTGGAGCCCAACTGGACTAGCTCCAGGTAACATCTCTCCCGCTAGATGGCGCGTCATGTACGATTGGAGCACTACTGGTCTAGCTCCAGGTAACAACTCTCCCACTAGATAGCGCGACTCTTACGATTGGCGCAGTACTTGACTAGCTTCAGTTTGCACAAAGTTTTTGATTGTTGCTATGTTAGTGCTAACGTGCGTGTACACAAAATTATGTATCAATATCATAATATAAACCACTGGTTAGCTACCTCGTGCGTATAATTATATGGACGGATGGGATCGAAGCAAAAGTACGTAAAAATAAGCGTCGTTGAAGTTATGATTTATTTGGTGGCTGTCGGCGACTTATGGTCACTCACCGATCCATCTTTCGAAGATTTCGGTAAATCGATAAGCGATTACGGGTTTAATGAAGATTCCTGCGGCCTAACGTCGACGAAAGAACGGTGACGAGGGTCAAGTGTGGCGGCGTCATCCTGTCATATTGAGGCGTTCGGGCCCTCTCTCAATAGAAATTTATGCACACAAAGTGCTTCGTAAATCATGGACGTACGGCGAATAGCTCTTCTCGATGGAAATAAACGCAGAATATTTCGGTAACGTTCTCATTCACCTGCTCAATACTTTTTATGAAATATCAAGAACGATTTAATCGTCGAACCTGCTGTACCTCTTTCTCTTTTCGGAAGGACAGAGAAGATACTTATCTATTAAAACGAAGAACAGTCGTAAATATAAAACATAAATCTGTCCTCATTTATTCGGTAGAACGAATTTTTTCGAAAAATAAATTATTCATTTTATCACTTACACTTATTTACGCTTATTGTACTTACTCAAGCCCGGGGCTTACTTGACATTTAATTTAGATCTGCAATTATTAATATCGAAGTTTAAATTTAAAGAAAAATACTTGAATGTAAACCAGGATTATTTTAGTTATTAAATTTTTATAAGAAGGATATAGAAAAATGGTACATCGAGTTCGACAAATTTTAACAAGTCTTCTATATTCGTACGTGCGAATGTATGCGTCCGTGGATGAATCTAACGATTACGAGTGGAAGGCGATGTGCGGGTCGAACGGAATGACAAGAAGGACGACGCACGACGGTGAATGAAAACGAGGCTTTGGGCACCTTGTCCGGCAAGGATTCCACGTCGTAGCTGGCTCCACGGTTTAATAATACATCCCAGAACCGTTAATCACCGACGGTGAAATATAATTTAATACCTCACCGACCGAGGGCCGACCACTAAAAATGACGAACGGCCGGAAAACACGCGGCAAACGCGCCACCTCCGTCTACCCTCGGCTACCTCGAACGTGCAATAACGATAAAGGGTTGGGCATTTCTGAACGACTCCTTGGTGTTGGTACTCGGTTGAAAGGTTCGCAGACTGTACGTTAGACTCGCTCGCTTTGTCACGCTCAATGGCCTTCTTCCTTTTGCCCTCTCCTTACTTTTCTGCCATCCTCTTACCTTCCGCCTTCTTCGAGTTTCACGACACGATGGACATCGATCGATTATGTTCTACGGTACGAATTATTCGGTCGGTCTAATCAACGAATCAGAATTTTTCCTTTCAAGCGTTTCTTCCTGTATTATTTCCGGTGAATGTAAATAAGCCATCTTTTTTTTTACAAAAGATGTTAGCCGATTGAATAACGAATCGGATGGGAATCTTTATTCTCTTTCGATTACCAATGGAAGATTTTAGGGTCTTTTTGGCACGTTTGCGCAATTTAGATAGACCTCGATGAATCGGATGTTAGTAAGAATCCGGCCTGTAATAATAAAAATATAAATTTTTAAAGCTTAACCGTTGATATTTTGCCATTAAATCGAAAGCGATCCAATCGCGGTTATCCGATACGAAACTTGATTTATCGTCTGTAAATGCGAAACGTTGAAGAAATTACATCTTTTCCGCGTTGCTCGCTTCTCTCTGCACCTGCATCTAAACTTTAAACTTCAGTTCGTTGATTTCAGCGGTTGAAAAATGAAGGAATATAAACTTGCATTTCTGTTTGCGATGGAAAGGGTGTACGCGACGCGAACAAATCTAATAAATCACTCCGAGAACGTTTTTCGAATCCGTAACTTGCCGATTATTTCTGTCAGTACCTTACATCTTCCCAAAGTATACTAACTCTTTATATCATTTGTATAACTGGTAAACAACTCGACGTATCTATTCTCAATATTTTTATTAGTCTTTTTTTTCGTTAAAAAATCGTTATTAGGCCAAGAGTGATTTATGCTGAGCATCGATCGTCTCTCCAATTTTTTAATTCCGTTAAAAAAAATTGAATTTGTTCGTACGTACGCGAATCTAAAATTTCTTTCCGGGAGAAATGTATCTCTCATCGATGAAAAATAATTTAATACGTATCAGGCCAGATGGGCAAGTTAAACGCAGACATCACATCGGAGTGTATCGGACAATTTTTATAGCGGGTTACTGTGGCATCGACACGATGGTTGCGACTCGTACATTTATTATCAGCAGGATACAAGAATGGGATTTCTTAGGCGAGAGCGTGACTTAGAGAGACTCGAGTCGTTCGAAATTTTAAATTATGACCGTACAGTGACTCTGCAACGCGTTAGCGATTAGATCGCGTCGAAATGCCGCTTTCTAACCGTCGTGCGCAGCCTTCTCCCCGTGATATCTGTGCGTTGGTGGGTACGAGATGAATAGGACTCGATGTTCGGCGTCGACAGGTTTTAGACAGGTTCTATTCATCCCTTATTCATGATTTTTCTTTGGATACATTGAATTCGAAATTTGTAGCGATAGAGACTTATGACGTCACAGTATGGTCTCATTGATCATTATTATCGTCGTTACGACTGCATCGTAAGATTATGTTAACCGTAATATATCGTAAAATCTACGAGGGCAAGATGAGGATTGATTACTTTTACCGCGTTAGAATGCCGCTTTCTAGTCGTCGAGTTCAGTGCTTCTCCTCATATTTTTGTTTCGTAGGCGTGAGGAGAATAGGATTCGATGTTTGGAGTCAACAGGTTTTAAGCAGGTTATAACCGTCCTTTATTCATGGTTCTTTTTAGATGCATCGAATAAGAAATTTATAGCGATAGAGATTTATAAGTGGAGACTTATGACGATCATATATTTCGTTTTGTCGATCTTTACCATCGTTCTAGGAATCGTAACTAGAATGTATCGTTAAATAACATACTTTAAGAAACGAGGTTTCGTTTTATAAACTTACAGATTATAACAAATAATATATTTCCTAAGGAAATACCGAATTTGACTGAAGTTTAACTTGGCTAATCGTACGATTTCTTGTCGTTTTCTTTATCTAATATATTTAATAATTAAGTCAGGCCTTGATAGGAACTCGTACATTATCGAAACTTATATGCTTCGCCCCTCACAGATGGAAGGTGTCGAAGTTTAGAACGAACAAAATTTAATTCTCCATTGAAACTTCTAATTTAAAAAATGCATTTAACAATCCATGAAAAGTGATACGTAGACGTATTTGGTCGACGATTCTAGAGCAGCTTGAATCTTAAACGTGCGCGTATGAACCAGTGGCAGTGAGAAACAGTGGCGTTGTTTCTCCAGTCGCGTTTATGGATTTTTATTCTGCAAAATTCTCTTTTCGTATCGACGCGACGAAACAGGCCGCTCTCCTCCCGTCCTCTTTCTCCTTGTCTCGTTTTGCAGGCACGCGGAGAAAAGGAAATTCGTTTCTTGGGCGGAATGATCGACGCGAGCCGTCACGCACGAGGACTAATTGTTTCTTTCGTCGAAGATAGCAGAGGTGTACTCGATCACGCCGGATGATCTATAGCGAAGTAAATCTTGTTTAGCGAGATACAGGTGGTCATCCCGTAGACGGGTTGCAGAGCCTGATGGATGGGCCGATGGGCACGATCTTGCGGCGGTTCGGATGCCAAACATACGCCGCGCGGTGCGCATTAACGCCGCAAAACGTCCGTTTCCGTTCGGTGATCCAGCGTCGGCGATCTCTGACCCAGCCGGTCTGGACGACGATCGTTGTCGATCCGAGCACGTTGCGTCACGATATCGTCTTTCGACACGCGGATAGATATCCGAACTTGGTTTTGCCCGGGGGACTCTCCGACGTTTTCAGAAGAACGATGATCCAGCAGGCTAGGAATTTTTGAACTGCTAGCGTTGTTAACGTAGCGCACGATCGTAGCTACTGAAATATTTTTCATGAAACGTGAATTTTTTAAGAATCGTTTAACGCGTTAAATGCCACGGCGCTCCGTAGGGACCGGCATTAGGCTTTCCGTTTGGACCCTGTTGGTTTTTAAACACTCGTCACAGATTTTAGGTTCGTGTTAGAGCACTTGTATACTGATTGCGAGACTAAAGATTTCGCTTAGTATTCTTTTTTTATTCGGTCGATGCTTTAACACTATTTCTATCTAGAGGTGTCACAAGACACCTTTCAAATTTTAATTTAATATTATTCTCTTAATTTAATCGTTTCTCTACAATTGGGTTTATACATGTTTAATCGATAACTTGAAATCTCGACAGTTTTGGCAATTATTTGCATTCGAACGCAAAGGTGTCAAAAGACCATGATAGAAATAGTGTTGATAAAAAGGATATATTATAAAAAAGTGAACGGTCGATGGGCGAGTCTGGGCCTGAAAAGAACAGCAAGCGAAACGGGGTGGGCACTTGACGTGTCAACGAACACCGACCTTATTGTTAGTTACGATAAGGAAAAGCTATCGATACCAACGCAGTTAAAGGGCACTTAGCTAAGAAAACTGGGAGGGGAGAAGTCGTTAAGAAGGAATCCGTGGGCTTTACTAATGGGCAGACGAGAAGTATGAAAGAATTGCGTACTGCAAATTGGTTTATTACGAGCTCGATTTGAGACGGTGATTGCCATGCGGCGACCTTGCTGCAACCGACTCGGGTATGCGGCACGACCACGCGCGCACGACGGATGAGACGGGCGGTTGGCAATCTCGAATGACAATGGACACGAACGAGCGACGATTCTTCTGCCGAAAGACGACGTTCAATCGCAAAGGATTGCTTTGGATCGAAAGGTCGCTTTCGTTTCGGGATTAAATTCGTTTAACACGTTCACTCCGGCGCGTACCACCAATTTAGTTGGAATAGTGAGAAGAAAATTTTTTTATACAGTCGCAAATTAAAATAATGGAAATTTTTCACTTTACTTCGGCGTCGCCCGATAAAATAAAGCGCTCTTAGAGCAGCCGCCCATGGGAGAGAAACATGAATCGCAGCGCCGGCGTGAACGTGTTAAAAATGCATTTTAATACCTCGTTCTATATTGTAATATATGGACCGTTTATTTCGAAGGTGGTGCGAGTCCATTTTTTTTTTATTAAGAAAAGAGATGAGATATCACGTAAATAAAAAGTTTACATTGAATTAATCACAAATTATGTGATATCCTATTTTTTTTTTTTACAAAAAGTGGACTTACATCAGTTTCAAAATAAGCGGTCGATATTATGGAAACGTGGCTTCGTGATGCACTGCTACACACTTCAATGCCGATTTTATGGTCGACCTATAATCGCGTATCAAGCGTCACAATATTTAACCTCTTGTTTAACGGTTGGCCTGCTGCGTCTTTTGCAGAATTCTAAGACGTCGGAACGAGTCGTGACAGTGTCGTCGCTTTGAACCAATTTAGCACAGAGACTTCGGGGAATAGTTGGAGAAACTATTGGACAATTTTTAATCGGAGGTCATCGACGCGTTGCGATTACTTTCAATAATTCATCATCACCTATTTGTTTTCGCTAGCTCGTCACGGACGAAAGATCGTTTTATCATCGTTCTCGCTCACTTCAAGCTTTGTCAGGACAGATCCGATCGTCCTTGGGCAGCCGATTCGAGTAATTTTGATTGATTCGACTGGACGAAATGGCACTCGAAACAGCACTGAATTATATCGTATGCACTGGATGCGTATAAGTAACGAAAGGAAAATCTTACGCGGGATACGAAGGGAGAGACAAAGGGAGAGGGATGAGGAGCGGTTGGAGAAACGAACGCGTCGCGGCGCTGCCTGAGGTGTGGCACAATACCGTCGGTAGAGGAGAGTCGCAGTGATCATTGGATAATGATGGGATGTACCGTCCCATTCTATTCGGTGTAATCCCATCCTCCCTGGTACAACAGTCATCACGTCGTCGTGGTACGGATCACTTAGGGATCATTAGCTTTATGGCGCTTCCGTATAGTCAGCCGTGTGTTTGCGAGCGAGCGTATGCTCGCGTACGAACCCGTCGCATCGTCAAAACTTTCGTCTTGTCGCAGACGGTTCGTTAACCGTACGACTTCAAGGTCGACAATCGAGAATTTTTTAATTCTTTTTCTCAGGAAAGATTTTGAACTTTCTTCAATTTTAAGTTTCGTTCATGACAAATAGTTTTGCTCGTTAAATTTTATTTTGAAAAATGTATTGGGTTATCCGGAAAGTTTTTTTAAAATTGATTTATTATTTTATTATATATGTATATAGTAAATAATTATGTATATTATATAATTAATTTTTTTTGTTCAAAAAAATAAATCTTCAAGAAAAAGAAAAAATTTGCCTTTAAAATCGGCACGAACTTTCCGGATAACCCAATAGTTTCGAGACGATTGTATTGTAGTTTTAAACGATCGCTACTTTTACGCGTTATAATTGCATTTATCTCTACGTGGAATTCTTCATTTTTTTAGAGTATTAGAAGAGAAGGGAATTTGGTGGGTATTTTTGGACGAAAATAGTATCACGATTTTCGTCGAAAGCCAAGCTTTCTACTTCTTGATGGATACTGTCGAGTACCTGGATTTCTTTCGCGAGATCGAAAAACGCAAAGTTTTGAACGTTTAGCGGATTCGTTCACGCGAATCGCGTAGATAGACGCGTAAATCGTAGCTTCGACAAGGCGCTCTGCCATCCCGTACGAACCGAAGGCACGAACATAAAGATAAGTTAAAGGCGCGCGTCGAAAAGTAAAGTTTCGTCGTAAAAGTTTCGATATTTTCGTCGTACCGTGCAGCCCACGAGCTCGCAAAACGCTCGGTCCTTCAAAGAAAGGGGAAATAGCGTCGTAAGCTGCCAGCTCGTAAACGAGCAAAAGTCATGATTCTTTAATTTCGTACGAACGGTTTACATGAGAAAAAACTTATCGTGCATAAAAGGAAGCGTCGTTACTCGTGCTACGCTTTCGTTGTTGTTCACGCGTTACGTGACTTGTATTACATATGTATTTTTTAATAAAGTAAACGTTCGTGTACATACGTAAAACGTCCGTGTATACCTGATAACCGTAAGGAACGTATTTAAGATAATTATTTGAGGTTGTTTGGAAAGCCTCCGCCGATAGAAAATGACAAAGAGATTGATAAAAGCAATACTAAGGTTTCTCCAGTGATCAACGTAATCCATCGAAATGAATATAATATAATATTTATAATATTTTTTATTGGCGAAGACTTTTCGAACGACCTAATACATTTATTTAAGATATGAATTTTCGTTTGGATCGTTTTGATACGTAATTTATCTTTGTCGAACATAGCTAATGGCATTTTGGTTATTTTTTGTGCTCGAGCCTAGGAATGCAGACAATTTGCATAACCATAAAATGTTCTTATACCGGTGCAGATACTTAGCCTTTTTACAGCTTTTTAGAGCTTTTTAGTCGGTTAGCAGCTGACGAGTTTCTTTTCAGTTTGCAAATGAATATCCGACACTTTTCCAAACTCGAAATTTTTCTAAATGACGATATATCGTCGTCTGGCACTAAAATATCTGGTTATAATATATTTAAGGAAATAAACCTCATTCCGTTCAATAAAATACTATTGCCTACGAAATCTTTGAAAATAAAATCTCAATATGACTATGACTCGTACAGGCCAATCTCCCATCTAAACTAAAATCGTTTTTATCTCGAATTGTTTTTAATTATTTAATTTGTTTGCATCTTTATAAACAAAAAACTATTCGGGACACCCTTTATATATGCATACGCCTCGCAGCGAATGTTCTCACGAGCCGCAAAAACGCATGAAAATACATAGGAACGATGTCTAAATCTGTTCATTGAATCAACACCGTGCACCGGCACTGAAGCGGAAACCTTGGCTACCTTTTTTAATTTCGATTCGACAAAGGAAAAAGGGAAAGAACGTCTGCTGTAAAGAGCAACGAATACGTACGAAGAAAAAGATGAAAGTAAATGGTGCAACGTGTTTGGCGAGTGCGTGCTCGTGTTTTTCGCCCTACGGCAAGATCTTTAGCTACGAAAACGCATGGAAACCGGTAATGCGAGAGATTTAACACGGATTGTAAGATTTTTACGTACCATTGTAGAAACAACGTCATTATTCTTCTTTAAATTTCGACGATGAATGTTCTTATTCGTCATTTTACAGTTTCGTTTCGATCTGGATCGAATATCGAATAACATCGCGAAAATTTAAATCTTTAGAAACGTAAAATCGCGTCTTAGATCGTTGCTTGTCTACATCTAGTTTAAAATTTCAGTTTGGAACGTAGTCGTGTACCTTCGTCGGTGTCGAACTCGCGTAACTTCAAAATGACATCACTGTTAAACGAACGCTTTCCTGATTCAACGAGAAAGAAAAATGTCGAAAAAAGAGACAAGTATGTAAAACATGTTCAACCTCACCGAATCGATCCGAGTCTTAAACCACGATGCAGCTTTAATGAGACGGGCTTGTTCCCTGGAAAAGTTCGAAGATGCATGGGGGTTTGATCCGTTGTTGTAGCGTCCTTCGGAAAGAAGTTCTTCCTCGATCTACCGTAAGCGTCGGAGAAAGGATCTTTCCTCGTAACGACAGAGAGTAAACGCGAGATCACCCACTCTCTCTCTCTCTTTTGAAAGCAACGACAAAATGTCGCGATTCTCGTCGTGCCGCGAATTTTCGCGTGGGAACGTCGGGTAGATATAGTTGGACAACGCTTCGTACAACACCGATGGATTTCGTTAAAGCGGTGCTTGTTCTAAACGAGATCGTACTTTCCATTCAAACTATTTAATTGGCAGCGCTGGGAGAGCGAGTGTGGGAGAGGTTCCCCTTTCATTTTATCATCCTCATTTTATCATTCACGTTATCATCCTCGTGAATAACGTAAGAGAGAAATCGAACGGAGAGAAAACGTCGTTAAGAAGAACTTAGGATCGTCGACACCTTGGCCGACCGAAATAAAAAAAAGCAGAGCATCGTAGTTCGATGAATTTTTATTGTTGTCATTTTGATAGTATATCAATTATAAAAACTTCTATGAAAATTTATCTCGTTTATGAAGATTTGTATAGAAGAATTGTCCTGGTTCATCTTATTTTCGATATTAAAAAGCACTTATACGAACAAACAATGACACCTGGTAATTGAATTTTGAACTAACTTAAGCTTAATACTAACTCGATACGAACTAATTTAAATATACTATGATTAGAAATCAGTGCAATTAAGTTCGTAACGCGAAAACGAGGAAAAATTAATTTCTATTAAATAAGTATCGCTCGTATGATTACGATTTAGTATTATCAAGAAATTTCTAAAAAAGGACTCGATCATATTGACTTCCGAATGGTTCGTTTCTCGAACGTAATCCTCCGCACGTGTTGCACGTCGAATTCACTTTCAGCCTGACGGTTTTCGATATCGGTGGAAACCAGGTGAAGGCTCGAAACTGGCGCTAGTTATCAAAGATATTATCGAAGTACGTCGAACAGTTATTCTAATGCGAATTTTCTAGCGTTTCTTCGTTCTGTTTCGCGTATAGAGTTATAGAGTGAATTTATCGCGAGACGACTCGCCTTGAATAATTTAGAAGAAACGTAAAATCTAAAGGTAGAAAAATCGAAAATAAATTTAAGAAAGACGGCATCGACTGATACCATAACCGCGACGTACCAACGAACTTTCGTCCATTATTCTTCAATGTAATCCTCCGTGCGTGTTTCACGTCGAATACACTTTCCACCTGACGTTTTCCGATACCATTGGAAACACGACGGCATCCATAGAAAACGCGGGGAAGGACCAGCAGACGTTCTTACACAGCAAGACGCACTTGTCACGCTCGCGCGAAATAAAATCAATCCGTGACGTTTTACGATATTTACGACGTAGTTTACTGTAAATTCATGGGTCGGACGGAAATAAAACGCGAAGAAAAGACGGAGGAACACTTCGATCTTTAGTGACGCGATTGTCAATCAGTTGTCAGTTATATGAGCGGATGGAAAATTTGAAGGAAAATGGCGGACCAGAGTACGAACTCGTATTTTAATATTTTGCTTGATATTTCGGGCTCCGATGCACTGAGCCGTTTCTGCGACTTCTTTACGATCTTAGAATATATCGTGGCTGAATTTCAGCCCTTTATCGAAGCAGCCGCACGAGTTGCGTCTAGTTTCGACGATACATCTCGATACAGTCCCTAACTTTACTTAATACTTTTGTTCGATGCTCGTTCGTCGTCGGTAGTCAAACAATTACCGTATCTACTTTTCGATGGCGAATAATTCACTTTTTTATCGTATTAGAACGTCACCGGCTTTTTCAATAACACGTCCCCACAAGCTATAGGAAATGCCATTTTCTCAAATCGAATCGAGTGACGCTCGAGTCGACGACATCGCATCCTGTTTCCAAGAAAACTCCCGACGAAACGACGAGTACGAGACCAAGAAAGGAAGTAAGGAAGGAAAGAAGGAAGAACGCGTGGGCTTCGCGCTCACGAAATTAATTCATGGATGGCGATGATACGCGATACTTCTCTTCCTCGCGTATAATATATACGCGTACACGCATACACGTACGATATTATATATGCGTATACATCGTATAAAGGAGACGAGTATTCGGCACGTAACGTCACACCGCGGATGAATATCGCGGATATTGTGTTACTGTATTTAATTACCGGTACGCCGGATGCACATTCGCCGGATGGCAGGATGCCGGCTCTGTCGCCGTATCCTGGCATCAAGCGCTAGGGTAGGTATAACCGGTAGTCGGCGATGGTGGCGGTGGTAGGTTGTCCTTCGTGCGGAGAGTCTCCTCCCAACGGCAACCATGTATTCTCCTTTATGGAGGACGGCTTCGGCTTTGGCTTCGGCTCGGCTTCAGCTTCGGCTTCCGGCCTCTCCATTCAGGAATATCATCTTACGCGGCCGCTCGTGATTCAGCGCGAGTCTCGAAACACGTCGTAATCAAAGGATTACCACGAATACGGCTGGCTCGTCTCGCTGTAAGTTAGGCGGCCTGCTTAACGCGACCACCCGTAATTATGCGCGCGAAACTACTCTTCGACCTCTACGCTTGCGTATGCACGCGTTACTCATCGCCAATCGATTCGATATCAAGAATTACCGGTTGGAGATGACGATGCAATCGTTGCACGCTTGGGTCTTCCGGATCGACGTCGATGCTTTGATCATTGGCTCGTTTCTTCGTGGAAGTCGACGATGGCCATGACAATGTCACCGTTAAAACGATCTCTGTGTTAAGGGTATAGCGAATGGCCTTTCGAATTCAAAAGCACGCGAGTTTCCGACCTGTTTTTATGTTTCGTCGAAATTTTGCGGAACATAATAACGCCATGTTTGTTAAGGGCGATATATACATTACAATTCAGAAGCTTCTATAAACGGTATCAAATTAAACACGTTGTAATTATAACTTTTTCTTTTAATTCTACTCCAGCGCGGTTTCATTATTGGGGAATAATAGTTATTTCGATGGAATTTCTGCTTGCGTATCTTGTTTCAAACTGTAAAAAGTACAAATAAAAATATATGCGTTCGTACCACGCGTAATAAGAGAATTCGTAGTAATGGAAAAACGCGTGCGCGCATTGTCATAATTCAACTTTACTTTATATTAACGAATATTATTCCTCAAGCTGGAGTACTGGTAGGTAACGCGTGAATTTTTTAAAAATGTTGAGAAAATTTTAATCGGAGAGTAGTTCCAAACAATGTTGTTCTCGCGATAAGACAATATTTCATTGCCAACAATAATTTAGAAACTGTTTACCCGCATTAATTCGTTAGATTTGATTAATTAATCGGGCTCGTCGTGCATCGATGATTTATAATCCGCCGATGGCTGAGAAAGGTTTTTCGAACGATGAGCGATACGAATAAATAAATCGTCGAATCGAATGGCTTCGTTGACCTTCGAGCTCATTTCGCGTTATCAGGAGGCATCGGCATGGATTTCGTCTTCCCAACGAATCTACGAACGTCCGCAACGACGATATTTTCTCCGACCGCTATTTTGCCGCGTGGTCGAGCACGAGACTACAGCCGTCTCACGCTCGAGCCAAAATCTATGAGAAGTTATTAATCACGTCAAACGGTACGGGAGAAACGCCGTAGTTCCATAGATAGTTCCACGATTCATTCGTAAGGTATTCACGAACCTATAATTTTGTCCGTTGTAAAATATCGCTCGATCGCTGCTGCCTTCTTCAAAGATAATAACTACCAAACGAACGTTACCCAAGTCGTCGATAACTTTTACATCGAGCGAAGAAAGTACGCGTCTATATTTATTTAGAGTTTCACCGATATTCGGCCTTTCTCGTATCGCTCTCGATCGAAAACAGTGACGACGAAAATTCGCGCTCGCATAAAACTTTGCGCTTATACTTTTACACGTTGCGGTTTCTCTAGTCGTTTATTATTTTTTGTTACGTTATATTATCGCTCGGACATTATCATTTTCTATCGTATCGTACCATCATTGTAATTACGTGAGTTGTCCTTCATTATATTATACCACGTTCTATATTTATCAGTATTAAATTACTATTCGTTCACGAAGTAAAATATATCTATTCTTAACCAGTTAACTGTCATTGACGAATATACTCGTCATGGAAAAGTGGCAGGATTTTGTGTCATGACGAGTATACTAACTAAATAAATAAATATTAGTAATAAAATTGGCAATTTTATCAAATAAACACATCTTTTTGATCCAATGTTTTAACAGTGACACTTACTCTGTGATTGACGAGTATACTCGTGATGGTTCGATTTTCACGACACATATAGGTGCGCGCTTTCAAAAGAGAGCGTCACAGCTGACTGGTTAAAAACCTTCACAATCGGCGCATCGAGTCTCAGTAGTCGAGGCTCTCATTCGTCAGACAAGAAATCCGTCAAAATAGTTCCGATCGGCGGCTACGATCTCCGCGAACTTCGCGGCTAGCCGCTGATCCGTATAACGAAGTAACCATTCGCTTCGCCGTGAACCCGCCTAACGTTATTATTTTCTAATTGCTCGGTAAACTGCGAAACGAATCGACGACGGCTCCGGCAAGTTACGGAACCGCGGGTAACTAAAATTCTCGTCGCATTCACCTGCTCGCCCGCCTGCCTCTTTCATCCCACATCGTTCGGTACCGCTAATTGTATCGCGATAACGAGTCTAATTTGGCCGGGAGGCGGGACGACCGCGCGTTCTCGCTCGCGATTCTCTTGTAAAGAGAATAGAATTATAAATAGAAACGCGGCGGGGTAATGGCGGCGTGTACGCACGGACCGAAAACTCTCGCCTCTCGTCGTTATTTCCGCGGCAGTGGACTTCTCGCGTCGTCGTTATCGCGACACCTGCGAATTCGAGTCTCGCGACGGTTCCTCTATTTTCTCGACCTTGCTTCAGTGCTCGACGACAGTCGATCGTCGCGATACGATTTTAACGCACCGCGCGAGACCATCGCGTAAAAGCTGTGGATACTCGTACGAAGATGACGTTTCGAACGACGTTCGATGGATGTTGGCTGGTATCGAGATGTCGAGAGCCAATCTCGTCGTAACGTTAGGGTTAACGTTCCGATTTATCGCTCGGTCGTTAAATGACTTCGTACGTTTCTTGCGTTAAGCGTTCTCCTATCGTCGACGGCAATAAAAAAGAAAGAGAAAGAGAGAAACGGAGAGATATTATCTGCATAGACGACGAGAATAGAATACGTTAGACGGATGATGCGCTGGCGATATTACGCTGCACCTCTATCTACTATCGCATTTTTCATTTTGATGTCTTGTGGTCGGCCCGAATGAACGAACGTCCGCCTCCACGTTTCAAAGGCTTGTAAGTATCATGAATCTTGCAAAAGCGGCACCGGGAGTACGCGAAAAATTCACCTTTTTCGGCGCTGGGCTTGTTTTCTCTTTCTTTTTCTTTCCCTTTCGCGGACGTTTCGCAGAGAAAAACCAACAGAATCGGAAGACGCGGTCGGAAATGGAATTGTTTGCTATTTCTTTTATTTTTATTTTTCTTCTTCTTTTGTACTGGAAGAAAGAGCCTCTACGAAGGATTATGTCGGGTCGCAGGTGCCAAGACTCGTGATATTTTCTTGATATCTCTAGATATCTACGACTTGATTTTTATCGTTGTACCTATAGTTTGAATATCGTCTCTTTTTTGTTTTCTTATTATTCTTTCCGATATATTTTCTTCCTATCGTCGTTTTCGCTCCTACGATTGTCCTATAGCTCAGCGAACAAATTCATCTATTCGTATATAGAAATACGGAATATTTGCACTCTATGTTACTCGAAGTTTCTCAAAGTCCGCGTAGTTATGGCCGTGTATGCGACGATAATGTACGCCAGAGAGATTCGCAAGGAAAAAAAAACGAATTCATTTAGAACTTAGAGCTGCTTAATGAAAATTTCGCTATTTCGAGAACGTTCGCCTTCGTTCTCCAATAACGAATTCGACAAAACTTATATTCCACGATCGAGTTAATTTTGGCCCCACGCAAATTAGGATTTTAATCAAATTTCAGCTGCCGTTTTTGGCTCATGGAGGAGCGGCGTAAAGAAAGGACGAGGATGATAGCGAAGAAAGGGAGAAAAAGAGAGAGAGAGAGAGAGAGAGAGGGAGGGAAAGAGTCATGACACAAAAATGGTAATTAAGGTCCAACGGCACGTTATTAAATCCGACAAATCTTTTTCGTAGATCGGCCTCGCTGCGTTAAGGTACACCGGTACGTAGGTGTACATAAAATACGAGGCGGGAACACGTAGGATACGTACGTGGCTACGAACGCCGTCTCGTAACAATGTAACGCGTTATTTCCGTGCATCGAGCGCACCGAGATAGCAAGGGCTGATGAGCTCGTACGACAGGTTCACGCGAGCCTCTATATTTGTGCTTTCGATATTGCGTGCCAAGCGACATTGCCACCGGTAATCTCTGATCCTCATTAACGTCCTCGTAACCAACGAAACTTCCTACGTTGTAGCCTACCAAAGCGTGTACCTTCTCCGCTACTTGGCGTACTTCCTCTTTCTCGCTCTCGCTCTCTCTCTAAGATCCGCCTCTTACTCTCCTACGAACCGCTCAACACGCTGGAAATATAATCGTGTCTTCATCGAATTCCATCCACGCCTTCGCTCATCGACCATCACCTAGCAACGCCGTCTTACCACCTCGTGTCGATGTCTCTCAAGCAACGATCAGCGATTTCGTACTCGATCTTCCAACCGGTGGAGTCAGGCTGGCAAGAAAGAGACAGGAAAAGAGGGAAAGAGAAGAAGCGTCATAATTATTTACCAGGAAAGTCGAGTAGGAATTTTCTAAGATGGGATTTGTACAGTGTTCGTGCGATTTGTTCATATAGAAGCTCAGACGGTATCGAGTGAAAGAAGATCGAAAGTTCTTGTTCTAGACGCTTTCTCCTGATTTGACGTATGAAAGAAGAAGGTATAGCATCTTCCACTCTCCAACGAAAAATAAGACGAACTTTAAGCGGACAGGCGATCGTTATCGTCGAAAAACGATTTTCGTTTTCTCGTATCGACGGGGAGTTTCGAATGGTAAGAGCCTCGATAAGTTGGAGGCGTTCCTCTTTCGACTTCGGCGCATTTCGAGATCGCCCTCCCAATCGTATATTCGCGCTTCCACTATAGGCATTGCAATGGCGAAACGATCGTCACGGATAAGAGTTCACCGATTCCCTTGGACGTACGCTTCGTGTTCTCGCTTTCTTTCTTTTTTTCTATCTCATTGTCGACCGCGAGAAAGGAATTCGTGTCCCACGGGTCGACGAGGGTAGCACCATTTCTATTCATCTCGAAAAATAAAGGCGGAACCGATCGAGAGTTCCGATAACCATGAATATTTTATCTCCATAATATCCCATACCTTTACGTTCTCCTTCTCTATCTTTCCTCGTTCTTTGCCTTCGTCTTCTTCTCTTCTCACCGTCAACCTCAATCCGCCCCTTTTCTTCTCTTTCCGTCTCTCGTTTCTTTTTCCTATATAGAGAAGGAAAAGGAGACAAGCAGCCAGTGAGGAAATGGAAGAAAAGATAAAAAACAAATTAAAGAACAATAAAATAAAATTATATATATATATATGTATAATGAGAATATACAGGAATTAAATTCGTCCCACTGTCTTTTATTATTTAATGGAAAAAATGTCGCTTCATCAATTCGTATTAAAAAATCACAAATAATTTAGAAAAATTATTAACGTCTCGAGATACGTTCCTCGAGCTTCTCTTCAAGCCAGTGCGCTGCTCGAAATGTTTATACTCCGGCAGGTTAGAACGAGATAACCTGTATGCGCGTAAACATACACACAGACGAATGTCTCTCGTTCCTTCGTTTCCCACTCGATCTCTCAGCCACTTTGGTGCGGTTTTCCTTCCTGGCTTCGCGGACCGATATAATTCGTCGTGTCTCGTGGCGGTCGAACGCACGATGCACCTGCTTTCATTTTTTAAATTTGGAAAATGGTGCGCGAGTAAGAATAGGCCGAGTAGCTGTACCGAAAGTTTCTTCATAATACTTAAAAAAAAGTACAACGAAACAAATTAGAGATTTATATGTAGAGACGACATAGAAAATATATCGATGTTGAAATTAATAATAAGCCAGTTAAGTCTTTCTAGGAACGTCTGAATCTCCTGGAACGAATATTCTCCGTTTGCCGCACGATACGCGACGCGTACACTTTTAACTTTTCCTCTTGATCGTAGGGTCATTTATCGAATGTTTCAACCCGTGTATTTGAAATGAAAAAATCTTTTCGAACATTTTTCGCTGTACTCCGGTGCGTTGTTAATCGAGCGAACGAAAACTCGCGAGGAGAAATCGTGCGATCGCTTCGTATCTCTTTTAACAAAAACTCTGAGTTAAAGAGACCATGATGATTATTCGTTCCTGGGGAAAGGGCGAACGAGGCTAAATTCGAAGATAACGGAGATGAAATCGTCTATCACGGAAAGAGATCGATCGTCTACTATTTTACACTTTCGTCGTTTCTTTGCATCAATTTGATCTTTTACGCGATGTTCGTTACAATTTACAGCAAAGCTCGCCGTTACAAGCAATTGCTCACCGATCTAAGCGGTTGGATGTCGTTGCGGAAACAAACGAGGTCGTTGCTAACGCAGTTGAAGTTTCTTCAAGAATTCCTTGCGTTTGCGTTTGAGATCGAGATTTTATTAGTATAACAGCGTTCCTTGTATTCTTCACGTATCGTTTTATTTCAGCACGTTTTGCGGCAACCACGAAACCATCGTCGTTCCGCTGGAATAATTTTTATTAGACCTTATCGGTGCAAGCAGCTGCATCGATGTAATCGCGACTTAATTAGATTACGCTTTACGATAAAATAAGTCGAAACGAAACATACGTAGATGCGTATCAGTCGCGACGCGCTCAGCATGCGATCGTGATTATAAATCAAGGCTCGGAAACTCACCGTCATTTTCGCGCTATTCTAAATTCCACGGAGCAGCTATCGAGGCTCGCGTTCGCCACGCACGAGAAGAATTCCCATTCGATGTCGGCCGAGAGAGAGAGAGAGAGAGAGAGAGAAAAGCAAAAAAATCATAGGGACTTTAATAGGCTACAAATATTCTCGGAGCGTCCCGACTGGAGCTTTGCACGTGCGCGTAATTGATCGCGTGGAAGACGAGGCTTGCAACCGAATCATTTCGCGGATTTCCTTCCCTATTTCTAGCCAGGAAGCCAACAAAAAATCGATGGGAATCTTAACGGTTTCGTAATTGGACGCGGCGGATTTCGATACCTTCGTGAAACACGGTTGTGACGTGGCTCGCGCCGTCGATCGTCTCGGTCGCCTATCTTCTTTTTATTTTACGGCTTCTACGTTTATTCCTTACGATGCGACGGAGAAAGAAAGACGAACGATCGTCCATTCGTCTCGAAGATGTAACGGATTTCTTGCGAATCGTAGGTTAAGAAGAAAGGTATCGCGAGAGCCATCGCCGTGAGTGAATTTAAACGATCCTTCGACGATATGTAAAGCGTCGTACTTTCGTCCATCCTCTCAGTCGCTCACTCGGCCACTCGCTCTTATTCCATCGATCGAATCGATTTGTAACCTTCCCCGTTCGTAACGCGAATTGATCGGAACGATCGAATCTCTATCGATGAGCGCAAGTACCTGCAGTCTCTTCTCCGACGGTTCTTTCTATTTCACGGACGAAACGAAAGACTTGATACGTTAACCGACAGATTTCTAACGAAAGACGAATCATTTCTACGGCGTTATCGTTCAGGCGTGTTTTTCGATTTCGCGGGTATCTCTTGGCTTTGAAATAACGACGATGCGCAACAATCATTTTTAATAGTAAAATACAAATGTCTTTACGTAGTCCAAAACCGTAGGATCGCTTAAGGTACTCGAGGAAGCCGTCAAAATTATTCCGAATAGCCGTAACTAAACCTCATAAATTGGCCGATTCGCAATCGGTTCTGTAAGAGGATTGGAGCGCCGTCGCGCTGCTTGGCGCTTGCTGACAAGATTTTTCTGAAGATTCTGCCACTAAAACGGGTAATGGATGCTGCGTTTAATCGAAGAACGCATCGCGCTTTTAAGAGCAAAAAAAGACCCTCCCACGCGAGAATCATTTATCTCGTCCGTTGATTCGTTTCTTCGAATTACCCGTATTTTCTTAATCGCGATATCGAGAGAATTTCTTCGAGAAAGTTCTATCGTTCGTGAAAAGCGTTGAAAACGCGTCGATCCGAGCTTTGGTCTAACATCGAGGCAGTTTGACCTTTCATTGATAAGAATTTCTCGTGTTTCGGTTGATCATCGATCGTTCGTCGATCGAAAATGCTCGCGAATTTTGCTCGATCGCATTTTGGATCCGTAGAAGAACGATCGGTTCTACGGTTTTACGTTCGACTGTCGTAGTGGCGACCGCGTGGCACGATACGACGCTATATCATGGTAGTACGGTTCGAGTATGACACGGAGCCGTGCATGATATACGATTTGGTTCTACGACGCAAGAGAAAACTCGACGAGGTTAGAATTCCGCGCTTGGAATATCCGAATCACTCGACGGTGCATCGAGTGGAAATCGAAATCTGTTCGATCGAGTTTTCCATTATTTTTGTAGGAGAAAATTCTTTTACGGTTTGTACTTTCGCCTTCGTAAATATGGACGGATGTATAGGGAAAAAATCGTCAGGATCATCAGATCTTTTCTTCCATCGACTCGTTTAATGGTTCGCCGAAATTACCCCTTTATTTGTATGTTACTCGTGGGTACGATTCACGATGCGAGAAGTGAAAGACATAAATTACGAGAGCGCGAATAATCGTTCGAACGCGGTAAATTAGAATCGCGATTCGACGAGTCTAATTTAAGAGGAGGTCGTACGTTTCTCGGACTATCGATATCGGCCGCTTATCCTCGATCACAGGCGGGATTTTTAACAATTTATACGCGGTTCGTTCCTTCGCGGCTCTCGGGATCCGAACGTCTATCTCGGTTGATCCGCTGTTCCGTTCCCCCATTTCGTTTCTTATTCTGCTTCCTTCCCCTCTCTTTCTCCTTCCATCTATCTCAATCTTGCAATTACGAGATCTAATATCGTTACGAGCCTTATTACCGGTCACTGTTCGAGTGGCAACGCGTGGCTCGCAGAACGATTCCAAATGGTTCGCGATGACGGTCGCGCTGATACCGGACGACACTTTAATATTAAACATTAAAAATAAAAGAAGGACACCTTCGAACTTAAACTCTGCCTCTGAAAATGACGCGTATCGATAATGATACTACGCTATACAAGGACAATTTTAACCAAAAAGAAAAAGAACCAGGCGATAATTACAAACGAAAAAAAAAAACCGGTGAGAACAGCGCTGGGGAATATTAATCGTATCTTTTCATTCGATTCGAGTCGATCGAATGATATTCATTCAATAATTAATAATAATTATAATAATAACTAAGGATAATCGATATCGAACATCTTGTCAATTAAACTCGAGAAACAATTGTCAAAACTCGACCGATCGAGAAGAAGTCGAGATTCTCGAGACGTCCTGATAGGATTAAAGGTAACGTCGATGTCAACGAAGCGTCAAAGCGGCGGTCGAGAGATCTCAAGGTCATGGCGATAGAATAGGCGCGAGGCATTCTCGTAGGTCGGCGATTCGTCGATCGCGGATGCATCGACACAGCGTGGCGTCAGCGTGGCTGACGCACGCACGCAGTGCGGAGTCGCACGGGTCTCGAGTGGATCACACGACAGGAAGACAGACGAAGCGAAGCGGCAGTCCCTCTTCGCCCCCTCGTTCGTGCGGTTCTAGTACGCACGGTGCGTGCCGTCGCCTCCTACCTCGATCTGGTGCGTGTTTGCGTGTGTTGTGTTATTCCTTCTCGTCGTCGTCTCCGTCGTCTCTCCGTCTTACCTAAGTTTATTGTTAGAGGGGCCGGCGTAGAGGCACTCGTGGATCGAGGATTTAGTTAGTGCGTGTCGCACGCTCCTCTCGGTATCACGCGCGCCCACCACGGTCTCCTCTCGATCGTCGATCGAACACTGGATCGATTTTCCTCGTCTCTCCTGGCGATTAAGGTTAATCGCGTCGATTTATTGAAAAAGGCAGAGACACCGAGCTGTTTTTGGTGTTCGTGGTTCGTGGATTCAGTGCGCGTCAGCGTTCCTTTCTTCATCATCGATCGTTCGTTGTCTCCGAGGGTCGTTCGTGACTTCGTCCTTTACCGGATAGATCTCATCCGGTTTTTCTAGTGTTTAAAGTTAGTTTCCTGAGTTTATCGACAGAAAGCAACGTGGAGGTGCTGCTGATACCGGTGGTTCGAGGATTTAGTGCGCCTAGACCGTCTGGTCTTGATCATCGATTGTCCGTCATCTTGGGAATCGTTCGTGACATTGTCCTTCTCCGGATAGATTCTCTTCGTTTTCTTTTGGCATTTAAGGTTAGTTGTTCAAGTTTATCGTCGAAGGGGTATCAGCTGCCGGTGCTCGTGCTTTCGTTTTTCGTTCATTTGCTTCGTTTCTTTTCGTGCTTAATTAATGTTTGCTTGAGAGATTTTTGTATGCGTCATGAATGTAGATTAGACAAAATCTACTTATCAATTTTTCTGTTATTTTCAGATTGAAAATTAGAGAAATATAATGCATTTCAAAGCCAAAAAACGAAAATATCGTATGTGCAGTAAACGTCCGTGAACGTGTTAAGATTACGTGTTAAAAAATTGTAAGATACAGTTGGTCGTGTAAATCAAAAGAACTTTCTTTGATTTAAACGATATTCACGTGTATATTTAACACGTTATATGAGAACAAAACTTATTCTGCTTATTATTAAAATACATTGAAAATTAAGCATGCTATTTATACATATTTGAAAACTTTTTAAATATCCGGTTTTACTCGAAGAGATTGGAATGAAACAGCCGCTCCGCGATGTGTTAAAATAGATGTACACGAATGTACACGACTTACGTAACTTTTAGATAATACAACGAAGTCGGCTGAATCTTAACAAAACAAATTCAACTAGCAACTCTAGATCAACATTAATTCGACTCTCAAACAACACTCTTTTTTACGGCGTCTCGTCTCCCTCTTATATCTCGCCTCGAGACGACATCCACCTCTTTCCAACGAAAAAACTGACGGACCCTTTTTCCCTTCTCTGGCCAGTACTATCTAGACACTTTGGTCTTCTCTCTATTTTTATTGCCCGTAATAAATCGTAGCTGTTGAGTTGGGTACTACAAAATATTGTTACATTTTAATGTTGGTAGAGTCTGTAGAGGCGAATCGGATCAAAGTGAAAAGGGTGTAGCAGGATCGCTACGTGTAACTACGATTCCATTCGCAATCGTAGACCCTTGACGCGATGGTATGGTGAATGAATGACGTATCCACGGAGTTTGTGAGAGAGAACCAATCTCAATTGCGAAATATGCCAGTAGGAAAACTACCGATAAATTTATGTGCCAGTAGGTATAATTGATATCAATATAAATACTTACATTTATGTAAAAGTTCGTATTTTTCATATAACAAAGATTTCGATTGTTTTTTCAACTGCGCTTAAGTTAAATATTCAAAAAACTTATAATTTTTGAAGTTCAACGTTTGTCTTCTTACCATCAAATCGAAAGTGATTCGAGTCGCCTCCACATTCCATCCACTTAATGCTGCTTCTTAAATCTGTTCTGGAGAATGTTCGGAAGATCTATCGACGATGGTAGGGTTGATTGGTCGATGATTTGGCTGACAGTATCGCGCATATCTATGTATCAACCCATTTCTCGATACTTCGAGAAAGGATCCACGAATGCACGCGAACAGCTAAATCTGCTCGACGTTCGAGCAGCTTCTTTCGGCATATTTCGTGCATCGTTCGGCCAAATCGTCCTCGAATCGTAATCGCTGTTTTCGTCTCAGGTAGAGAAGTAACATCGTGTACCATCGATCGTCGAATAAAACACGCCTCTTGCGTTCGAGGGTGTAAGTAACGATCGTTGATGAAAGTGTCCACGAGTGATTTTACGGTGGAACCTACGTCGTACGCGAAAACAGTCGTTAATTTGCCAGGGATGTACGCGTACGCCTCGATC
The DNA here is from genome assembly GCA_025433975.1 of Liostenogaster flavolineata. Classification (NCBI taxonomy): domain Eukaryota; kingdom Metazoa; phylum Arthropoda; class Insecta; order Hymenoptera; family Vespidae; genus Liostenogaster; species Liostenogaster flavolineata. The sequence continues at coordinate 547,333 of JAITYT010001468.1, forward strand.
GACTAACGAACAGTTCGCGTAGAGCGTACGCTATCCGTCGTATCTATGCTTTCTAGAAAATTAAACGTCACTGGTCAAGTGAACATTTTGCTGGTACGAGCTTTTCGGAAGAAAGGCTAAAACGTGTCCATCCGCTGCGACTCGGCGAAAATTTCGAAAAATCTGAACGGCAGCTAGGCGTAGCACAGTGGCCGCGGTGAATGTCGCGCGCTTAAGAGGCATTCGTTCTCGTCGGATAACGAGAGCAGTCGAGCGAACGACAGACGGACACATGGACGGATGGACGAACGAACGAACGAACGAACGACCGGACGAATGGACAGACGGGTGGTAGGAATCGCGACAAGGCCGCGCAAGAGCGTTGAAGGAACGAGAGTATGCCGGAGTATCGTGGGGTAGGGCAAGCGGGGAGCGCGGGAGACGAGGAGTGGCGTTGAACGATCGAGGTAGGAGAATAAAAAACGAGAAATTAGGATTTCGAGGACAGCGGCGAAGTGATGGAAACACGAAAAACCAATTGCAGGAATACTCGAGAGGAATTCGGTGCGAAGTACGGTGGTAGGAAGGGGCTCGCAGGGTGAGGGTGGTTGGGTAAAGGAGGAGGAAGGAGAAGAAGAGGCGCAAGCGCGAAGAAGACCTATCTAGGGGTGCCTAGAGGAGTGCGAAGGGGGTGAGGTGGACAACGGTGACGAGGAGAAGGCGGAGGAGGAGGGGGGAGGAGGAGAAAGGGTCAAGGGGCAAAGAGACAGAGTCATGGAAGCGAGGAGGACGATGGGAAGGGACTAACGAGGAAGAGGACAAGACGGAAGCTATATAGGGCCGAGGTGGATTACCACCGGGACAAGGAGGTTGTATCGATGGGAGTTAGGAGGGTAGAGGCAGGATGGCGAGAACTTTCCAACGGAGGAAAAGTGGAAAAGAGGTGGAAAATGGGTGGTGCCGAGTAACAGTCGTCTTTTCTCTCCTATCGAACGAATACGATGGAGTTGGTGAGGCGCGTCGACGTAGCGATTGATGCGTCCGACTATAAAAGAGAAATCGAGATATCGAGATCGCGAAACGATACCAACGATCGTCTTGATTGATTTATTACATTTTCGGCGTCGACCTCACGGATCGTTATGGACGACTTTAATTAGAACACGCTTTCTTTTTGCCAGTTCGAACTAGTCAATCCTTTCGTCATTAACGATCGTAGGTGATCGATATCTTCCAAAAATCATTTTACAACCGATCATCGACGGTCGTAGATCATTCAAGTATTTAATTGTAGGCCACGGAAAATCATACGATTTTCATCGTTGCTGATTACGATTTTCCGCAAGTAAGACCAGTAAGAAAAGAGTTAAAGAGTTTGGGTTGTCGATTGACGACAATCGACTTTTCGATTAACCGGCTTACCGTCTGTACGAATCCTTTTTTTATTTTCCTTTTTTTTCCGCAACGAGAACGAAAAACGAGCGCGTTTCGGTCGAACATTCGAGAACGAACACCGTTGTCGACAATCGCGTAATACTTCGAGTTTGAAACACTCGAATCTGTGTACGCTGAGATAGGTTCGTTATCGCACGGAAAATCCGCAATTTTCTGTGTTTCGCGCGTTCGTACGGTGTATGTCGAAACGATCGTTGTGAATTGTTTGAGAATACAATAGCTGTAAATGTATATGAACGTACCTACGGGAATGTCCGAAGAATCTATCAGGTGGAAAACGAACGAATTCACGATTGTTTCTTGCTCGATCGATGATACTGCGATATCGATGGACGATGTATCAGATAGGATCTTTCGTTCGGCGAATAACCTGTAAGTAGGCATTTTCCTTTACCCACTAAGTTCGCGTGCACGTAGACATGGAATGCGTACAAGGCGTTTCTTTTTGTTACTTTCGGTAATACGGTGAAGGAAAATAAGTTTAAGGTAAAAACATTGTCAAAAAAGACGTCTAGATTTCGGAAATCGGCGGCTGTCCCGTAATATAGGTCTTATAATATTTTCGTACACTCTTTTATTACGTACAATGTATACGATATATCGATGTAGTGTCTACATCCGTTGGTGTTCCTTCGGAGAAACTTCTTGACAAGTACGACACCTTATAAATTTTCGTTTCCCTTAAGGAAGAGGAAATTTTTGAAAGATATTCACCGATATGAACCGCGCCAGTGAACAGTGGCAGTCAGTCTGACTCTCCATTTTAGGTCCTATCCATCGGCTGTAGTTCGAACTTCAAGAACGAAGGAAATGGTTCGGGCTGCTCGACACCCCAAGATGGTCGAGGCCGTCCAGTACGACTCCAATGTAGTTACCCTCGAGGGGCATGTCAAGATATTATACCCGGGAGTTTCGCGTGACCTTGACACACAGAGTCAGCGAAACGTTCCCTCGAGTCCTAGCAAGGCCAAAGTTTAACCAAAACCAAGAGGGGACACAACGCGTCGTAATTCAACGCGGCTGGCCTTGCGGCCTTCCGATCCCCCACTTTTCTAATCTTATACTAAATACTTTATTAGTATCTTCGCAAGCATCGAAATCGCGAACGATTCCGGAACGGTACAATTCGAAGTAAATCTTCGAAACGAAAATCGATTTCGGTTCCTCCGCTTCGGAATGAACGCGTCATTGTTCGGGCGAAAGCGATAAGGATCGCATCCAGGGGAGTCGATCGTTACGACACGGCCGGATCGCAATAACCCGATTTCGTTTTGCGAGTGGTCGAATAAAAAACACAAGGCGTTATCTTCTCGTACTCGTGACGTTTCGATTTGCGGCGCCGGGCTAGAAAACGGGATTACTGAGGGAAGAGTAGGTAGCTGGTCGCGCCTTGGTCGTATCGAGAAAGAGTGGAGGTAACGCGTGCTCGCGAAGGCATCCTTTTCGTTCCATTTTGCTAGTGGCGTCGTCGACGATGTCACGTGGCCTCGGTCTCTCGTTCTACACGCGACGTTAATATATCTTTAAGCGTGTCGCTATTTCCCCTCTTGATAGCTTCGCTGCCCCCTCTTACCGTCCGAACAGTGCCACGCGGCAACTCCTCGCCTTTCGTCGGCACGTCGCTCTCTTTCATCTACAAAACCCTAATTAACTTCGGTAATTATGTATGTGCCAGGACAGAGGGACTTTCGCGCTCGCTGGGACGAGTCGTTGGCACGAGAGAGAGAGAGAGAGAGAGAGAGAGAGAGAGACAGCTGGGAAAAGAAGGCCGCGAGAAAGAGACTAGTGCATTTAACCCCTTGCACTACGATTTCATTTCGAAGAAGACGGTCCCAAGCGATGCGCCCGAATTGTCAGGAAAGGAGACCAAGTGTCGGAACTCGAAACATATCTTGCGACTGTGAAATTCAAATGAATTTAAATGAAGAACTTTTGAAAAATATTTTAACTAATACACACGATTATAGTAAATCCTGGATGAGTATTAATAGTACGATTAATTAACAGCGGAATACAAATAAGTTGAAGCATATAATAAAGCAGAAAATAAATTTTCGGATTATGTCATAATCATCAGATCTAAAAATGAACAACACGATATAAATAAACAATTAAATACAGACATCTAAGAATCAAGACGACTTTTTTTCTTGGTCGCTCTATTGTGAATTTAAATGCACTCGTAATCGTAATTGCCAAGTTATTTTAGATACCTTTCGTTTCTCAACGAAGTGTTTGTTTGATTCGTGAGGCGAGTAAGAAATTATTTACATTTACATTTACATTCCACTTTTGAGTATCGCCGATCGTTCGTTGTTCTTTAGCGGAACTTTGAGAAAAAGAGAATTAGAGTAGTCGTCAGATCGTCATTTTGGTCAAAGCTCGCACGAAAAATGTCGCACTGACATTGTCGAATTTGGACACTTGCAACGAGATCGATTAATTAGTTGAAATTTAAAGTAATACGTGGCTACAATGCAAAGACGCGATGTTACGTGAGAGGTGACATTACCTTACGTTTGATAAGAGTTAAAATAGAACAGCATTGCGTTCGGTTTTCGATACTCTGACAATCGCCAGGACACAGATTTGCACGAGTATTTCGATCTAGAAGATCTGAAATTTTCTGGAAAACGACAGAAAAAACTAACGTTCGATTCTTCGAGAATTCGACTAGGAATCGTTCCGAATTTAATAGAGGTAATAACGGTAAACTTGGTACGGTCGAAAATTGTGATCGTTTCACGCGTCGTTACGTTGAAGAACGTCCTACGAAAATCGAGGCATGTCGATGTTCGAACGACGGGATTGGTCGAATCGAAATTCGACGAAAATCGAGGGAAGAAGCGCCAGTTGCTGGCCCGTCAGGACGATCTCGTTTAGCAAATACACCGTGTCGTACGTAACGTTGTTTGGCACGAGATCACGAATTATCGCGACATTCAGGGGCGGTTAAAGCACGTGGAAAAGTGGCGCGTCCCTCGCCTCTACGGCGGACACGTACGGTTTACTCGATGGCAATGGGACGGCGAGAGACCAAACGCGGTAGCGTGGATTTTACGGCGCTCAACGTTAAATATTCGTGCGTCCGACAGGTCGACCCCATCGCGTGGATTACGGTGCCTTCGTGCTTCGCTGACCGGTGGCTTCGTGACCTCGGCCCTTCCTTGCCTCCTTTTTCCCCGGCGATCTCGCACGCTACTATTTACATTTAACGTTCGCTCGGTAAGCAGCGCGACACCCACGGCCCATCAACGGCCCCATAAGCGTTTGAATTTTAATTCGTCGCCTCCGAAAAATTTCGTTATTCCCGTCGACGTAGTGCAAAGCCGCGTCTTCGTGGAGGTACGCTCGGAACAGACGCCCTCGCACCACCCAGTCACACACGTGCGATTTATGTCTATTCAGTTTTACGTCTCGTCCGTGCACCTGTGCGACGCGTTCTTCGACTCCCTTCTCACCTCCTTTCCTTGCCTTCCCTCTCTCTCTCTGTTTCTCTCTCTCGCTTTCTATCTTGCGTCTCCCTTCGACCTCGTCGTACCACCACCAGCGTCACCTCTACCACCGTTAACCAGAATTTCTGTCGCCCTCTTCCCTCTGGTCGGTAGCTTCCCAGCACCATCCTCTCGGCAACCCTCTTCTCGACGTGCCTAAGACCCTTCACGGTGCTCGACGCGTCGCGGCTTAACAAGGGCATTAATTAATAATACCTTCCAGGGATAATTTGTGACTCTCGTCTTGCATCAGCATTGTCATTGTTCTGAGAAATAGTGTATCGTCAGCCTTCATGGTGCAACACCGTACACCCGCTGCGAGGATAACGTTGATGACAATACCGCACGTTCCGGAGACACCTATCTTAAAAATCGGTTCGTCCACTTAGTTTCGCTTTTTCGGAGCGTTGTGCGACGATTACGTACTACGAACGGATTTTTAGAGACGATTTTCTGTAGACGAGTAAAACAACGGCATCGACGTTTAATTTCCTCTTTCGCACTAGGAAAAAGCTCTTCTTCCCATTGACAACTCACTGATAAATTGGGATAAAAAGATCCGCTCGTATTTTCATCGCGAAACGAACGACCGCAGGAGAGAAAGAAATTACCAAAGAAACGGATAGCGTCGTTATAATCTCGTGTCGTTGTAGAACGAAGAATCGAAACATCCAGTGGAAAGAAAACACGCCGATGGCAAGGAGAATCTTGGCTGTGAAAATCGTGAGAACTTTGGCTTGGATATGATATTTACGTTTCGATTACAAGGTTGAGAATTTTGCGAATGAATTAAAAATCTGTACGTCGTTGGGACGTTTGAGCTTCGGTCTGGTAAATATCGAACTTCGTGGAAGAGCATGGTGTCTCTAACTTGGTAGAAGAAGAGACCGCAAGTTTCACGAGGTGCGGATTTTTACGTAAAAAATAGCGATGGCGTGCTTAATATCATTAGAAGCATCGTTTCGTTCAATGGACTTCAGGAATTTTTGAAGTTTCACCCGTAAGTTCCTTCGAAGTGCCTGTGAAAAATTCATGAAAGTAATAGGTAGCTGGAAACAAAGCTGAAAGTTTCTACGAGCGCGAACGCATATACATATGTATATAGGGAGCGATCGCGCTTCGGAGACATATTTAAGCGAACGAAGCTACAAGTAATTTTGAACTTTAAAGTGGTTTACGATGTAAGTAATTTTGATCGCGATGCGCGTCGAATCGCTTTTATTCCCTATTTTCGAACGTCTACGTATCCGTAGATGTTCGTGGGTGTATTACAAAAGAATCTCAGGATTATCATTCAAATTCGGTTTTCTTTGATACATCGACATCGTTATACATTGTACGATGTATTTTTATCTACAACATGTTTTTATCGAACCAGGTAAAATTCATCGAAGCGATGGATCGATCCTCATAATTCGGAGAGAATCGTCGTTCGAAGATCAATTTGAATTCGAATAAAATACATTTAAAATGATCTGGATATTTACTTTTCGATTAGAAAGATCAAATAAATCCACGTTGGATTTATCTTAGAAGAAAATGATTTCATTCTAGCGGAAGGGAACGCAAAGTCAATTTTACGTTCGTAGAAGCGCCGCTGAACTTTACGTCAATGGAAAAATAATTATTCCCGTGGTTTCCGCCATTGATCGATGTCCTTAGCACGTAATCGACAGCAAGCTTGTCGTCTTTCTAAAATAATCGTGGCATTATCGAGTATAGAGGAATTAATTTATGTCGAAAGGACAGGCATCTCGCGATGTCCTCGAGTACGCGTCTATCGAGTGCAAATGGTATTTCAATTCGGTCGAACGCAAATGTGAAAAGTGTTAACATGATTGAACAAGAGATCAGGAATTTTTAGCGATGACAAAGTACCGCGAAACACGCGTTTCGAATATTCGTGTTTGCTCGTGGTAGGAATTAAAACGAAGCATTTTTTCCCGACGTCTTTCCTTCAACAGTTCTTGTCATTTTTCACAGAGCTCGAGAGAAATCGTTCGCCATCCCGATGAGATCAGGATCGGCGAGAAGTTCAGAAAAGTTTCGTTCCAACCGATCGTTCGAGTTCGCGGCTTCTCGCATCCAGGAGCGTCGATCGACTTGCACGAAGTAACAGAATTCATCGAAACAGCGAGCAGGACGAGCCGAGGAGTCCGTCGACGCCGCTAACGATGAAGTCAAAGGACAACGAGAAACGACCGAGTTCCAGTTGGGGATGCGGCGGCTACGAAGCTTCGACGTTACGAGGAGCGTTACGCAATCTGGCGCTGCCAGAAGGAAAGTAAAGAGTCACCGAGAAAACGACCGAGTCACGAGCGAGAAATAGACAGAGAAAAAGAATCGAGGAAAGAAATCGCGGTGACTGCAGAAGGAAGAGGCCGAACTTTGGCCGGGCATTATTAAACTTCTCATCGCGCCTCTGATCCAACGTGCGACAGAGTCCGAGAAAGGGGAGGAGAAGAGAAAGGGTGGTGGTGGTGGTGGTGGTGGTGGTGGGTGCGGGTGTGTGTAACGTCCTCGTTTACGCGGTCGGAACGAAAGCAATGCGGCACGAGGCACGATGAAGGGGCCGAGAATCGGTGGCCTACCGAGCGAGAAAAACTTGGAGCTCTGCCAGACGGCGGTGGTGGCGGCAGCGACGGCGACGGCGCGTCAGGGACAACGACGTCGACGACGACGCTGTCGAATGGCGCTGGTGTACATCAGCGTCTATGCGCTCCTGCCCGCTGTCGTTTTCTCCGGTGAGTACGATCCTCTCTTCGTCTTTTTGCCCTCGTTTGTCCGGCTACACCATGTTGAAAGCTTAGGTTCCCATAGGACCACCGATTTAAACAAACGGGGGCGCGGTTGTACTAAGATGGGTGTTCGATAGGGAAAACCGTGTTACTGTTGCACAAATACCGAAGGTCGGTTTTTAATCCGACATGTTTCTCCGCATCAAACACATAATCTAAAAAAACAAAAAATCACACAATGTATGACTATGATAACGATAGGTGTACCGCAACTGTGTAATGTTCGATGATAACAAAATAACAAAATATATATTATATAAGCTGTAATAACAAAAGTGTAAACCGGTAGGTTGAACGTAAGTAGGGACTGCCAAAGACTGTCAGTCGAATTTATAGCATTGATATTGGTATTAAGTATTATCGTAGTGCGTAATATTAATACTATGTAAATAACTATTGAACAAACAGATTCTCGTCCGGCCCCCGCGGGTCGGCATCATATCATTTGTTTACATTACGCTGTAGTTCCGGCTTGCAGTAAATGAAGTTTAGAAATAGTTTGTGCGAACTGGTTCGAACGTTTGTTCGATTTCTGTGCGTGAGATTACTTCGCATTGCACGATATTTAATTCGCTTATCCCGTGAACGTTCAACAGATTGGATCTATCGTGACATCCTCGAAAATCGCAAAATCTTCTCTGGGAATATTTCTGGTCCGAATTATTTTTATATAGAGAATTTCAGCACTTATCGGTCCGTTGGAGAAGGGCCTCCTCGCGATAGAAAAAAAAATCATGAATGACGTCTGCGATTGAAAGGCGAATAGGCGAGAGCGCGATGAAAATTAGTCGAGGCGCGAAAATCGATACGGCGCGCGTCGATCGAAACTGCACTTTCCGAATGCTCGATCGCTCGAGTCGCTGTAATAATCGTCTCCCGTAAAATCGGACGATTCTAAAAGCGAAAATTTACAGTTTATGTTCTCGAACGCGGTTTACCGCGTGATACGAAGTCTACCGCTGCTTCGCTTGAGTACGTTTGAAAAAAGTAAGTACGTACACGATTTCCCTCCGCCGTTCGTTGACTTTTCGGGCCGCTTTATTTTTACCGAAGTTTCCTCGCAAATCACGTCCGCGAAGCGGCCTTCATCTTTCGAGGATTAGTCGAACGTGGCGGCTCTCGCGATATTTGCTCTGCGTTATCTCCATAATGACAGGATCATTAAGACGGAACGCTTTGTGATGGCAGTTTTAACGTGGAAACTTGGAGAAGAAGTAGCGATACGCCGCCACGCAACGCGTAAATTTCATCGCGAACTTAATAGCTTCGTTGTAAATATCGTTGCGCCCGTTAAAGCGTGAATTTACAAGGTTCAAACGTACGTTCGTACGTGATATCGCGCGCGCAAAAAATCTTAACGACGTTTCGGAGTTCGATTCGGTTCGGCGACGAAGGATGCGATCGACGCTCGAAACAATAGCGACGTTTCCTTCTTTTAAAAATAGACGTTACTCCCTAGCGCGTAGGCGTTCGCCGCTCCGACCTGTGCAGATGTCCGACGTATTCGTGGTTTCCCCTCTCATCGTGGCAAAGCATTAGGTTGGTACGTATGAAATGTCGAAGTTTAAAGTGAGTATATCAAACTGCATATCTTTTTTCAAAAGCTGTTTATCTAATAAAAATATGCTCAATTGCTTCAATATACTTCTTCCAAGGAGATTTTAATGCATAGATGCCTGTCTTAAAGAAATTTTGATCCTTAGACTCAATAAACTGTGATATGGAATTTTTCAGACTGTCTTCATTTTCATACCGTTTAGCCCGTAAAAACTGTTCTAAGTGTTTAAAAAAATGAAAGTCGGATGGTGAAAGATCCGGCGAATAAGCTGGGTACTGCAAAATTTCATATTTTAATTCATCTAATTTCGCATTTGTTTTGTACGACGTATGCGGCCTATCGTTGTGGAGAAGTAATGGGCCACTTATTCGTGCAGTACCTACTTATCCATTTTTTGTCACCTTGCCAATTTCAAAAAAGTGTCGCAATATCGTTGTATGGTCAACTTTCATTCTGGTAGTAAGTTCCCTGGTAGATACAGTTGGATTCGTTTCTACCAATGTTTTCAGAGCATCGTTTTTCACAGACGTTTTGGGCCTTTCATGCGGTTCGATTTGTAGGGGAAAATCAACAGATCGAAGTTCTTCAAACCAACGCTGCACTTTTCGATCGTTAACAGTATTCTCCCCAAACGCCTGGTTTATATTGCGTGC
>JAITYT010001468.1:584414-601308 GCA_025433975.1 Liostenogaster flavolineata
GAAACCGGAGCGAGTACCTCGACGACGATATAATCGGGGGCACCACCGAAAGCCGTTAATCTCGGAGCGATGCGACGCCGTGCGCGCGCCAGATTATGAGAATGTAGGTCGATTTGCCGGGTAATGCACGTCATGCCTATTCGATATGGTAGCTTTTTGTCGATTAATCTGCGAGTTATCGGGAGTGTCGCACGGTCCGATTCGACCGCGCAAAACGGAGCTTCGCCCGGGTGAACGTTGCTTTCGGTCATTTGTACGGCCGCTTCGTGGACGAACGCTGTGGCGCGTGTCCTATCTCTCTAATGCGGCCGTTATCGGTCCTTCAGGACGGCGCGAGAAGCATTTCCATTCGTGTGACGGTATTACGCTCGAAACGGGAACGCCATTTCGCCTTTCGAGGACGACGTCGCTTGCTTCCTTCGAACGGTTCATCGTCGTTTCGCTTTTACGATCGATCAACTGCCTTTCTTGCCTCGAACGAGCACAGGAATTTAAAGAGGAAGGAGCGCGCCGTTTGATAAGGAGCGGATAATTAAGAATCCTTACCTTCGTCTTTGCAGAAACACGTTAATTAGCGTTAAATATTTGACTTGGTCCACCGTAGTTCAACGTATTTCGTCTGACAAGAGTTTATGTAAGATCACAACTTTTGACTCGCGTATGGAAGAGTGTGAAAGAGGCTATCGAGACCCATAGACCGTGCATATCTCGATAAGTCGTTCTGTCCAGGCGTACGCCGAGTTAAGTGGTTCTCGCGAGATGCCAAGTTGTAACCTTCGCTCTTAAATTCGAGGAATATTTGGAAAGATGCGAAGGCCATCTCGTTTAGTTCGACTAAGTGACTTTATCCGGTTCGATGATATCGCTTTAGAATTTTTGTTTTGATTGGTTTATTAGTAATTTTTTGACACTTTTGCACGCGAAGATATAATATTCTGCCTTTGACGTCAAGATACCGACGTGTTTACTGTTTTTACGCTCTTATCGTCCAAAGCTCGAAAGCGTTAGCAAGGTTTAGTTTTCTCGGACACGACGGATATTAAACGCGACAGCAAAAATTCGATGCAATATGTAGACAGATAGCAGGCGCATTTTCTCCTAGGTGAGTAGCCCGTCAGAATTTTGACAAACTCTCGAAGCATATATGTACTTCGTGCACACTGACGATGAGAAGGAATTTACACAACGACGATTTTACTTCGAAATGATTAAACTGAATTCATGTTATTTATGAGCCGTTGTTTATAAACCACTCGCTTCTTGTTCTCACGTTTTCTCCTTTTTCTGCGCTATTTTGATTATTTATAATCGTTGCTGACAAAATTCACGCAGAAGCATGTGACAAGTACTCTCTCGTATAAATTAAAGTCAACAACGAGTAATTTTAATTAAAATTTTAGTTAAATTAATTTTCCCGCATCGTTATATTTTATGGGTTTTTGCATTTTTCAGAATGCAGATTTGCAGAATGTAAAACAGTACTCGTCTTTCCTTAATTTTATTATACCATTAACTAAATTTAAAGAAATATTATACTTATCTGTTATCTCTTTCTAACCTGAACGTATGCTTAGCCAAAACTATTACTTTGGTGCGAATTCCTACCAAGATACTTGTCTCCAAATCTCTAGAAAGATCCTCGGGGAAATCCCTGGATTTCCAATTTCAAATCACCATTAAACACATTAAAATGTTGTTAACCATATATCCACATGTATAAGATAGCGAACGGAGATTTATCGAAAATTTAGAACGATGCTGGCGTCAGTGACTGATATAAACTACTCTTTACCAGATAGCAACACGTTCAGTTTAATCTCCTTAAAATGAAACTTTTGTCGTTGTTTTTATTGTCACTTCTCTCCCAAGTAGAGGCATCTTTCACATATTTACATATTTAAATATAAGATGAAAATTCTGCATTCAACATATGGCTGCTTCGATATGTTGCCTTTTTAATTTCGTTGTCATTAAACTATGAGTCTGTGTGAGGAAGAGAAAAAGAAAATAGCGAGGTACGTGAAGCACTTATAGACGCTGGCGAAGAAAAAATCACACGAATGGATTCTACCTACTGCGGAAAATGGAGGGAGAAGGGTGGCGCGAGGGATGCTCGCACGCTCGCGAAATCAAATCAACAAACTTCGCGCGATCTTGCCTTCGACTCGATTTTTCTCGTCGAACGCGTTCGGTCAGTGGGTGAAAATTCCGGAAAGCTTGAAGACGACGGAACGCCGTTATCGAGCTGTCGGTTTTCTCGAACGTATTAGGAAAGTCACAGACGACCCCAGTTTTATTAGCAACTTTCCTTTCGTATCAATCCCTGTCAACCACGAATGGTATCGTCGCTCGCGTTGATGATGATTGATGATGATGGAGAGACCGTTCGAAGGTATACTAACGAGGGCACGATCCGAATAGACCCGCAGCTATTTGAATGAGACCGAACTCGTACCACCAACTTGAAGAGATCGCGTAACGCGGGATCAGATAGTCGGAAAAGGAACGATAGCTTTCCGTAGTTGACTCGAAGAGAAATCCTTCGTCGTTCTTTTCATCCATCCGTCTGCCAGTGATTTGTTGATAATTGATGGTTAACGCGATAAATTCGGAAGATTTTTTCAACGTTGTTAGAAACGATTTTAATATTTCTATCAAGATTATTCTCAACATTTGCAGCACGATCGTCTAGTCTTCGATTCGTTAGGAAGTTAATTTCTTTCTTATTCTTCGAACTACGAACAATTCGAGTGAATAGGAGCTGTGTATCTATCTCTGTTAGAAAGAACGTATTGATTGGTTTAAAAGCAAAATCAAATTTAATCGGAAAAAGCAAATATTTATCAAATTCTACACATCTACACGGTTCAATGAAATTTCAGATAGTAATGAAAAATGAATAATTGTACGAAGAATTATAACGTCACGCTAAGCGAATTACTCCGTTGCTTGGTGGACCAAATGTCAATCGATAGTTGATTAGTACAACGCTCTAACAAAAAAAAACCGGCAATTATATTACGTACGGGATGCAGCGTTACGCGAAATGTTCCATTTAAGAAGTCACGTTGCGAAGAGATGGAGGATTTCTTTTATTCTCTATCGCGGACGCACAACCTAGTCGGTGGTACATAACAGTTCGCTTAAGAAATGAACCGAAGTTGTACGAATGGCACTAGTTCGCCGCATGCTAATGTAATGCATTTGGATTCTGGTATCCAGTAATCTGCTACTAGTTTCGTGAGTGTTTCCAGATGCATTCCCATGGGAAGAGACACCGTGTACAGATTCGCCGTCTAGAATTCTCCCACTATAGTTTCCACGAAGGTGAACTATAAACGGTATGCAATTGCGTTATACGATAAAATTTTATACATGTGAAATAAGATTACGCTTCGTCAGAACGTGTTGAAAGGTAGACGTAAAATTGCCCCCGTTACGGTTATTAATGTAACGAGTGTATCGGTGCAATAGCCTTGCCGTTCCTTAATTAAAAGCGCTCGAGTAATAGTAGATATAGAAGAGTGTGAGGCGCCGTAGAAAAAATTGTACGATTTATAATAGTATATAGTATTTACAATTTATTACAGTATCCAGTAATCTAGTAATTTAGTAATCTAGTGGACAAGAATAAAATTAGACGATAGTCTAATCGTGACTAATAGGATTACCGTGAAATTCTACTTGGCTTTTGAAATGATCACAATCCAAATATAATGTGGAATCTAGCGAAACATTTACCGTCAGAGTATTTTAAGACGATATTTTGTAGGATTATCGGGAAGGTATACTACATAAACATTAGAGTTGTGAAACTTGTAAAGCGATTCTGACGTCGAGTGGTTCCGTCTTTTCATAAATTTGTCGAGGAACTGGAATACGAAAAGCGTCTTACGAGCGATGAAACGAAGATAAAATAATACAGGTAAAATGGTCGAATCCTCGAGGTAAGAATTCGAATGACAATGGACAGGCTCGCGAACGTTTCCCTCTTATCTAGAATCTGTCTGGTGTATCTCTATTACTGGGAGTTGCGTTTCGGCACCGTCGATTGTCTCTTTCACAGTTATCCGTCATGCGCGTCTTTGTGCTACGATCGTTAAAAGAGAATATATGTATTAAGATACGTTTTAATTTAATTTAATTTTTTATATAATCCGTTTATAATACACCGTAGAATGGTACAAAATATAAAAACTTATCGCGTAATTTTACCTTGAATATGTTCTCCGTATAAGCACGAATTCCTTCAGTATGAAATTTTATGACGCGTGGTATCGTTATAATGATATCGTTATAATGTACTTACTTCTTCCACGTTATTCCTAATATTTCGTAATAATTTTGATGGAGAGAATATCTCTCAAGCATCGGAGCGTAAAATAATCTTCTCGTGATAAAACACCTAATAAAATATGAAAATTTGTTACAGCGCCTGCGCACGTTCGCGAAGTATCCAAGGCGAGCTCGCAACGACGCGCAAACGATGCCAATAACGACTCCGTGGAAGTGGATTTGCCCCTATTCGAAGCGACTGCTGCGAATGTCAGTGCTTTCGTAGGACAGACCGTCTATCTACCGTGCCGTGTGCGGAATTTGGGCGATAAAGTAGTAAGTCGTCATAGTCTCCGTCATTAAATCATACGTAGTCTTTCTGACATTCGTTCAAATATTTGTCAGGATGTACTTTTAAATTGTCAAGCGAGTTCTTTTAATAACGATTCACGATATATTCTCTCGTGTTGATAATTCTTATCGGAGGACGAACTTATTTGTCGTTGTCAAACAGAACGCGTAATATATTCTAACACTTTGCCGACCGCTGTCACGTACGCGTGACTTTTTTAGGACAGCGTTGATGTTATTTTATCATTACGAACTTTTTATAGGAATACACATAGGTGCAATTTTTAGAGAAACAATTGCTTTCATTGTTCTCTTTTCCCAATTTACCAGATCGTCTTTTGTTAATGCCTTACATCGCTACTAAAATTCTACTAAAATTAGTAGAATCTGCGTGACACGAATTTTCAAATAACTGGCATTTAAGAATTACTTCTCGTAAAATGAATTTAATAGCAGCGATCGAGGCGTGAAAATAAATGGCAAGACGAAGAGTTCGTTATCAACACGAGCGATCATTGCGGTGTAGCATTGTAATAACGCGCCGCGTGTAAATGTGTCAATTTCAATCGAAGTAAACCGTTCCGCGCACCTTGATGATATTGCCGCGATATTCGCTTCGATATTCGTATCTATAAGCACGCTCGTATAATTAATACGGTACCGTGACAAATGGCCACTTCCGCAATAACGTGCATCGCCAATAAATATAATGTTTCCTCCCTTAGTAAACGCGCCGCTCTCGTACGAACATGTACGTAGACATTACACGATGTATATGGTGCCTCGCGTGCTTCGTAAGATCGATTAGGGAAAAATATCTTTATGCACCGGCCGTAAACTCTTCGAGATACGTCGCTTTAAGCCTAAACAATCGCCAACGGAATCTCGAGCATCGAACGTAAGCGCCTCACTGCAAATTTCGAGAAATTTATTAAACGATATTTACGTTGATTCTCTCGACCGCTTCCTACACGATTAATTTTCGAGGGAACCTTTTAAACCCTTGCTGTACGGTTTAATTTGTGACTGCGCGTGACGTAATTCATAATTTCGAGTAACTTAATGCAAGCACGCTGGAAGAAGCGAACATCTAACCTTTCGTTTTTGCTCTCGTATGAACGTACACGTGGAAGTAAGGCGTTGTTTTCGATGGATTAGACGTGTGTCCAATTTTATCGCTTTTATTATTCATTATTTAAGGAGCGTTCGCGCACGATGATGCAAATACATTAAACGTAAAGATTATTTTTCTTTCGATAGGATAAATCGAGCAATCTATAATAAATTATGAAAGAATTATTTTGTAATTCAAAAATTAGCGAAAAATATTTTTATAACGACCCAGTGAATAATATTACTATTCGTTACAAACTTCGCACGCATAATTTACATTGTTTCTATTAATGCGGTTGATTTATTCGATTGTATTAAATTAATGAAAATCTGCAGTTACCGCATAATTCGTATTTTTATCTGTTTGTTACAATTGAACGCAACTACGATGTATTTTTCAAAGGAACGGTTCAGTAATGCGATACATCGAAGTCTGCATGTGGGTTGTAAAAATTGATCTTCCTACGAGATGAAACGAACAATGGCTAGACATTGACACGAATTAGCGTCGGAGATCTTTTCTTAATTTAACTTAAGTTAATCGAGATAACAAGGATTGTTCAACGATTCTATCTCCCCTGTGCGTTACACGCGTGAACACATACGCAACGCGTGACGCGTCGAAATATCGAATAATACGAAAAAAGGATCGACGTCCCCCTTTTAACCAGCGTAGCAGCGTTGAACGAGATTCCATACAATTTACGCTTTCCTTGCTCTCTTTTTCCGCTCGGTTTACCCTGGACAACCCTGCTCATTTAACTAAGTTAATTATCCAATTATATGACCCATCCCTAATTTAATTGCGTAATTTTGCGGTCAGGCGGGTCACTCTCTCGATGGCTCGTAAATCTTTCGGCCCGACGAAGTGTCGAATAGCTGGACGGTTCCGGACGCAGGGTGCCAACTCGCTCTGCGTTACCTCGTCCGGTTACTCTTTTACGAGTGTATCTCCATGCATTTAGCAAGCCACAAAAGCAAAAAGTATCTTTGGATCTACAAAGTGAGCTCTCACCTTTGAAATACATAGTAGCTCTCCTTCCTTTTTTCCCATCACCTCTTCCATCTTCTTCTTCTCCTTCTGCCTCTCCTTTCTTCTTGTTTTTTTTCCCCCCTTTTTTTCTCTTACCCTCCCGCTCTGGGCACAAGGAATGAAAACATTTGTCTAGAAAACCTGCCAGCGGCCGACTGTAATCTTAATGGAAAAGCGCTTCATCCTTTCCCAGTATTTTTAAAAGCCCGCTCGGCGATTAAGGCGCTCGAGTGCCCTTTCAAGGTGAAAATTAGTCACCTCGCAGCGGCACTCGACCGCGAAGAAAGGTCGCCGACCGAGTGCTCCCGAACATCTCGACGCAATCGTTGCACCGATTGTTACGCGTGCTTATCGCGCTTTCCTCGCCGTTGATTAAGGTCTATCGAATTTCCCTCGAGAGGTCTTTTCTGTCTTAACGCGTTCATTCCACAGCACTGTTGCGTCTTGAAACCGACGTACTTCACGCAAGTATCCACCGATAGAGAAACGAACGATATCTTCCTTGAGGTTTCTTAATCAAGATCAGCGTGCTATTTAAATCGTTAAAGAAAATATTCAAGTCATTGTGGAGAACGCGCTCACGTGCAGACGTTTCAATTGTTTTTAGCCTTTCAGTTAGAGGAGAAGCTTTTTTGTTTTGTATACGTAACCTTGTAGAGATGTAATGTCTCACGTGGCTATGCCATGCTCTGTTCGTTATAATAAAGGTATTAGATATACCGGAAAGTTCCGTCATATAATGTCATCACGAACTTCAACATTGACTCCTTCGACCTGTGCGTTTCTAGGTATGTGTTAGATATATACGAGAAGAGATGGTCAGCAACCATGAAAATTATATTATTCGGTAAATATTAACCCCTTACTTGGGGACCTATTTTTCCTTATCTTTCAGCTGATGGGGAGCCAATCCACCGATTTTAATGATTTAAAAAGTTATTTTCATGTTTTCTTGCGCCTCTAAAGATACAACGGCAAACCTATTCTCTTAAAATTAAAAAAGAAACATTTTAGACCAATACGTCATTGTTAGTTGAATAATATATAATAGAAAAACGTAACAAAATAATTTTGGTTTTTTTATTTTTAAATTGTTAAAAGAAAAAATATTTACAGTAATTATTTGAACACAAGAATTTTCGTGTTTTTTTATGAAATCTCTTTCAGATTTTTTAAAATGTACGTAAATAAATTTATTTACACATAGATCGCTATTGTTTACACATACATCAATAATTTAGCTGCGTGTGATATATTTTATAACGACAGCGATCCGCGGCTAAAGCCGCTTAGCTCAACCAAGGGGTTAATTAATCCATCGAAAACGTATTGGTCTCTTTTCATTCATAAACGACACAACCTTCCGGTAGACCTAATATTATGAAACTCATCTTAACATAAATATATCCAAATAATTTATCCTGATAATTGTACGAACACAGAGCGATCCGAGTTTAATCGCTTTTATCACCGATCGGAATACCGATTATCGGAGAAGACGTCGTCAACTTCCTAACTTGACCCAGTTGCAGTAAATTCAAGCGTGACGAGGCGAGGAAGATCTTGGAGGTAGGAAGGGTCGATTCGATCGAACGAAAGGAGACGCGTGACGGTGTCTAAGCCGTGACGTTTACAATGCTCGTAAATAAAGAGAACGGTGCATGGCCAGTGCTTATATCCAGGGCTTTGTCCGCGGGTCCGTGCAAAGGGACGTTCAAAGGGCATTCGTTGAGTGGCTTGCTTGCTTGCACCTTGCGATTCCCCTTTATGCATGCTCTCTGGTGCGTCGTCGCTGGATGAACGTGCTATCGCCTTGCATCGCAACGTCGAGGCGCGCGTCGCCTCGTGTCGCCCCAATTTCCAAGGACGCTCGGTCAGTCTCACTTTACGGAACGTCAGGCCGTCCTCCTGTCTGCCGCGATCCGCTCGATGATCAATGTATGTACCCTTGCCTCCTACCTCCTCGTCGACGCGGACCCTCGTACTCTCGAGCGACGAAAGGCTCATCGATCGACGATACCGGATGCGCGGCCTCTTCTTCCGTTCGAGGAAGAATCGGTACGCGAGGCGTTTCAATCGATGCCACCCGATCGCACGAGCGACGGAGTTCTACGCGTTTTCGCGCCTTTTACTTTTCCTTCTTTCACCGCTGTTTGTTTCGTCTCGTTAACGCTTTGATGGTTAAACCGGAATTCATTCTAAAAAAAAACTGTACGTAAATTCACGAAATAATTCGACATGCGCGGACATGCACGTAAAACGAAAAATAATAACGATAATAAAATAATAGAAGAAATTTATGCGAGCGGCCATTGAAGCGTTAATCTTTTCGAAGATCATGCTTTTTTAACCCGAAGTTCGTGATTTGGTTCGTTAGCTTCTGTTTTATTTTTACGAAGATATCAGATCTCTGGAGTTTCTTAAGATTATCGAGGATAATCCGATCACAAAGTCGTTTCACGAGCGAGGTATCTCGAGAGCTACGCCGTTTTCTATAGTTTGTCTTTAGGTTCGCTAGTCTTTACAATTTTACTTGAATAATTGTTTCATCCTGCGACGATGAAATTTATCGATTACGTTAACTGCGAGCGAACTAAGAAACGCCATATGGCGGTAGACGATTCGATCCCGTATACGGCAGTAAAATTCTTCTAATCCCGCGAGCTACTTAAGATCCCCGCACGAGTTCTCCAATGACAAAGTCAAGAAATTTTCTTAGTTGCCGTTTCCAAGACTTCCAACTTCGAACTACTCCCATTGTCAACATCGACGCAGGTGCAACCACTTCGGCGGCTCCGTTTCCCGAAAGCTTCGAGGAAGTTATACCGGAGTGCTTGTTTCAGTGGCCCTTCGAAGTTGCGCTTGGGCCCGCCAATCGTCAAGGACGGTGTGCTTGCCACGCGTCAATCGTTGCTATCGTCGGCGGTACGCCCGAGTGTCCTTTCAATTGCCGGCGTAGTTTCCTATCTACCGCGAGCTGGTTTCCCACTGTGACGTTGTCGCAGCAGGTTCATTACGGATGCGCCTTGCTCCGCGATGTTTATCGCTCAGTTTCGTCGAGCTGAGTTTTCAAGCGCTGCCGCGTGCGAACGAATTTCAACGTACAACGGTACGATCCGCGCTATGCCGCGTGCCTTCGTACTGTTGTCCGTTCTCGACTCTTCTACAATAGGTTTTGTGGTATATCGAATATACCGTAACATGGCCCATCCATATAAAAACCTTTTAAATTTAATTTATTTTAAAAATATAAATTTAATCTAAAAAATCTTTTATTTTCTTTTAATTATATTCTAGATATTAGGAAAACTGTCAAATAAGATTTATTATCTCAAGTTTGACTTTTTGGACCATTGCATTTTTATGTATGTGCTTGATATATAGTATACGCGAAGAGGTGGTTAGTAATAATGGAAATTATATTTTCCAGTAAATATTAAGTAACGCATCGAAAGCGTATCGCTTCTTTTATTTCGAAAACGAACAGAACTTCTCGGTAGACCTGATACGACCAAAAAGTTGGAAAGAAATTAGATATATTTTAGCGAAGAGGATTAAAGAAGAGGGCTTCGTTGTAGAGCGATTATTAGTGTCGCGTAATCGTTATTAACTTATCACGAGTGGAATTTTTTTATTTTAGTCTCCTGTTATATCTTCGATTTAAGATTTATTTAGATCGTTCTTTAGATTAGTTAGCTCTTTAGATACGTGCAAGTAAATACTTAATCCTTTTCCAGAGCGTTGCGCTATACAATAAATATATGTCGGCGATAACTCTTCGATTAAA
This sequence comes from Liostenogaster flavolineata, assembly GCA_025433975.1. Lineage (NCBI taxonomy): Eukaryota > Metazoa > Arthropoda > Insecta > Hymenoptera > Vespidae > Liostenogaster > Liostenogaster flavolineata. Next base: position 594,974 of record JAITYT010001468.1, read on the forward strand.
CGAATGGGGAAATTTACGTTGGCTTATATTGCTTGTCGATCGATCGACAAAAGTCTAAGAAACTTCGCAACATTGTCAGATTGAAGGAAAAATAAATGAAAATTGGCAAAGATGATATTTAGCGTCGTTAAAAAGTAATAGGATCGTACCAATGAGAGTATCTACGAGATACGCTTTTGCGGCTTGCTGTGCAATTTCGTCGACGTGCATTATCGTCCAAAATCGCCTGAAACCACGTTGTTATCGTCATTAGCGAATGAAAGATTACCTGGCAAGCGCGCGCGCGCTCGCACGCGTCAATTATACCAGTGTAATTTCGTAGCATCGTTGCAGGATCGTTTTTCACAGGGATTGGACCTTTCTCGTTTCCACGATGTAACGGTCGAGAGAAACGAAAGCGCGATGAAAATCCATCGCGAACATACAAGATTTTATAGTCAATATCGCCGTTAAATGAGGGAGCGAATATACAAAGGAACTCTATGCATCCCAAGAACGAAAAAGTTCCGTCTGAATATTTTGTTGCGCGTAGATGGGCGCTTTTACGTCGTTTACACATTTTTACTCAAATTTCTATTCTAAATCTCGTTTCTACTCGATGTAATAAATTACCCATCCTCTCATTTGTTAACTCTCACATACTTTATCGACGAGAAATTTGGTCGGTTTTTAATGTAAACGAGACTCTTGATTCGAACTCGCGCACAACTCGACAATCGAATAAATTTAAATAAAATCGGTAACTTCCACGTAAGAGTTCATCCATTCCCCATAAAATGACCATAAAGTAACCATAAAACGCCGATAAAATACCTTTAAAATATGTGGAAAGGAACGTCTTCCAAGGAGAATTTTAATATTTATTTATTCCTTTAGTCGCGAACGGACGGTTAACGGGTTAATCGACCTAAACGTAATCCGCGTGACTAACGATTATGACGTAAAGTCAATCGCCATCGTATTTGCGAATCGCGCACCGACGCACGGAGTAGCCCATGAATAATGTACGCCAGGGAATTTGCGGATTCTTGAATTTATGCGGGTAAAAATGCGAAGGTACGAGGCGACGTTCGAGTTTTACAGATCGAGAATCGAGTCGACGCCACTGTCGGATACAGACGACGCTTACTCTTTCTCTTTTCCTCTTTTTCCGCGTTGGCGGCGATCCATCATCGACGCGCGCCCGCGCGATGTTTGGAACGTCCGCGAGGTCAACAAATCACTTTTGGGTGATCGCAAGCCGGTATTCAACCGTGTCGATTCTAGTCGTTGGAACAGCATTAGCGAGTACGCGAAGAAACACTTTCCGGCTTTGCCGACGATAAAAAAAGTTCGAACTCGCGGCACGATGCGCCACGTTTGTTCCAAGTTCGATATTCGTTATTCCTCTTCTCCCTTCTCAACCCTTCTCCGCGTCGTCCTCTCGTTCATCGCTGGCATCGCCGTACATTAAGCTGACGATGCTTCTTCCTTTCTTCCGGGAGGAATTACGGGAACGTGGCCACGCGCTGACGTATCGATTCGTCGATGATCGCCTTGGCGACGACGAATTCTGTTTACCCACGTTCGCGCTGGCAATTTTTGAAACGTTCGACGTATCGATTGCAGCTTTTTCGAACGTCGTCGTACATAGTCGAAATATCGCTGGATTTACGTCGGCCGATCATTTTTATCGTCGACGTTGTTAGGCGACGAGGGAGCTCTTCCCTCTGATAAACGACTCGGGATGATGTTAAACGACGTATTAACCAAACTGTTGGACTTTTCGTCGAATTTTATTCGCATTGAATTCGTGAACTAGATGTTTTTGAATTTCGATGAGATACCTCGAAGAAATTTTTTAATCGATATAAATTTTTGTTCTTTTTCGTTTCTTTATTTATTTATTTTTTCTATTTTACGAGGAAAGTCTGGCGTGTTATGGAATATCCATGTTGTAGAAAACAAATTAAGCGAAAGCACGAGCAAAGAGAACGTTAAAAAATCGAGTAACCTAACCCTCTTTGCTGGTGATCTCTCGATTCGATATTTAACCCATTACCCGCTCAAAAAATACAAAAAAGAAATTAAATTAATTGTACAATGATATTCATACTAACCGACTTCGAATTTGAAATTTGAAAATGTGTCCCAAAAATGGAACATTGGCGGATAATGGGTTAAAAATGATTTGCATATTGGAAAACGAAGGATTGTTCGGCGCTACCGGAATATGGTGATTATTGGCATTGGCAATAAGCGCGGTACCACGTCGAACGATTAACACAATCACTACCTTTTAAGTAGATAGGACGTCGCAGTGGTTCGATATCGAATTGTAAATTTATATCGCTTTTGTAAATTCGTCAGTTATTTGCAGTAATTCTTTGTGCATGTCGGTGTTTCCATGCGAACATTTGGCAGGTCTCGCGTACCTCGTTAACTTTTTCGACGTTGATTCTCTTGCTTCTCCACGCGTATTCCGATTTTTACGCATGTAGAAAGGGAGAAAAAGGAAAAAGCAAACGCTCTTCGTTCTTTTAGAGAAATTTTTCCTTTGGTTAGTTTACTTTTCTGTTATCAAAGATCAAAGAAGTCAAAAATTTCGAACGGATCGCGAGGAATGTCGTTAATCGTTGTTTTTTTTTTTGGATCAATCGTTCTGTTTCTATCGAGTTATATATTTTGTTATCGGTTTTGTTCAATACTCTGCCATGCGGAGGCTCATGTCCGAAGCTACATCTACGTTTGAAGAATTTCTCCCAATACTTAGTCAGCCTTTGGTTGTAAAATGTTTCAGTGCAAATGTATTTTACAGCGCAAAATATAATATTTTGATTTAGAGTTCGTTTGCCCAGACCAAACCAATTTCTTGTGTTTGAACATCTCAAAAGGCGGAGTGAACGTTTCATTTGTTCCCTAAATTATTTATTTTAATATTATTTACCGATAATTATAATACGTCTTTAAATGGGCAAAGTATCGTACAATGAACTATTCTACATTTGTTCTGAAAATCATTCGAAAAAATTTCAACTAGTAAGGATGTATGTTGCCAAGTACATCTTTCTCATAAAGTCTTTTAATTTTAAGTACTTTAGCAAAGATAGTACGTTTCGAATGAACCATCGGTGTCAAAATCGACTTTTTTGTCGAAATTTTTTGAAATCTGGAAACTCGAAATATTATATTATACACGACGAAACGCATCCCGCATGAATAATGCGTTTACTTGCCAGGATAGCGTAAACGTATTTACTCGTGTCTCTTGTGCGCGAGCAAAAATATGTCGAAATAAAAGATACGTCGAAAGATGTGAAAAACTCCGGTCGAAATAATTCGAAAAAACACGGAGATACCTTTCTCTCGTACGATATCTCTTGCAGAACGCGGCGATGAGTTTCGAGATAAAAACAACGCTCGATCGACGAGTTAATCCTTGCTATCCGGCCAAGTATTTTTTATGCGTATCACGCGAGATTACGAAACGATCCTCGACGCGGAACGAGATAGCACGATCGCGTCGTTTGACCAAATATTTATTAATGTTCCACGATAAAAGAACGGCAAACACGGAGAACGTCGGACTTGCCGTAGACTTTAATCACTTAGCCCCTGTAAACTCTATTTACTCGTGCGCATCGAGAACGATCGTGCGCTCAACTGCTCGCCAGCTCGGAAACGTTACGAGTCGTTTCCCGATTATTCTGGCAACACGATATCGAAGCATCGACTTGCCCGAACAAAACTGACCGTCGCTCTGGGTGATTCCGTCGAGCCGTGGCTACCTTTCTCGCGGATCGACTTTGTTCCATATCGCGTTGTTTACCATGGGTCAAGCGTCGAAATACCTGGATTCGAGCAGAACGGCTGTCAGTGATACCAGGAGCATCAAGAGCCCCTCTCTCTCTCTCTCTCTCTCTCTCTCTCTCGGAATATCGAAACTCTTTGCGTACGGTGCGGTTCGAAGTTGGTCGCTTTGTGAAGCGTAGACGCCCGTAATCGAAACGATCGGATCACGTTTTCGTATATGGCGCGTTGCGTCGCGAGATATTCAACGCCGTGGTTGCGTCGATGTCGCCATTGTATCCTTCGAAAATTTTAAAGTAAATTTTAACCTCGCCGCGGGTGATTCTAATCCGAGCTTGTTTTTAAAACGACGCGACTCTTTCTCCAAACTTTGAACGATAGCGTAACGAAATCTACGAGTTAACGTGATTCGTGAACTTAGGTCGCGATTTCAGAGAAATCAAATTTTGTCTAATTGATTCAATTGGTTTAATTAATCGATGTAACGATGCGCGTTTTTCTGTGAGTCGATTGTTACAGAATCGTATTGAATTTAGACGAATTAAAATTCTACGAGCGTCTTGGTCTCGGTAATCGTTCTGGAGGTGTCGATGTGTCCGACATTCGCGAAAGGTTATGGAATCGTAACCAAATTACGTAAGATTTAAAGCAATTGAGCGTATTTAATGGCGGCAGTCTCTAATTTATGCACGAGATATGCTGCTACCTAAGTCTCTTTTAATTCGACGTTGAGTTTGAAAGCGTCGCTTTGTACGTAATGACGAAGATTATTTTCGTTTTGGAAGCGGTCGATTATTACGACGACGACGACGACGACGACGACGTCTTTCGCGAAACTTTTATCGCGCAGGCGAACCACCGGATGATACTCGCAGCGTTCTTCCGGTGAAAAGGACTTCGCGCTTTCGTCCTTTGAAAGGACCCACGTCAGCACTCGCCGGGGAACGTTTAAGCGTGAAATAAATCCTACGGACGAGGATGGAAATTCCCGCGTGACAGCAGCGAAGAGGCGGCAATAATTATTTCACGTCCAAACTCGTACGTTTTTCCTTCTTCCCTCGTCCTTCTTTTTTCATCTCCCTTTGTCTTGGCCTTCCTTCTTTCTTCTCTTTTTAATTTTTCAGGCGGTAGCGCGTAGGCGAAAAAAAAACGATAACCGCTTTCATTTATTTCGATTGTTTGTCATGAATCGTGGATTCGTTCCCGGACGAAGGAGGCAGAAATTATGAGAAACGATCGCAATTCTTTCCGTCATCTTCCTTCCATTTATCGATATTTTCGATAGCACGACGCGCTTCTTTCCTTCGCTTGGCTTATCGAACTTTTTAAAATTACTTTAAGGCAAACTATGTCGGAAGGAAGGTCGACAGATATCGTATGATATACGTATAACGTCGTTAGGTAAGTCACAAAGAAGAGTCCACCTAATGTCATCGTATCGGTATCAAAGCGGCGGTAATCCAAAGAAGAGGTTAAGGAAGTAATATAGCATATCGAGGCTCGATCGAGCGAAAGTTAAATTACATAAAGTTCGAACTACGTTACCGAACTATGAGACCAAATTTAAAGTTGTGGGGGATTGAATTAAAGCGCATGCTGGATTATGAATCCGAGGTTATTGATTTTGAAGGCTCGGATTCTACGCGTGCTACGACAAATGAATTATGCAATAAGGCGAAACGTAATACTATGGGAATTTAAGCGTAGCAACGCGCGTTCATCGCCGCTTAACATTTTCTCCCTTCCTATAGAAAATTACTAACCGTTTACGGACGACGAGTTCTTCTTCAAATGGTTGACAACTGAACGAGTATGCTCTTCACCGAGACAGATGTTTAACTTCTCGCGGTTCCAACCAGTCTCTCGGACGCGTATAAAAATATTATTTAATAATCACATAATAAAATAATCATAGTTTGCGAAAGCAATATCGTATTATTTTCCACGTTATTTGAAATTATATAGCAGTATCCGAGAAAAGTCAGACTTCCTGTTAGCAAACCCGAATGCGATGGATTAAGCCTTTTAGTGCCAGTCGACGATATATCGTCATTTGGAAAAGTTTCGAGAAATACGAAGAACGATATATCTTGTTCGAGATGCGACTGTATCGACTGCTTAGATGCAGTGAAAACGCAATTTTCGTTTAAAAAACTGTTTGAAGTAAAAACATTAACCATTAAAATTGATTATTACTCGGTAACTGTATCAGACAGAGGAAAAAATTTTTAACAAAAAATTCCTTCCTTCAATAAAGACAATCGTTCGGTAACAGATTTATTTATTGTTTAAACAATTAACAGAATGTTATAAACTGATAATTGTCGACTTATTGCGAGTTTAAGTTGTTCGATAATTTGGTAATGGTTAGACTTAAAAACATTACGCGCGTAGGATATACAATATTTTTTTGACGGTACTTTGATGCTTTAACTAAGTGACGTATACAGTACGAACGACAAAAAATAGGGAACACAATATCAATGTGTAAATTGTGACGTCGGCTAATGCATCATGCGTTGCTTTAAAATACATCGTACAAAATT
>JAITYT010001468.1:614677-637961 GCA_025433975.1 Liostenogaster flavolineata
TATAGCGTATCGAACGGTGTCGTAATTTAGATATCGATATCGTGTTCGTGACGTATTTATTGTATCGTTAAATTGGGTTCCTCGACGATAGCATTCCTTAAACTATAATAGGTCACTTCACAAACCACAGGCCACTTTCTCAAATATAACGAAATATAGAGAAGAAATGATTAATTTATCGATTATAACTGTTTTTTAATCGTTTAAATAATAAATGAATCTGTTACCAAACGATAGTCTTCATTGAAGTCAGTAACTTTTGTTAAAAATCAAGTTCTCTGTCTGATACAGATTGCGAATAATCTTACGACATCGAAAAGTATGATCTGACTATGTTCGTATAACGTAAACGTTTGTTGCTTGTTATTTTTTATTATTACTGCTTTCCTGAGGATCAGAAATCATTAATTTCTTGTTTACAACTTTCCTTAATTATTTAAATAATAACCGAGTCTTTTGTAAAACAATAGTTTGCGTAAAAAAGAGCCAAATCACAGTCCCCATATCCCACCTATGTTTTGTTTTGTCGCTGTAAATAACCATTTTTCAATTGACGAAACCGATCTCTACATGTTACTTCCGACAGAACACATTACTCACGAGTTTTTAATAACAGTCGATTAGCTTCAACTGCACTTTAATACGCAACTATGTCTTTATTGCGTTTACAATGCGTCTACTAGGCAGTCTATGCGTTCCATATCTCTCGAATAGGCAGTAGTTTTGCGTCTGGCACTAAAAGGGTTAAGAAGAATGAGCCTTGCGCGTTATAGAAATTGCACCGTGGCGCGTGTATCTGCGTTTTGCCTCGGCCTCGAGCTCCATTCGAGTCTCGTTTCCTCGGTCTTTCAATCCTCCAATCAGTCGAAGTTTCTCGCTTCGATAACCAGGCAGGCAAGCGGCCAGCGCGGCTCTTTGCTCCTTCCGGCCTCTCGACGACGAAACTCAAACTTGCACCTTCTCCAAACTGTTCCGAGACCGAAGCCAGGTAGACTAGGATCCGCTTGCTTTGGTTAATTACCAAGACATTCGCGGTTTAACGTCTGTGTTTATCCGACATTTAGTATTTTTCAGATTTTTCGATCGCTCTGCATTGGAATGCAATTTCACGAATCGACGCAGAGTCTGCTTCGCGTCGCTTGATAGCCAATTTCGATTGACTTTCTTCCTTCGTATCGCCATTCAACGCCATTAATCGGCATTCATCGGCATTCATCGGCATTCATCGATTATTTATCGGTATCGGTACAAAACCCTTGGTGTTTTTATTTCCACGAAAACCTTTTGCCTTTCGTTCGAATCATTCAACGATGGTCCTTTGACCTCTAGCAGTGTCTATTGTCGTTTTTTCAAATACCGAACATGCCGTTTTTACGTTGTTTGACGTTTACGAAAAATTGTTTTTACTCGACAGCAAGGAACCTCGTAATGCTTTGGTAGTGGTTTTAACGTTGGAAAAATATCGTTGCCTTTCATACGAGGCTCGAGGATCGTTTCGGATGCGAACTGATCGCAATCCAATCTCTCGACTCGAGATTTAATTTGCGATCACCCGTTACCAGAGTAAGGAGACACACGCTGCCTGAGACAAACGAGTATCCGATCGTATTGTGTCGTGTTACGATCGAACTACTAGTTAGATTCCTCGGGATTACTCTGTAATTCGTATTATAAGACAAAGGGCTAAATCATTAGCAGGGAGCGCTGCAACGGATGGTTTTGCTTTGTGCATAAGATCTGAATTTGTTTGTGTACGTAACAAGGTAACGTAGTAATCTACGTATGCGTAGGTGTACGTGAGAATATTTTCCTTTCTTATTGCTACGAAATCGCTCCTTTTGCTGTCGTCTCGTTTCGTCGCCAAGGAATGTGCTCTTTTATTCAATTAAACGTGCTTTCGATTAAGGGGAAGTTCGAGAGTCGGCGCAGCAAGGTTGAAATCACTGCTGCATCAGAGACAAAGTTCGACAGTTGTGATCGATGTCTCCCTTGTAAACTTATCTGCATGTAGCTGCGACACAGCCGTTGATCGATTAAATACACGTTCGATTGTTGCGAATTTAAGCGATCGATTTGTCCCTAAGTTATAACGGCTGATGCTTTGACTCTACTTAGTACGTTTGTGTCGTAAGTTTGTCAACAAATTCATGGTTCAGATTACCTTCAATTACGTTCGAACGAAACGTAATTATCTATTACATAATAAATTATCGTTCTTATTAAACAGATTTTCAATGAAACGAGAACCGAAGAAGCTTGTAAAATATTTGGGTAAATAATCGAATAATTCGGTAACATCTAACCTTCGACAAATCTGTTGTTTTGCGAAACAATGACGTCGATTCAATTATCTTCGAGCATTGAATAGATTGTAAAATTATATTTTAATTCGCTTTAAGTTCATTGCATACACTAATTATAAGGAATTACTCCCAAATATTATATTTAAATATTTATGACATTTTGGCGAGCGTAGTGCGTCAAAATTTAATCTGCCACGGCGAATCCATGCGTGTCAGATTCGTCGTTTCTACTAAAGCGAATACTATCTCGCTAATAAGTTTTTCTCTCTCTCTTTTTATTTTCTTCCTTCATTCTACTTTCGTTCTAACGCGTCTAACGGCGTTAAAACCTCTTCAAAAAGTAGACGTTTCGTCCCTACAGCGCGCTGATTCGCCACTGCGATGCATCTCTGGTCGTTCGCACAACTTTCGACTCGAAAAATTTAAAAGTGAGAGTTCGTCGAAAACTCGAAGCGACCGAATTAGAGAAAAAAGGCAAACGAGACGCTAGGAGTAAAAGTAGAGAAAGAAATTGAAAAGAAAGAAATATATTTAATATATAATTGATATACAGCCGAGCGGTACTCGTCGGAGTTAGTCACGATTCACGAGTCTGAGAGCGACGGCAAGTTCGTTAACATCATTATGGAGAAACCACTTTCGGTGTTCTACAGACCAAATTCGATCTGTATGCGGACGTTGGACCTAACTTGCTTGGAACGAGTTCGAAACATCAAACCGCGAACGTGCGCGTACAGCAATTTGTTCTTCGTATGAGAGGTATTTAAGCATAATGGCGACGATCGAAGAACTTGTACGAATACCGCGCCATCAGCTTTAAATCGTACGAACTCGCGCGCGCGTCACGAGATATCGTACGTTGTGGCCTCGCTTCTCGGGCTCATGGACTTCGATGCCACGAGAGTAACGAGGAGTTGACGTTGCGATTTCAGTCGTAAGTTTGACCGATGGTAAAACGGAAATGAATTTCAGCGATTTCGAAGGATACACCGTGTACTTAATGTGCAAAAAACGTCATGAATTCTAGTAATAAGTAGTACGCAATCGTCGAATGAACGTCGAAATGGCGCTTACAAAGACGATTGCGCGCTCGTATTTGACATCGATACTTTTCAATATCTACGAACACGATTGATACAAACTCTTTGATAGGTTATGCGAACGACTGGAGCATGGGCATCGATCTGTAAAAGGACTTATGTATAATATTTTACATTTTTCATGGTGGCAATTAATTAGCGGATATTAATACGTTGACACAGTGATATATTATAGTAATGTATACTAACGTCTAGTATTAACATCTTTAGTTTCGTAAAAATGAATTCATTTTACATTTGTGCAATTTATTTATCATTAGTCAGAACGAATTACGAAAGTTTGTTAATTATTTGCCGTGTAACCATATCTGAGGTACTGCTATGTATTTAAAAACTTATTAGTAACTATCTTATACCAGCAACCGAGGAAGTTACGTTGTTAATTTATTTATGACGATGTTACCTTATTGCGACCTTATTGTCACTAGTTTTGGCTTCGCGAAACATCTCTTGTCATCAGTGGCATTATTTCGTGTGGACGTATGTGCTATTAAATCGTTCGTTAGAATATCTAAAGTTCATTATTCAACAAACGGAATATTAGTTCGCATTACAAGAACCGAGGCAACCCGAAATGCAAGAAAATTCCTTTCGAACATCGACGAATGTTCTCCTATTCGAAGTAAGAATCGCCGTATGAAAGATTGCAGCGACTCGATCTCGATCGGAAAAATCGAGATGCACGAAGGGTGGTTTTTTCCTTAGCGCCGCGAATGCGTTTACCTGTTGCTCGAGGAAACGCATTAGGCAAGTGCGCAAGCGCTATTAAAATCGATCGAAAGCTCCTTTAGGACGAAATCGCGATTTCTTGCGTATGTACGAGCGCGACGTCGAATCGAAGCTCGTGCTACAATTTTTGCCTCTTACCTTTTCCCTGTAGTCGCTGTCATTCTCGTTGTATCGTCGGTACCGCGACTCTCGACCGTCCGACAATATTTCGAACTTTTCGTAATTGAGAGGACGATAAGGGTATTGCGATGGATTCACTAGTTCGCAGCCGTGGCGGAGGCGGTGCCTCCTTCGCTTTGCCCATCGCGGACGTTCGATCGGTCGAGGGACAAAACGACACTGTGCTCGTAGATACGTAGTCGAGCGCGACCGGTCAGCGTCGTTATCGTTCGAGGACGACGACGAGCTCGAGGAGAAGAGAGTGGAACGAGGAGGGATCTCTACGAGAAAAGGATGCTTCTGGTCGAACTAGCGGCAATGCCGTTGCACGTCTGAGCGTCCCTTCTTCTGCTCGACGCCCTCTCTGCTCCTCTCCTCGACTCGTCGTCATTGAACGGTACTAAAAGCTACGATGCTCGAAATCTCATCGCCGTATCGACTAGGACGTCGTCGTTTAATTCTCTTCGTGGATATTGGCTCGAATAGAGCGAGAAAACTGATTTCCGAATTATTTAGTTTTCTGTTTTTCTCTCCTTTCCTTCTTTCATTCCGTTTCTTCTTCTCGAAGGGAAGAGATGCGCTTTTTCGCTTCGTTGAATCAATCGGCCGTAGAGAATTTTTCCGCTACTCGATAAAGTACACTGAGCGTGAATAAATTTATCATTACAATAATCATTCTTTCGGCTATTATTCTTAACTTTCACCTTTCCATTGACGTTCTTGGCATAGGTTTTAATTTCCGCTGATCTTCTTCAAGAAGCCTGGTTTTATTTTTAGCTCTATCGTTAAATGTAGAAAAGCATAGACCGCATTCTTATTTTAATCATATTTGCTTCAATCGATACTAACCATTTCAACCAATAATTTTAAGATAAAAATATAGGATTCAAATAAAACCAAAAATATCTTACGTACCTCTATGCTTACAAAGATGAACGCTATTTACAAAGCATATTTTTTTTACCACGTAACAACAATTAAAAAGAATTTTCATCGTAGAACTAATAGCACGCGAAACATGGTAAAAAATAGAAGCACTCATTCAACGTGCCGGCAGCATTTTGCACGGTAAATATCGAGTATCGGTATCGCCACGGGGTAAATTTAGTTTCTAAAGATCCGCTTTCGCGTACTGCTGCTGATCACCGAATGTTCAATGTTTTCGTCGTCATTTGCCTCCTCGTCGCGTCCATCGTCGAAGATGTTTGCGAACGGACAAATAATGTCTGAAAAATCGCGAGACCTCTGCAGGCCATCGGCAACGCGAACGAACGTTCGGCCACCGCGAGCTCGAAAGTGGATCGGCGCCGTTTCTGGGACAGCCGCGAGGATCGATCCCGAACCGTTGAAATCCGGATAATCCGACTGTATGACGTTCTCCCTATCCTCTCGACGATAAGCTACCACCGCACCCCACCACCATCGTCACCACTACCACCATTACCACCGTCGTCACTATCGCTATCTGCCACTACGATCGTTGCCATCGACATGAACGTCAGGGCAACTCTTTCTCTTCGTCTTGAAACCTCCCACCATCTTGCTCTTCTTTTTCTCCTCTCTCGGTATCGTCGAACCTTCCTTTTATATCGAACGAGAAAAAGGATACTTATTTTTCGTCATCGGAGGAGTGTACGTCACCTCGCTCCTCCTTGCGGCTTTCCAACGCTTCTTCTTGACCCGACGCTCTTTTTTTGCGCGCTTTCCTCGAGAAAGGCACGACGCCGTTACCGAGACAACGAGAAAAAACGAGAGGGAGATAGGCTTAGTAAGGACATTCAAAGTATAGGAGAACGGAGAGCAAGATACACGGTCCCTCGATCGCGGTACAAAAAGTTATCGTCGTGCGGTGATATTTAGGTTAGATGGTCGATGAAGCGAGCGGATGAAACGCTGAAAGACGAAGATGTGGAGTCCATAGTCGCCGACTTTTGTTTGCGATAATGCGAGAAGGCGAAAGTACCGGAACAAGCGGGAGAGTGCGAAAGCGCTAAGAAAATGTATTTCTTCCGGTAGAGCCTTCTTTCGAAGATAGAAGGATCGATCTCTTGTTCTCGTGAATGACAGTGTAAGAGTTCCTTTCTGCGTTGAATTTTTTTAAGGGGAAGCGAACGACGAATAAGAAGGATAAAAGGAACTCGTTGATCGAAAATGCTTGTAGGAGCTATTTACGTTAGATTGACGTCACGCACGACAATGCATTATTTTTTTTTATCGTTTTTTAAACGTTATTTTATGACGGAGAGATGAATTTTAGCTAAACGAAATTCTGTCAAACGAAAGGATGTATTCGATATACAAGATCGATTATTTCTTGAAAACTTATTTATTTAATTTGACGAGAATGGAACACGATCAGACCTAACGATATCGTACGTATGAGAAATTGGAATGGTTTTTATTCACAAAGTATATATTATATTATATATGTATGAGCATATGTATACGCATATACACGTTGACTTATGCATGGATTATTATTGTTATAATTCTTGCATATCTGATACAATAACAATGGAAAATACGGACACAATGCAGATTTGTTCGTTCGTTCATGCGTGGATCGACATTTGCGCAGGATTCGTCGTACATTATTTAAATATCTACGGTATATATAATACATCGCAGAGGGTAGCACATAGCAACCAATGATGTTTTCGATTCGACAGAGAGCTATTTAAAATAAATGTTCGGCCTTTTGTTACTACCCGAGTGTATAGTCCGTTACCTCGATACGCTTTAATCGCACGTCAGAAAACAATTGTTACACGTTGAAATAACAATCATCGACGAAATACGTTACAGCTTCGAAGAATATTTCATTATTGACGAAATTTCATTGTTTCCCAATCAAAATAATTCTACGCATTTCAATTCCGCCGTACGTTATATTTCAAAAATATTCGACGTATTTTACATGCGTTCTGTGCTTTTACTAAATAGACGTATTTTGATAATAGTCGGTCACATCGGCGGAATTAATATTATCGAGAGTTTCATTTTCTTTCTTTCAATCGGATCGAAGAATACGCGTATGAAAAACTACGCGACGAAATATTATTCAAATGTGAGCGATTACAAGAAGAAAGCATCGCTATGTAAAAATTACAAATCTATTTCTGCGCTATCATTATTCACTATCGTGGTTCTTGGCAGCAGATCGTTTCTACCAAACCGATCGCTATGCCACAGTTGTACGACTCACGCGCAAGCGCAATCCGTGGCTCGTCGGATTTATTTTGGACATTTCGAAAGATTTCTTTTTTAATTTTTGATTTATATTTGGAATATAAATCTGAAGTTAAAAATTCTATCTTAGAACTTATTTTGAAGTATCATCTCGTTCGATCTAATATTAGTGATTTGCGACCACTTTTATACTTTTGCTATTGATTCACGCGCCTATTAATGCGTCTCGTGGCGAAGGCATCGAAGTTACAACTTGAAAATGAAGCGAAAAACTTTACGAAATTTTATCGATAATCAATGCACGCTTGACCGTTCATTCGAAAAACGTTATGCTCAAATAGAAGCGAATTTGGTGGGATAGTGGCGCGTTATAACTCTCGTATCGATCGATATGAAGCCTGCGTATTCGTACGACCAATTTAATTACGCGTCTCATTTTATCGCGCACGAAGCCAATTATCTGAAAACGGTTTACGGCCGTACGGGTTTCCATTCTTTTTTCCATTCGAAGCGTTAATCTTCCAACAATTACAATCACTTACGGCTTTTACGGCGTATTCCAGCAATTTCAATTTCTTCGAACGACGCGCGAACGTGCTTTTCCAGGGACTTTCCCCGCGATGCGAACTTCTCGAGAGTTCACTCGAGACGTTACTAGTCCGACGACTGTGTTACGCTACGTACTATTTTCAGAAAGGCGATTTCGAAAAGCGTGCCAACAGACCGACTCCCTCCGAGGCCGTTTTTACGATTGTTTTTATCGAGAAGCGAAATACACGCGTACAAATCTTCTATTCTACGAAAAGACTCTCAGTCAAGGATATAAACGTGGCCTCGAAAATTCAACGTCGTTAAATCCAATCGATCGACTCGATAGGCTGTTTGCCCTCCTGTTTACTCCGTTCCGAGCTGCTTTTACCAAACTCTGGAATAATTCGAACAACGCCAACGAGAAGCAGAGATCTCGAAGCTACGAACGATCGAAAGAGAATGTCTTTCTCGAAAAAGAGCATTACGTCCGGACCGATTGGCAAAAAGCGAATGCCTTTCTGCATTTTGTCTTGCGAATGCCTTTTTAATGAAGAACGATCGGTCGTGCATGGTACGGCGAGGGGCGATATCGTACGCTGACCGACGTAACAGGCGCGGTACCGTCTGTCGTGACTCGTTACGTTCTTCGATTTGCATAACGTATTCTTCCGAGCTCGAGACACGCATACGTTCGCTCCTCCCCGATTAACTGAAACTCTCGGTGCTTTCGGCACGTAATACCTAGCCAATCTCGCTTAGGAATCTCGGTATGACGAGGCCGAGACTAAACCGTACAGTCGTTCAACCCGACCCATTTACGAACTCGAAGATTGACTTCGTTTGCGAGCGAAGTCCATCGTCGAAATTCGTTCATCCTATCTCGAACTCTAGACTTTTGCCACCGAAGTTCCTTCACGGACGAAACATTCCAAGACGCAACGTATCGTAACGTCGAGTCACGATCGATCGAGCTTCACGATGCTCCGTGCGAATAACGGACAAGGTTATTAAATAAGAAAGTTTAACTGGCTTAAATACGGAAGTACGACGAGATCGGACTTGGAGTCGTTTATAAAGCCGAAAATGGATTCGGTTCGCGGTTCGTAATTTCGTAATTTTTTCGTCGTCGGGAATCTTCATGAAGATAACCGTCGATATTCGTCCATCCTTCATGGAGGATTTCTTCGTAAACGAATCGACCGAAACTTTCGAACGTTCGCCAATGAATTTACCTATCTAACAAAGTTTCGCCATGGACGAGGCATTGGAAAATGCAAAACATCGAAATCCATGAAAACGACGTATTTCATCTAAACGGTTCGCCGTCGATTTGCATACATAATAAACCGATTACGATGCAATGCCGCGGAAGAAGAGCACCACCGGCGAACAACGCTTTAATACCCCCTTTAAACTCTGCCTCGCCGACGCGAGTACTCGCGAAAGCTCGTCGAAACGTCCAGGGATATCTTCCAGACTTTCGACGGAAAAAAGAGGAAGGAAAGATAAGGAAGAAACCGCTTTGTGTTCTCCTTAATAAATCCGTAACAACGAATTGTACCTTTCTTCGTCGGAAGGCGGTCAGATGCAGACGATTCTAAATGCGTTTGGTCCTACGAGAAGCGGAAGCCACGTGGCGATCGACGCGATTAAAACTTTCTTCCAACTTAGTTTTCTCGCGGTTTCGTCGCGAGTATATACGTCCAAAATCCCGTTTAGACGGAGTCGTCGATGCTTCGTGAGTCGGAAAAACACGAGAGAACCGACGAGCAAATTGCGCGTTTCGTCGCTAAACGAAATCGCTAAACGGCGAGTATCGTTTGGTCTTATAAGAGCGACGATACAAAGCGGAGTATTTTAGTTTGACACGTTAAGTGCCTAGCCTGACTTTTCCCAATTTTAATAAATTCTTTTTTGTCTTCATATTCGGACTTTTTCCAAAATCTCCTGTTTCGATAAGTTACATTAGTTTTTTTTTTTTAAATATTATAATCGTTTCCTTGATCGAACAAAAACGGATGTCGCCAAGCAAAATATTTAGTCTGGCAATCAGTGCGCATGGACCGACACGCGCGGTCGGGTAATATGAATCTAAAATCTGCGGTCGGTCCCCGAGGACCGGCGTGGTGTTTAACGCGTTAAGCGACGTCACGCGGAGATTCTCGCGCGTCCTATCGGCTTTCTATTACACGCGTATTTACAGGTCCGTTGCGAGTGAGCATCGCTAAACGTTTCGAGGATGTAACCCTGTCTCCTCTAATCTTTGCCTCTCTTGCGAGATGGGGCGCCTATCATTGTTGTTAGTATTCGTCGAACGTGACGACCGGTATGACGTGTCACGTCTGGGGTTAATATCGCCCTGCGGAATTTCTCGACGGTTGATGGGAGTCACGTCGATCGTGACCACAAATTTCTCTGGTGATAAACAGGGAATCCATCGCGACGAACCCGCCATCATCTTCTTCGTCTTTTTGATCGATCGATCGAATGCCGATTACGCTATATTTTTCCTTTCTTTTTGGTTTAAGAAGGGGGGAAATGTCTTTACGCAGACATCTGGAGACACCAAAGGCGTGTCCAAGGGTAGTGTGGGGCTTGCGAGGGACTTTATTACATCGGCTGATAAGTTCCCGGTCTAAAAATAATGTAAAATATAGCCTACACGTTCCTTTGATATCTTTAGAGTGTCAGCTATCTCTTGCATCGTGATTTTACGATTCGCCAAAACAATTCTGTGGATTTTTTTGATGTTTTCCAGCAAACCAGTCAATGATGGTTGATTTTTCTGGTACAGAGTTCTGATAATACTTATCAAGCCAAGCTTTCGTTTCAACGGTGTTTTTTTCCCCCATCGAAAAGCAATGTTTTATCAACACACGAAATTCTTTTGTTCCACTAAAAGCACTGTAACTTTTGAACCAAACTTCAGATCGTCGTGAAATTTGTACAGCTATCTTTCCAAGGTTAGTAGTTTCTAAAACAAAATATTAATTTTGTATTTGTAGCGCCGTCTGTTTGTCAGACCGGAAACTTATCAGCCGATGCGTTAGTTCTCTCCGCCCTACCAACTAAAACCCCCACTCTGTAGTTCCTATCGTGATTTTTCATGAAGATCTGCGCTTGCACCTAGAACGCAAGTATCTTTGACCTCCGTGCAGAACATACTTCCGCATTACTGTTGCTTCGGATGTCCGAGCTCTCTTTTTATTTCTCATCTTAATCCTTCACTGGTTTCCTATTTTCCTGGGCACCGCGTTTAGGTTCTTCTTCCGCCCCTGCTCCGTTTTCTCGGACCTCCATTTCTGCTTGTCTTACCAGTTCTCGCTCCTATTTCTTGTCCAGTTTGCACCTGTGTTCCATAACTGCAATTGCAAATTCCTGAAACTGCCTACAATAGTTCGATTTTAGCATGACCGCTTCCACAAAATTACCGTGTTTCTTCTTAATCTTCATCTTATGTCGTCCCAAATGGGACGTTAGATTTTACCTCGGTGTCTTTCATGTTCGTTTCGTTTTCGAGTTGAGGAAGAATCGTGCCTCTTGGTGATCGGAACTCGAGACTCGCCTCTCGTTTTGCGGGACTTCGTTTTTTATCGATCCGTCAACAAAGCTTGAAATCGAACGACAGAGTGGTGGCCATTGCTTTTGAGTAAAATAAATCCTACGTTCGTTGCGCCGTTCAAAGGAAGGATCGAAACACGAATCCGCCTGCCACGCCGCGATCGTCCTCGCATCACTAGCACGAAGCTCGACTTACGTCTTACCTTGCTCTTTACGATATCGATTTGTCCTTAATGCCCGCCTCGTAGCAGGTGCATCCTATCAATTCCGTCCTGTGAAATCTATAGTAAGGTTGTTCGAAACGATCCTGGGGACCGAGAGGCGCAAAAGGAAGCCTGTATACCAGGGCAGTGGTCGGCAAATTTTTATTCAACAGAGCAAAATATCGACAGTACAACGATTGAAATTTCTCTCGAGAGCCACATTTTTTGTTTAATAAAGTACAAATATGGTAAATTCAATTGTGAGTTAATTACCTTTTTTTATTTTTATTTTTATTTTTTTTGATAAAGGATCTGTATCTGATCTCTAGGCCGAAAACCGACTTCTGCGCGTGGGTCACGAAGTTGTAATCGTACGTGGTATGTTGTGGAAGAGCCGCATTTTCCGACACCTCGACCGAGGGAAAACGATTTCACGTCAGATCGTTAAACGATCGCGTTACGATCGAGTAAAACGTCAAGAAACAAGGAAAGTTTCGCGAATCGATCGTCGTACGTGCTGATTACCGCGACGTATAAGTGAATTTTACGATGCCTAGCTTGATAGCTGGGCAGTTACGTAACAGAGGCTAAGTCTTCACGTAATCGACATTGTCAATGGCGGGAAAATCAATCGCAAGACTGAATTTACACTGAAAAAGTATCGAAACTTTGATAGACGAGAATTTCTACGCAATATAAAGCGAATCGTTCAATGGAAGCGCACGATCCAGCCGATTTATTCTGAAGTCGTAACTTCCTACGATATCATAAGCGACTGATATCGGTCAAATTAGGCCCTAAAATTATTTCCTAAGTTTAATCGGTTAACGAGCTGCAATAACGTCGAAAGAGATGCGTTATGACGCGTCGTTGATGTTACGTAGCTGGAACAGAGGTGAAGGTAGGCAAAGAGGAGGGGAAGGAGGAGGAGGAGGAGGCAGCGGCGACGATAACGGGGTCGTAGGTCGGGCGCGACACCGTTGTCACTGATGACGCGCTACGGCGCGACGTTGTTTGAGCTTCAGACGTTTGCCAATCCCCGACCTAAATACACGCTTCCTGTTGTTGTCTTTCATTCATATGGACTGCCGTTGAATTGGATTACGGTGAACGAAGCGAGCTCGATGCCGGGGTCGATCTCTTATCGGGTCAATTCCGTCGGCACCGCCGATGGATGATGATATTTCTCGAATCCCGTGAATGCCGAGTACTTCGTCGTTTCCCTTTTCAACGGCGTCGTCATCATCGTCAATGAGAGGCGGAAGCATTACGAACGAACGAACTCGTATTTCCGTTGCGTTATGCGCTAAGCGTGCTTTCCGCGAACGTTTCTACGACAGTGGAAGAACAAAACGGGGAAGGAGACAGTCGAACGAATGCGAATGAAACGAGAAACGTACGAACGACGTTCCTCTTCCAATAATAAATACACATATGTTTTGTGGAACTGGAGGTAACGACGAGCGAGCAAAAGGGCTGACAAAAAGTAACGCTTGCGCGTGCCATTCTTTCTTTCCGTTTCGATAGTACCGTGACAGACGTATCTATTCTTTCATACACGCTAAAAAAAAGGACGTAGGTTGGCTGCGTTCGTCCGTTTTTACCATGCTTTATGGACTTTTAATTAGTTTTTCCTTTTTTTTTCACGACATCGATGAGAATGCTGAATCTTTTTCATTTCAGTTTTCTCGTTATCGTCGTCATTGGTGTTTTCGTCTTTGATCTTTTTATATCTCAATCCGTTGAAACTGTTTTCACCAAGCCGATATGATGAAAAATTGCGAATCCATTCGTACTTATCGCAATATCGTGCTTCGTGGATATTTTTACATCGGAAGTTCCAATTGCGATTTCACTTTCTCACTGTGTTATATAATTAATTATTGTTAAAATCGATTTTATATCGTTCAGAGGAAGACAACCAATCGCCGAAACTACGGGTGACGTCGTCGATAGGCGATTTGCACATTTTGATTTGCTTTTAAAGCATCGAGATACGTCGACATGTTGCCGTCGCTTTTTGGAAAACCAAACTTCATTCGGTGCTATTCATTCGAACGCGAGCGTTTAGAAGTGCTCGTAGCTTTGTACATAGATTAATTTATACGCTGCCCCGAGGGGAGAAAATTAATCACTAACCGCGAATCAAGAAACGAAAATATATTTCATATCTTGTACTGCCGGAAGATTTTATATTACGTTCGAGGTATTGGAACATTTTTTCGTTTTAAAGCCATTTCCTAGAGATAAGTTTGGTCTTGATAAAAATTGATATATACTGTACATACGTATTTTTTATTTATTTTCCTTAGCCATGCGTTGGTTCTAGGTTAGAACATCGTACTTGTACAATATTTTACTTGGTTATCCATTCGTTCGTTCATTCACTCATTCATTCATTTCCCCTTCACCTATGCTCTTGATTCGGCTAGGATACCGAGCGTTTGCTTAGAAAGTGTATCTCGTGCAACCTTCTCGGGGTTGGTTTAGTTCAGTCTTTCATTGTTGGATTTTGGTAGGAGTCCATCTTTATCCAGTGCTTTTCATTCATTTAAAGCTACGGCTAAATTTCGTTCAATTAGCTGTACTAAAAAAAATCAAGGGGAATTGACTGCATTCTTAAATCATTTAATCCGCCTAACTATTCTCGCCTTCGGATTATTACTTATTTCGTTCCATGCAGAACTCCTTAAATGGTAATATCTTTAATGACGCTGATTGTTACGACACGACTCTCTGACAATGCTTTAGGGTCAGGCGTAGTTAATGTACGGTCGATAAAAACCTTCGTCCTTGGAGAAAGTCCGAGGACAGTTCTATGATTCGAATGCTCGTACCGAATATTAGCTCGCCTGAATTAGATACGGTATGAAAAACCTCCCGTAAAAGGGGTCTAAAAAACATTTTACGGGAAAAACTCGGCCGTTGGTCGATCTATCAAGTCGTGTGGATTCTGAGGAGACGTTTGGAAATCCTCACTTTTTCAAAGTTTTCCAAAGTATTTTGTTTTTTGATCAAACCATTGCTGCAAAATACCATCCATCTATTCGATTCGTTCTGATCGTTATTCATATTCACTTTATCTGCACGATCTTCTTCTAGGCACCCAGGAAAATTCGCATCTGAATTCGCTACATTCAAGCATTTCGCTCGCTTCTTCGTTCCTTTCATTCGTTTACCCGGTGAATCTCTAACACAGACTCTATAGGCCGTCAAGCATACGCGCGACACGTTTCATTCGTTCACCTTCGCATTCTCGCGTTCTTAGCACCTTCGAGACCGGTAACGTAGTGCTATCGAGAAATATTCTTCGATAAAATATGAATACATAATACCGAGCATCGCGGTATCGTAAGATTTTCGTCGTTGACTCTGTCGAGAAGACGACTATTAATTTTGTCGAATGGTTACGTTCGCACGCGACGTAAATAAGGCAAAGCAGTCACGTGCTCGAATAATCGCGCACCTCTTCCGTTCTTCATGTTTTGTGCTCGTAATTTTGCAAGCTGCGTTGTACGTAAAACTGTAGCATATTTGTGTGAAACTAGCAAAATTGGTCGTAAGACAGAGAAGGGACGAAGTTCTCCATCCCGAAGTTTTATCTGCATCTTCCAGGCATATCGTAAAAATGTAACGACGAGACACTGAAATAGAACGACCCTGTCGTTCGATCGAGCCGAAGCTGAGATACAATTTCTTCGTGAAAAATTTAAGGGTAAGGCGATTATGGTCGCTAACCTTTTAACGAAATTTTTTTCCGTCCACGTGCAACGATGCGGTTCATCATTTTGCACAGCCGATAATTCGTGATTGATAGCTTGCGTTTTCATTCTATTTAAACCGTGCGTACGGTTATATCGAGGATCGCGGATTTGTCAATTCATGGCAGTAAAATTGTTACTCGCCGATTGCTACGAAATCGTTTAATATCACGAGTCAACGTAGGTATAAATACGCAACCAAAAAACCGCAGTGACGCGAAGATTTCAGATGGTAATTTTGGAAATCGTGTATGTGCGCCTTCATGGAAAGTAATTTCGTTTTTTCAATTATGATTTGCAATTATCTTTTCATCATTTTATATAAAACAAAGGAATTTAAGCAAACGATATCCAAAAGGTGAAGGAGTACTTTATATAAAATTTTTTTCAGTCTCTTCCTTATAGTTGAATTTGCAATAATTACATCATCACTCCACTCATTTTTTTATCATAGTCAACAACTACTTCGGGTTTCTTTAAATTTCTTAAAATCTTAGCAAGGGAATCCTTCATCCAGATGTCGTTTCACAACACGGTGTTCGGTATATATATCGTATATATCATATATATTTCTATTTGATCCTCTTATTTCGGCATGGTCTCGAAACATCTTGAAGTTTATGAACGTATTTTAGTTTTCACTAAAATCGTAATTTAAATAGCCAATATCCTGACACAAAATACTGCCATTTTTTCGCCCTTAATTCGAGACACTCGTTACGGAAGACGCGATATAACGCATCTTCGTATCCTTCAATTCCTTCAAAGTGACTGTATCTCCCGCGCTGGAAGTCCCCTTTAATAGTCCGACGGTAAACGACGCCTTAAATACAAAAGTTTCACGCGAGTACGCACGGATGGTAAAGAGGAGCAAAAGCAAAAAGGAGAAAGAACGCGTGTACCATTATGAGTTTTAAACGAGCGGGATTTTTTTTCATCTTCCTCCTTCCTCACTTTTTTTTCCTCCCCCCCCTCTTACCTTCCTTGGTCTTTTTATCGTAAGTTCGGAAGGGAAAATACTTTACTTTAACGTTCATCCTTAATCGTACTCGCCTTCTCATCGGAGAACCGCGAGTAGGTCGGTCCTCCTTTCGCGGAAAAAAGGTTCGCAACAGGTAGTCCTCGTGCATGAATCATAGCCATGATATCTCGTTTACATCGATCAGTGGATGAAGCGAGGCGACCGAGGAACAAGGCGCGCACCCTGCACGTACGGGCGCACATAAAGAAAAATTGCGAGGCGCGATAACTTCGATACTCACCGTCTGAAGTGTGAAAAATCGTATCCACGTACTTTGCATCGGCGTCCCGATGGAAAGGCGATGCTCTCGCGCGCTTCGACCAAAAACGAAAAGCCAAAGAATGCGATATAACGGTGTCACGTCGTTCAGCGCGGAAAATCTACGAGTGTTCCGTCGTGCCTTCGAGGAACGATGCGACAGCTTTTTCATCGAATTGCAATAATTGTTGCAATCGAACGATCGCAGGAAGGAGAGGCAATGCCTCCGAATAAAAGACTCTTCTCCCTTTCCAAGCGAGACGATGACGCGAATGTCGTGCTTTACGAGCGAGTCGCTCGAATTGAATGCCTTCGATAAATTTTCTTCGATATTTCGTCGGGAAAAATGCTTTTTTCACAACAGTCTCACGACGATGGACGTTATTGCTTCGCTTTTTCATCCAGATAAGTTTTGATAAGAACAATCGTAGCATTAACACGCTCCGCGCCAAGTCGTTCGATTCTCAAAGTCAATCAGCTCGACAATTTTCGATTAGTAAAAAGAACCTGTTGTATTCGAATTTGTTCAGTAAAAAACGCGGGAAATAGAATATTTAAAGAAAGGAAGTAGTAGGTAAATATACAGAGATAACATTGTTTGTTTTCAATTTGTTTCCGTTGGAAAACAAGTTTCTATTGTTAACTTTCGTTAGTTTACTCTTCCATCTTTTAATTTTTGGTATTGATCGAATTATCCAACTTTTAATTTTTATTCTTAATGACAGGCATCCCTTGCTTTAATAAAGTCAACCATTATATATAATTAATGATTATTGTACATCTAACAATTAAACGAAATTATGTGCTTTGTTCTATACTGCATTCTGTATAATGCCTCATTCTTTTAGAGAAATATATATTTGTTTGAAAATTAAATTTGTCACAAAGCATAGGTTTTCAGCGCGATTAAATAAATAAGTTTGCGTGTGCCATTTGTGGTACACGTGGTACGGAACGTGTTAAATTCGATTACATATGTAGGATCATTTTAAAATAATCTTACTCCACGAATCTTACGATTTCGTCTTGCTCGTTGTTCATATTAGTTCAACAATTTAGTTTAACTGCAATTCTTTTCATTCCGCAGCCGTCCTCGTAGACGCAGTTTGGACGATTCGAAGCGAATTCGTACGCGATACGTCGGGATTGTCTACGGTTTCCTCGAGGATGTCGAGCTTCCGTCTCTCCGCACGACTAGATTCACGTGCGGGCTCTCGCACGTATACAGGCAAAAGGAGAAAAAGAAGGAGATAAGTGCGCGCGCGAGATATATAACCCGAATAAGAAGCAGGTCGCGCGCGAGGGACGATATCGCGTCGCGCCGGACCTCTCAAGGTCACGGAAAATTCTCAATTCCAAGCGGTAAAAGGATCCACCCGGAGGATTCCAACGGGCGACTCTTACATATATGTATGTCGTTATGGTAATGCGTCGATCCTCGACGACGGCCGCATGCGCCTTGCGGAACGAACGTCTCTTGTTGACGACACTGTCTGGAAATGCTTCGACGATCGTTTTCTATGAGAGTAACGAGAGAGAAAAAGAGAGAGAAAGAGGGAGAGATGGAGACTCTCGAATGGAGAGAGAGAGAGAGAGAGACGATAGGCACACCGAGCAACGAGGAAAGCCAAAGTAGCTCGAGAGTGATCGAAACGACTAGGACGAAAGTAGTTTGGTTTATTAGCTCGAATAACGGGAGTTTAAGGAGAGCCGCGCGAAGGTGTGCGAAAGAATCGGTACGAGAAGTGAAATAGGAGGTTGAAGGTGGCTGCTGGGTAGAAGAAGGCTAGAAGGGGTGGCTAGGTGGGTGGAGGGGATTGCGAGACGGTCGATAGAGTATCGTGCCAGCCGTTCGAAAGGAACGAAATTATAAACGAAGCCGGTGTGGCTCGAATAAAAATCAGGATGAGGGTGGTTTGGGTAACTGGAAGGATGGCGGTGAACGTCGTGCCGTTTGTGGCGGTTGGTAGTGACGTCATTTGTTAGTGTTGGTAGCGCCGCTACTGCCGTTACTACTGTTACTGCTACCACTACCACTATTACTACTTCTACTACTACTACTACTAGTGGTGATGGCGATGGCGATGGCGATGGTGGCAGTGGTTTTCCTGACGGAACTTGGAAGCCAGGGGATGAAAACTCGATCAGTGGTGTTGGGGTTGGCGTATGTCGAGTAGAAACGGGCGGTGGAAAGTTAAGGTTGGAAAAGGAAGCAGAGCGATGATGGTAGAGTAGGGTCGAGCTGTCCACTACCGCGATTTCTTTTTTGATGATGTTCGCGAGCGTGTACGAGCGTTTCTGTGCGTAGGTGTGCACGTATCCATATACGTACGTAGAAAGGCAAGAGTAAGGAGAAGGTGAGATCGTGGCTAGATTTCAAATGATCCTGGATTTCCCAGGGTGAATAAAAAACGAGGGACTTCAGGAAAGTGAAATGAATTTCTCCGACGCACCTTCCACTTCTCTTGCTTCCTTTGTACCACCTTTTCTTTCATCCTTTCTCTCTCTATCGTACTTTCCTCCTTCCAAGGAGTTTCTCCATGTAGACGTTTTCCCGTGCTACTTCTAGGCAGTCCGGATTTCGCGCGCCGTTGGCGAATCGAGAATTCGTGTTCCTCGTCGTCGTCGAAAACTTCCACACCTTGACAAGATCGATCTTGCTCGCGGCTGCTTGTCGCGCTTCGTCGACTCGTCGGCCGCGATTTCCTCTTTCCAACTTGTTTCACGGCCTTGAACCGAGCAGAATACCTCGTTATTATTCCGATTTTCGCGGCGCTAGCAGCGAAGAATTTGTCGCGTACGACTCAAGTTTTTCATTTTCCGTCGTCACGAACGCCAGGCAAAATGAACGAACGGAACGAACTCAGGTAGTTACGTGAGGGGTTGCGTTTCTTTTTCTCGTGAAAACTTATTCTTCGAGGGTCGCTCCTCCGATGATTGCTCGCGTCTTTTCGTCTACGTAGAGTGTGTTGGTGTAGGTCCAGACATTCTCGGGTGAGCGACTTTGTTGGCTTAATGTTTTATCGATGTCTCGCAAAAATTACAGCAGAATCTTCCGCAATACGCTTCGCCGTGACGTAATTACGAATTATTTATGTTTGGTACGTTATTTCGAAACGCAAAATAATTGTGCAAAAAGAAATTGAATCGTCGAGTACGGTTAGCTCGCGTTAGCGCAATTACGCCACGTGGCCGTAATGGCATTCTCCAAGGTTCTCAGTCGCCCTTCGGAGAAAGCAAAGCACGTCTTCTCTGTTATAAGACCGTGCGAAGCTTTGGCCGATAAATGCTTTGTAACTCGCAATTTGGTAGTGACGAGTGCATACCAAAGCGCTAAGAGCTATAAACATCTGCTTGCCAAAAGTCCCAACGTAACGCATAAGATTAATGCAATGTTATAAGCAACGTTTCCTCTAATTTTTAGTGACCCGTATGCGTTTTTTCAAAAACAAAGAACATTGCCAGGCAATTAAAAACTTTTTACAAACGAACGGACTTGCCTTGTAAAAACATAATCGGAGTGTGACTTCCTAATGTTTTTTCAACCTGGAGGTCAGATACAAGTTCTTTCTCCGATATGCAAAAAAAAGGTAATTAACTCACGATAGAGTTTACAATATTTGTTTTGATTAATAAAAATGAATTAGCGCCGTAGCCATAGCAAAATTTCGTTGTGCGCTATGTTTAAAATCTATGTACGCGCGTACAAACGTAAACCTTAGAGGGCGTTCTTATCAATAAAGTATAGTATATATTCTCATGAAGACGCGAACTCGCTCGAATTAATCCGATGCGAGTATCCGGTGAAGGAATTTGTTTCTTCGGTAAGCAAAGTCAACAATATCAATTACATTAAGTAATATTAATATCAATTTAATTATATATACTTCGAATTCGCTCAGTCGATCGCACGGAAGCCGCAAGAATCGCGAGTCGGTTCCTTGTTTCTCATATTTGGCTTGTAATCTTTATAGTGAGTTTCGGTCGATGTTATAAGGCGAGAGGTTAACAGCTTTGGATCTGAGATATTACTCGTAAGTTCGATTCGACGAAGTTCGCGAGTTTCTTCCTGGAAACGTACCGTAATCAAAACTACGGTTTGCAATTGCAATCGGTGCTATTCCTCCTTCCGTGACTCGCGCATCCGCGCTTTTCTCTCTCTTGCGATCCTCCGAGAACTTCGTCGTATTTAAAAGCGTCGTTTCGGTGTATTAATGCATCCAGATTATCCACGCCGTTACGACGAATATCTACGGTATTTCTCCGTGTAAATGCATTTACACCCAAAGAGAATGCAATTGCAGTAATACAAAATAAGTGTACCGATCCGTGCTTGTTGAAACTTCGCAAGCTTGTAACTTCTTTAATTAACGATCTTTCGATTTAAAGTTTTCTTCGGCAAGACACGCATTTATCCGGGTGCGTGACGAAAGAATGAAAACGTCGATCGGTTGAAATTTCCAAAAAATTAAAATGCGAATAATACGCCAGGTCCGTAAATAAAGGACAATAAAGCGAAGGTTAACTTCGCTCGTTAGACAACTCGTTCTTCGAAGTATCTCTTGGCATGGTTGAATATTCTATTCTCAATCCGATATTCCCCGTCTTGTATACATCTACGGCAGCTTATACTTCGCTCTTGAAAGTGTCGAAGTCTCGTAAGGCGATTACTTCGATATCTTCTACGACCTACGAACCCTAAAATTTCGAATGGAAAATCAAACTTCTACTTTGAAACTCAGCGACGTTTCAATCATGTTTTCGACCACATCCGTCCCTGTTATCCCCGATTTGCAAGAACGTTCAAGAATAATACGCGTTCGTTCAACTCCGCAAGCCGAAACTTTGAACAGGATACTTCGAACAACACGAGTCGAAACTTCTATTTAGCTTAATGGAAAGCCTCCGAAAGGTGTAGCAGTCGCGTCTCGAAGTCGAACCCGGTTACTTACGAGGGCCGAGGGATGCGCGCCGCCTCGGCGGGAACACGAAGATCGATCTTTACCGCGATTTGTATCAGGAAGGCAGCGATCGAAGGTGCTTTCGTCGTTTGGCATCGACGGCTCTTGGCGGACTTTTCTTCGAAGGCTTCCTGGTGCTATTGAAATACACGCTTTAGAGGAGTCAGTCCTTTCACAGGGTACAGCGGCAGGGTGGGCGATGGTCCGAGGGGTACCAGCCGGGCTAACGGCCATTGCCTAGGATTTACCTGTTATAACGGTACGGTCGAGCGAGCTACGCCACTGCTATTCAGCATAAAAGTACTTTTACCTTGGCTCGTTTGGTCGACATCGAAGTTTCGAATGAGTTTCCTTTGAAATTCAGCTCTACTCGTCTGACCCTTCCTTTCTCTCTCGCTCGCGCGATCTTTCACGATCACGCACGCGCGTGAAGCTAAGCCGATACTCGGAATGAAATCAAAGCGATTTTGTTGCAAAATGCAGGCGTCTCCGCGCGACTGTAGTTTCGTATCGTCGATAACTTCCGCATCGCGCGAGAACACCAGCAGGGTCGAAGTCCTCGGAGGTCGTTCGTATATTGTTCGCATCGAGCGTGCTACGGTAATCCCTTTTTAATCTTGAGTTAATCGCGGTTGAAATTTCGAAATTTCCACCGAATTTGGTACGATCTATAAATCAGATTTACATCGTCGACGCGCTCGTTGAACGCATTTTCCTCGATTCACGTGGCTAAACTTCGTCCCAAATAAGAAGGTCGTGATCACGATGGAGTTTACGGTCCCACGCTGTACTCTTGGATTATTGCTAAAGCGTCACAACTACGTAGTAAGGAAAATCGGTTTGCGGTGTTTTCAAATATTCGTAAAAGCTAACGGAGAAAATAATTTGACGTCTACGTTGCTGTTAAATTTCTTAAAACGAGCGTAAGTTATTTTAGCGCTGTGAGAATAAAATAATTTCATCCGATTCTTTCTAAATTTTAAAAAAATAATTAAATGAATAGAATTCCCAATCATCTATAGCTAATTATAAACAGAGTGGATCAAAAGGTTGTAATATTTAACTTTTTAACATTATTTGTTGTAACGAAAAAGCAAAAGAGTTATTAAAGATAGAAACTTCTTCTGATTTTTGGCCTATTCTGAATATCTTTAAGTTCGTTATTGCGCGTTAAACAATTATGTTTTTGTGAAGTAAAAAGAATGACATTATTCGTATTGAAATTGTTTTCGAATAAAATTGTGTTTTTTTAAAAATTAAATTCAAACAAACCGACAGTTGCTTGCCACAAGAAATCTTGAAACTTCGTTTAATTTGCTTAAAACCGTATTAAATCGTCCGACTGTTTGTCGTATCGCTACAGAGTCGTGTCCACAGAGACGTAAACGAGCGGACTACAAACTCTTTGAGTGTATCTAGCCTGTTGCTGGTGATGTAGTTTATACTTCTGATTTTAACCGCTATTTGAATGCCTCTCTTGCCAAATCTATTGAATCCGCTTTTTTTTT
>JAITYT010001468.1:679388-693549 GCA_025433975.1 Liostenogaster flavolineata
TTTTATTTATTGTAAGCCGGTTTTACAGCGTAATGTAGAGACGGTCTGATGCTGGATCGATCTTTACAAAGCACAAATATGAGATGCTTTAACGCGACCTTTGGGATGGAAAAATTAAATCGAAGTAACTATTCAACGTTCGAAAACGAATATTTGGTACAATTTTAATCATTATCCTGTCGAGCTAACTTAAAATAAATCTGAAACTTCACACGATATTCCAATTCAGTTTCTCGAGTAAAACTCGACCAAGACGGCCACGAAAAAAGGGAAACTATTAAAATCATTAGAATCGCGCTAAATTTTCCATTCGAAATTGAAAAGTATAGTCGTAATAACGGGACGAAAAATAAAAAAAAAGGTAGCTACTATGGAATCGTTTCTAAGTCTTCAATTTCATCGAAAGTTTCGCGATGAAAACAAATCGAAGCGACCCTCGCGAGCGAAACCAGGGGCATTCCACGTAACGTCGATGGAGGAGTCACTTTCTACGTTTCACGTGGGGACGAACAAGGGCAATAAACGAGGAACCGAAGAGGAACGACTCGTCACGGGGCGGCGCACTCGAATTACCGCGTAATTCGTTGCGGTTTGTCCCGAATCCTAAGTATTCCATTATCGTGAATTTTCTCGGGGAATCTCGTGGAAAAGCGCCCTGATATTTTTCGACCGTGAACGCGTGGCTGTAACAACGACGACGACGACGACAACGCGACAACGACCGCAACGACGTTGACGTGCTTCCTTTCGTTCCACGCACGTACGAGGGGCAAAGGGAGGAGTGCATCTCACCCCCAATGGTAGCACGGCATCTTTCGTCGCGCGGCGCGAATGCGAGACCGTTCCGGGCCGTGATGATGACGCGCGATAAATCAGAACTTCGGTGGTTGCGCCTCGTAGTTCCGCAGATTGCGAGTTCGTATAGCGGCCCTATCGCACCCCACGAACAAGTCCGACCCAACCGGACGGAATCCCTTCGTCTCCCCATTTCCCTTGCTTCTTTCCTTTCTCCCTTTTATTCGCGACGATACTTCGAAATTAAAAACGTAGACGCGAGCAGAGGACGAACGAAACTCTGGCGGCTTTTTGCAGTCTTCTAATAGCGTGGCTGGAGAGGGTCGCGAGTTATAGGTTCGACCATGTATTTATCCATGTATTTGTATCGACGATTTTTCACGGCATTTTTGAGAATTCGAGTCGATTTTGTCTCCGAGTATCGATCGACTCTTTCTTGTCTCTTGTACATTGTCTTTTCGTGTACGAATCGTAATGCTAGTGACTTTTTACTTCTTGCATCTATATCAGTCGCGGACATTTCTTTAGACGACTCCACGAATTACGGAGGAAATTTCGAGGTGCATTTCTGTATATCTTTACTGTAGCGTGTTATTTTCGATGAAGTGCTGAGAAGAACGTGTGCATAAGTCATCAATAATAAATCGATATTAACGATCCTTTGATTCACGTTTTACGAAACTGCTCGATACGGTAACACTTTAAATAATTTTACGCTCGGAGAATCATCGTGCTGCTTAAAGGGTTCCCCATTGCGCGATTATTTGATCATGACTTTGTACGTGCTTAAGGGGACACGCGTTAACCGCGAGAGGTTAAAATCCTTGCGAAGACACATTGAAACACGCTGTGACTAACCGTTTCTTGTCTCCTGGGGTTTGGCCACCCTAAACTCGACGTGACCCTTCGGTTAATCGCATCTATATCGCGGTCGAGATAAATGGAAGTCGTAAAAACGCTGTCAGCTAGTCGAGGTGGCGTTTTATGTTCGATCTGCTACCTCGCGTGATTGAAATTCGTGCTATTGTCTCGTTGTCTCTGGCTCCGTTCGAGAAGACTGGAATCGATCGACGCGGGAGTTACGGAAGCTCACGTAGACGCGTCGATGGAGCGAGAAGAGAGCTCGCCGGGGCTCTCGTGAGAAGGAATCGAGTCTACTCAAGCGTACAAAATCGATCACATTTGCTTTTGAAATAAATTATTTATTATTCGACGACTATAATAATTTGTATTATTCACTGGTGTTAAATCTAATTGCCAAGGGAATTGATTTTAGGTGTAAATAATTAAGCATCGAAAATACGACATCGAAAATTTGACATAAATATTTTTTAAAATTCAATAACTGGAGTTAATCGATCTGGTTTGCGAACGGCTCAAATACAAAGAGAATTTACAATTTTTTTTATATTACGACAGCGTCATTTAAGCTTAACTTTCAATCGACAGAACGATCAACGACTGCAAGATATTTTAAAGAACGATTAAGAAGCGATACTAAATACGTTGCTTAATCGTTAGATTAGTGTTATGTAACATCGTCTACACTTTATTCGTGAAAATAATTGAGTTCTCGTATAGTAGAGTTTATTTAGATAGAAATCTAAAGCGAAAGACGTTTTTATGTCTTTCTTCAAAGAGCTTTAGCGCACGTTTCACATGCATACGTAGCAGCAGCATCGATGTGACATCGAGTTTTACGAACGTTTTATAATATAGAGTACATATACGTTCTATTATGTACACGTATGTTCGTGCGCAGTAGTGGCTGGTGATATATTGGTCTTTATTCCGCGCGATGAGCGTTGTAAATCGCAAGTAGATAGGTATCTACCGTGTCAAGTCGCTGAGATGGTACATTGGAGAAAAGTAAGGATCGGTTATATCGGAGCTATTGGATATTTTCAGACACGAAGGTAGCCACTCGTACAATAATAATCCGATTTTATCGATACGTCTGGTATTATACAAAGAATCGCGAATGTACTCCCTCTCGATACTCGATAATTTAATTCTCTTCGTATCAATCGATTTGTACGTAAACGAAGTTTCAAAGTCTTATTAGGACCGATCGAAGGTAAAAATAAAACCGACGGTATAAATAAAAGCTTCTCGAATAGTTTCAAATTTAAATACGAATCTCGTCAATAAGCGATATCATTTATCGACTGATGAGCTTAACGAATCTTATAAATTCATTGAACACGTCTAGTAAAAGATTAAAATACTCTTCTTGAAATTTTTATAATACAATATTATCAAAACTGTAATTATCATCGTATCCGACTTTAAATTCTATAATACATCGCTGCTATTATTGTTAATAACTTTCAGATAAATAATAAAAGTAGCGGTACTAATTGATGTCGAGTACGTAACATTCCGTGCAAGTGTAGGGAGATCGATGTTCTATTTCTCCCTCCCATGGAGAAATCTGTGGAAGCGAGTGGCGTCCTGGACCATGCATCATTATTTCAAGATTTCTTTTGCGGAAGGAGCAACGACGTCCCCCGAAATTTTGCGATTTTGTAAAGAGATTTCGACGCGACGTCGTCGGCACAGCCGTAAGAAGCGTCATTTACGCTCGATCCGTCGAAAGTGCGGTAGGATTTAACGACTTTTGAGGAACTCATTCCGGTCGTCCGGTAAAAACGACTCTGAGTAGTGGCGACGGCATGCTGTAAGATGGTTGCTTTTTGCGAATGACGTTGGTAGGGGTGTTCCTGGCGGAGAGAGACAGAAGGACGATAAAGATGGTACCGACGATGGGCGATAGTGCTGGTGATGGTGGTGATAGCGATGGTGGTGGTGGTTCAGTGGCTGTCTGAGCTAATTCTTATGCGATCGTAAATAACGTCGCGCATATATCAAAACTTACAGCGACTCCCCATCCCTTTTGCAGTCGACGCTGCTACCTACCAACCTACCTACCTACCTACCTACCTACCTACCTACCTACCCACTGCAACGGCTCTCTGTCTTACCGACTCTACCCTCCTTCCCTCTGGACACTCTACCGCCTACCCACTTCCTCCTCCCCTTCTCCTGCCCGTTTCTTCTCATTCCTACATCTTCCAGCATCCGCCATTTCGTTCCGTGCTGGCTCCGACCCTCGTTGCCGTCGCCACCGCTTCTCTTATCCTTTCTTCCGATATCCCGCGTTCCACCCCCTCCCCCTCCCCCCTCCACGAATATCCCTTCCCCGTTCACCCGCACCTATCCTCATGACAGAAGAGCTCGACTGCCAAGAGCACTTCCGCCTTCCAGATTAAAGATACAATTCCACGATTCTATTAATTAAGAAAGTTCATTACGCTGGAATTCAATTTTCCTAATTGCACATCACCGAGTTTTCGTACCTCGTTCCTCCAGTCAGGCAAGTTCGTCGTCCCTCCTTTTCTCCGTCTTCTTCTTCCCCTACTTCTACTCTTACCCTATTGCCGCCACGTTCAGCGACTCCGGATCTCTTCAATCCCCACGAGTCGCCTATTCTTCTCTTCCTTTTCCTCGTCCTCCTTCTTTCGAACTGCCTGCATTTTCGCCTTCATCCACCTTCCTCTCTTCGCCGGATATACGCGGTACAGCCGAAACTTTTTCTCCCACGCGTCCTCTTTTAATTTCGCTATCTGGAATCAAGCGGCGCGTTTCGCCTTCCTTCCGCTCTTCCCCCGTCGTCGTCAATCGCGTTTCTATATTCTTTCATCCGCGATACTACGAGGCCCGAGCGATCCTCCCCCTGGTTGCGTATCGCGACGACACCGAGGAGGGAACCCTGAAAACTCCTTCCGGAATCATCGTCGTGCGTAAGGAGTGTCTCCACTCCTTCTCTTCTCGTCTCGTTCCTCGAGTCTTTTTTCTAACGACGTTACGTTTTTAGTGGCGTTCGTCGACTCACGATTTCAGATATTTTCGCAATCGTTGCGTACAATCGGGAATTGTTTCAATTTAAAGGATCCGACAGGTTTTCCGTCTTTAGGATGAATTAATACGTACCAATGAATTTTTTTAAAAGGAAACTATTCTCCGCTTCTTAGGTGAATATTTTACTTTTTCTTGCGGTGGGATTCAGCTTTTCATTTTTATTTCTTTTTTATCTTACGATTAGATAAAGAAAAAATAAACTTTTTTCTGCCATGATGATGCTTTTAGATTACAGAGAGAATCTTAAAAGTTTTGGCATGAAATAAAATTGAAATAGTTGGATCTAGGTGTACCAAACGAATGTTGATTTCTCTGAATTCTCTGAATCGAACTGTCGCTTCTTTTTTTGCCAAACATTGACTACGATTAGGCTCTACTGTGCATTGGATTCTCGCGATTACTTTAGCTCTCTCAACGACAGAAGTAAAATTTCGCCAATTACGAAAGTTTTCTTCTTCGGAAGGTATCGTTCTCACACGGTTCAACAACGACTGAAACCAACACTCGCAAAAAAAGCGAATCTCGACGTCGTGTATTTCGTCTAACAGTTAAAATCTGGCGTAAAAATGAAATCGTCATGGCAGTAAGGTCAAACGAGTTACCGAACTGGAATTGCGTTTTCAGCCGAGAAGGTAAATTGTAACGTACATATTTTAGAGCGTGCCGTCGTCTCGAAGGATTAAACGCGTGGACGTCGGATGTCCGTCGGATGTCCGTCGGAATCATTGAATTATACGAAGGACAAAATTTAATATTAAGCCTCGAGCGACTAAGTACGGCACGAACCATGAAAGACACGGTAGTTTGCTTCGATGGTGGATAGGTACGAACGATAGCCGAGGGAGTCGTTCGGCATTAAATTCTCAAGGAACTTTCGTAGTTTCTCTCGAGCTGATATATCGTTAAAAATTTCACAAGTACCCATGAATCCGTTTGACGACTGAAACGTCGGAAATTCTATGCCGGCGGAAGTACCAAAGAACTTCATCGAAAGCGTTATTGCCGCGCTGAACAAATACTACGAAGACAAGTAAATCGTGTTTTGTCAGGTTACCTTTGTATAAGTCGACTCTCGTTTTTTCTTTCCTTGTTTTCCGCTTTCTTTAATGAGTACTTTTTACGCCATAAAATCGATCAAGTAAAAACAAGGAGACTTCGAGATGGAATTACGAGATAATTTCGAGCTACTCGATACACAAATTTTATGGTCGCGCGTAAAGTATCCGTAAATACTTCGATTTGACGTTGGTTGGGAGGTATCCGTTCGGTTAGTGACTACGCTTTAGGACGCGAAGACTCTTATTGTATTAATTATCTATTTATTTATCCATTTTAATTCACCATTAAGTATTATCGATTACTATAAATTTGTCGTTATCTCTAACTTTGAATGTTTTATTTCTCAATCAAAAAAATGCCTGGTCGTTATATGTTTGTTAGCGGAAACTTAACTTAACATGAAATCGATTAAAATTTTCGAAAAATCAGGAAACGACTGTTTTCTTAGAAAAACTTGAATTTATTTCGCGACTAATGGAGCGCAAAATACTTCAAGCAGTAATGGTTAACTTCTAAAGGATTCTATTGATAGTTTGATAGTAAGGATGATGTTGTTATGTAAATTAATTTATCCTCTTTGTGTCGAGTATCCGTCGAGGCGTACCGCTTATTTTTCTTCGTGGCCGAGAAGTTTACACGTACGCTAAAAGAGTGACTAGAGGAGTTATAAGGATATGTTTTTTTTTTTGCTGTTTTTATCCAGTGCCGTCGCAGATCGCTCGTGTTAACGAGCTTTAACGAGCAAATAACGCACTGAGATGAGAAACGTCATGAGTTTTATTAAAATGTAGAGCCACGTAACGAATCAATTTTCAGTAATATTTCACATAATTAGAAGTAATTTTACATCTTCTCCTCGATAAAAATTTTCTTAGAATTAAACTAGAAATAAATTAGAAATTAACGAAAGACAAAAATAGAATTCTTAACGCATTCTCGATCGTGCATAGAAATAACTTAAATAAAGATAAATCGAATAAATAAAAATAGATTGAAACGTTCGACTCTCGATTCTAAAATAAAGATCGACGATGCTGGCGACTCTTTTCCTTCTCGAGATTCAACGTTTCCACAAACGCACTAAGCACCACCGACAAGGATTCCATCGTTACCAGAACGTCGTTAATAATATTATTACGGAGTTGTTGAAGTCGAGGCATTCGTTAGAATCGAGAACGAATTTCGCGCCATCGAGCAATCGCGAAAGTGTAAATCCACAGCGAGTCGTTCTGTAAACGTCGAGGGCGTACTTTTCGTACAATCGTCGAACTACGCCGATTGGCAAGCGTAACCGGCAATGAAAATAACCAAATGACTGGACAGGCGTAGTTTTTGTCGAACGACGATGTCGTTCAAGGAAATGTGACTCGAAAAGGTAGTTGGCAGCATCGACCGTCTACGTGTAAGCGCAGCTGAGTGCTCTTATACATTTTCGGCGCCATATGCGAAGAGCATCTAGCTAGCTACCTATCTACCCACTTACATACCGTCCTTCCTTGGCTACACACCTCGAGGTGACGATGTTAACGCCCCACTCTGCACCGACGCGTGTCCGACGTGTTCGTTGGTCCCTCCTGTTACGTGTTCATAGTTCATCGGACGCGATTTGTTACGTAACACGTAACGAGGTACATCCACGTCAGTCACGAACCGAGTCACATCCTGCCGCTCATCCTCGAAATACGAAAGGAACGGATACTCCGGTAGGTAAAAATAAGAGATCGTTAGAATAGAACTCAATAATTCCAGACGAAAGCGCTTATTCATCCGTGGAAAATTCAATTTTATCGAGATGGAAGTATATGTTAATTCAATCGCGACCGAGTTCGTAAGTACCAAAATTCTCGTATCTCAAATCAATTTTTCCCATTGAAATTATTTGAAATATGATTAATTCCTGCCAGCCCTCAAAAAATCATTCCGAAATATTTTGTTAAATATTTTCGGCATAAGAAAGATATTTTTATCGTGAACAAGTATCGTATACAAACAAAATAATACCCAATAAAAGATAATCTAAAGAAATAAACGGATATTGACAAAGCCAATTAACGTATGGTAAATACGTATTAACTTTCTCTTTTCCCTCACTTTTGCTTAACTTTATTTTCTTCTTCGGTAGTTCTTTTCTTTTGAGCCACGTTTTGTCCAAGGAGCTTTGTTTCTTTCCCCCTTTTAGAATGTTTCTGAAATGAGTTAGGCTAGTGTCATTAAATGGTGCCTAGCTATGCCAACTAACTGTGACGTCATCGAAGCTGGCTCGTATATCAAATTTTGACTCGTAACTCGAGGCAAAAACTGGACCCTAGTGGCGGCCCGTATCTCAAAAAATTCGTATGTGGTGGCACTCGTATCTGAAGGTACCATTGTATCTATTATAGTTTGGAATGGTGGTGGGGAAAGGGTGAAATTAAAGCGACACGTCGCTCCGATGATCGAACCGACGATGTATAGTGGCGGACACGCGATACTGAGGATCTCCTTTTATCGTTTCAGGAGAACGCACCGAGGCGATGCAACGTGACGCCGGATACGTCTCTTCCGGATGCGACGTCAGACAGTGGTCCAGGCTCCTGCTTCCGTTCTTGTGGTTTATAATATTCGTTCGAAATGGCAGAACTTTGTCGCAGTAGTGGTCGCGATTCACAGTATTTTAGATACACGTACATTGAACCGGCGTATGCGTGCGTGTGTACGTGCGTACGTATATGTCCGTTATCGCAAGATACCGAGATCGTACCTAGCAACGGAAATGACCAAGTGCATGGTGGCTCGCCCTGAAAATCGATACACGGAATCTACTTTTTTCAATTTTGTCGAGCTTTCAACGGCTGCACCATGCGAATTCAAACAAATTTACGCGCTTCTTACTCGCCGTTATGTGCAAATGCAATTAGAAAGTGTAGTGTTTACGCGTGGATACGATTTTATTTTTATTGACAGTGATTTCGAGTAGAAGGATTATTTTTATTCGTCATACGAGAAATCACACGAGGACTTTCATTGCGAGCCACTGCGAATATCGCGCAGTCGACAGACTAGAATTTTTACCTTCGATAGATAATAAATAACATCTGTCGCAACGTCGACGATCTATAAAGTACACGTAGCAAGAAATTTCTGAGGTCTATTCGTAATCGATCACGTTGCACAACAGTTTCACAGGGCACCATTCGCTGATTCCGATCCGTTTGTACGTGTTAAAACGTCGATTTTCTTTCGTGTTAGTGGCACGCAATTCCGTAGTTCAGTGATTTGTTACGCAACATGATTGATCATGAACGTTCCTCTGCGTTAACTTTGTAACAACGTTGTTTTCGATAACGAGAAACCACGTATCAGTTTTTTTTGTACATTTTATATACTCTCTTTTCGCTCTCTTTATTCTGCCACTCTTCAACGATATCATAAACGAGCTCTCTTTAATCTATTTTCCACGCAAATGATGTACTAATTACTTGCCATATTTTATTTCATTTCCGTGCTCTTAAGAATCCACGTCGTACCTAGAAGAATCGTCGTATAACTTCGATCGATCCATCGAGCACAGACGCCTTCACATTGACAGTTTATGATCGCGTATTTGAATCCGCTTCCTTACGGCGTTTTACATTACGAATTAAATCTTTTTTTTGATTTTTGCAAGAATAGGATCAAAATCAAAGTTATTAAAAGTTTAGAATAAAATTTTGAACATTTCTTACATAAAATTACTTATTAAGTGGAAATATTTATAAAAACATGCATTAATATGATTTTCCCACCTCTAATTGTTATCGAGATATTTATTGATATGTGTAATACTTTGCAATGCCAGCTTTAAGGGCTGTGTTCAACCTTTAAACATAGACGTTTGCAGATTTAAGAAAATACGTGTCAAATATTTTCATGAAAATACGCCGTAATTAAATTTTACCGAAATTGGTGATCGACATTTCGGAACCCTCCCTTGTGAGTACAAAAGGGGATCGTCCTTATGAATACATCCTCTACATTCAAATACCCTAAGAACGTAAAAAGAATAACAATTGTTGAAATGCGCTAAAGAAAGAGCATTAATTCTTAAATAATTTGTTAAATGATATCGATCGGTGCATTCGTGTCAGTGGTCGTCGAAGTGTTAACTTCGCAGTAACGTCGACTTCGATAGAGGAAAATTACGTGCACGTTCCTTTTGTCACCCGTTCTCTTAAATGTCTTCCTTTATTTCTCGTAGTCTCCGACGTTCTTCGGAAATCGCGGGGGAGAGATATTTAATTTATTTTCCGCGCAAATAATTCGCTAAGTGACCTGCGATACTGTATTTCGTCTTGAGATCGTCGGTTGCTCGTCCACGTAACGGCTGCGGAACCCTTTGAATGTCGCTTT
Source organism: Liostenogaster flavolineata (assembly GCA_025433975.1). Taxonomy (NCBI): domain Eukaryota; kingdom Metazoa; phylum Arthropoda; class Insecta; order Hymenoptera; family Vespidae; genus Liostenogaster; species Liostenogaster flavolineata. The sequence continues at coordinate 689,532 of JAITYT010001468.1, forward strand.
TAAACTCGACGAGATTAAAGTAGCCAAGGAGCGTCAAAGGATGCGAAAGTAATTCGATGTCGTACGTCACCTACGACGAAATACGTATGTCCGCTTCTTCCACGAGGCTAGCTTGTCTTTATGAGTCCGACGAAGCGTCGCGACGTTCGTAGCGTTCTCTCTACCGTCGTGTTATCGCGTAGTTACGTCTTCTCTTTTTACTCTACTTATACGGTCATTTGAGCTGATTTTCATGGAAAATCATGTGGTAAAATGTCGATCTCGATAGCCTAGTTTTTTTTGTACACGTTTATCTTGCCAATTTCCCTATCGAAATTTATCGCTTTAAGAATAATCGAACGATAAAAATAAGAGGTCTTTTCGAACTAAGAGGAAATTTCGCAGATTACACGTTATCAAGGTTAACGCGTTTGGACGGACGCCTACAATCCGTTCGATGCAAATATACGTATGGAGTATACGTACGACTTTGCACTTTTAATTAAAGAATTAAAGAATTAACCGTAATTGGAGACTTATGTACACTTAGGGAATTGTTTGCTCTCGACAGGGTACGTTTATTCTAGTTTGTTGTTTGTTGGTAGTACGATCGAGAATGTGTGAAAATAAAATAAAATTCATCGAAGCATTAATAAAACCTCTGATGTAACGGGCGATTTAACGAGGAAGAATATTTTATAACGTTAGCGCACAATTATATACGATATTTATTTTTTAAATACATACAATCTCAACGCAACTAATCGTAGATTAATCGACATGACGCAATCTACCATGGAACGATTGTTAGTGCATGGAACTGTTTAACGTATTGTCTCGAATGTTGGCTATAGCCGTGGTAATTTTCATTGATATTTTGACAAATGATGGCAAATTTTTATATCTTTAAAAGTGAACATTTTTGCATTATGACTTCTTGTTCGAAAATTACGTTATGATAAAATCAACGACAGTTATAGCCGTAATTTGTTCAGCTCATTTTACTTTTTATTTTGATAAAGAAATAACGTTTATAACCGTTATTCATTCCTTTAAAGGACTAAAAGAAGTAAGAATAATAGACCTTTATAAACGTTTTTTCTTTATATAATATCACAAAGGATACATTTTATAAAGAAATGTGTTTCGAAAGGAAATCTAGTAAAAAAGGGTTCGATAACGTGTCGATCCGTTTTCACAGTTGTAATCGTTATTAAAGACGCGGTCTTAAATTATTTTAGAATCCAGAAGATGAAAACGCATTTCGTGTGAAACGTATAATTAATTGCACAAACATACATATAATTATTGCGAATTTTGAAAATGTACTCGTGCAATACCAGAATGAACGCACAATTACTCGAGAATTGTACAATATAAAATTTGTATAAAACACGAAAGACGAGTTTGTCATTGCCGTATAAACATCAGGGGTCGAGTGGTTTCGCGTCTATTAAATTATGTGTATTGGAATAATTACTCCTGGACGACGTTAAAGCCTAAGAAAGAAGGCTATTCATTACGTGAACAATTTATGATGAATATTTTATTTTGGTAAGAGTAGTCGTATAAACAAGCCTTTGCCCATTTTTCACGATTATTTGCACAATTGACGCAGTTTTCAGTACTTGCAACGATGAAAAAGAAGAGGATGTAGTCAGAGATTCTACGTTCATCATACACGTAAGTAGGTTACAAAATTTATTACGTACAGATTTTCGAAAACAAGAACGAAATTTCCCTCTCTGCGTAAAATCGAGGCCCTGTTAAGTCGGTCTACGTTGAAAGTCCTCACTTTCTATCGGAATTTTAGCAAATACGATTGTCGAACGTAACGTCTGATAATAACAGGGTCAGAATCGTTTCCATTTTTGTATTCGATCGGTGCTCGACGAAGGAGCAACGATTAGATCCCACAAACACAACGCCAAGTTTTTCCAAGCCTCTATTTGATAACGTAGAGAAGTACCTAGCTCCACGTAGAAATCTACAACGAAAGGTCACGAAAGACACCGCGAAACCTACGGAAAGATTTAATAATATTAAAGCGCCGATGCAACCCTCACACTGCAGAAAAGAAAGACGAGACCGAGGACGGAGTCAGGGAGCAAAAGGACGAGAGGAAAGGGGATGGAGTAGCGGGAATGAAGAAGAAACGACGAGTAGTAGTCGAACGCATTACCATTTTTCCCGGCCTCGTTTTCTTCTAGACGCGCGACACGGGTTAGGTAAATGTTACCGGTTGAGTTTTACGCTCCATCTCGCTTCTTTCATCGAAAGGGTGGGTGGGCTGGAAAAGTGACGAGGTATATACCACTGCCGCCTTACCGCGTTACAACGAGGTAACGGCAAGGTGAATTCTATTCGGGTCGGTCGGTCGAGCGACGAGGGGTCGCGTGAGACGCGTTGCTAGCACGGGAAAGAGTTACTACCATTGCCGGGCGCTCTTGTCCGAAACTTGAAAAATAATTCAGAGCACGGTAATGTCCTGAATATAAAATTTACGACGGTGAGCTGGTCTGAGAGTGAGAGAGAGAGAGAGAGAGGGGGGGGAGGAGAGCGGTAATTTCGCTTTCGAAAGTATACTCGTAGCTCCGGCAAGGATGACGACGACGACGTCGACGAGTCGTTACGTTTCCCTCTCCTCCCTCTTTAATTCTCGCTCTTCCCCACTCGCTTATAAATTACCGGACTTTCGGTACGAATAAGGACTCTCGCCCGTCCGAGATTCATTCGGCGAGATACGTTAATTGGATGCAAAATGCGTTAGGACTTTGATGTACCCGTGGTCCCTGCCCGTTTTAATTATCACGGTGGCACGTCCGCTCCTCGCCTACCATTAAACATATCGATTTTCTGTTAACTGCTCGCTAATAAAATACCCCCGACAAAGGATAATAAAGTTTGAATTTAACGCAGCACGATCGAATTATCGCGCCGAAACGCTTGACACGACGTTCAAGATGCTAGCTTGCGTGCTAATCCGATCCACGTACGCAAACCATGATACGATTGGCTCGTAGAGGTTGCACCTACGTGGAGGATGTACACGATGTATGGAAAAGCGTAACGAACGCACCTTGATACAAAGGCATGCTGTTTTCGTCGAAAGCGATCAGACGATTTCCTCGAATTGCTCGTAGTTTTCATTCCTTGGTCACGACAAACGATCGTGTTTTTTTAGCTCGTAGGGGATACCTGCGCGTAAACACGCAGTTACTTTATTGGTCGATTCGTTGTAGACACTCACACATACGCGCACGCGTATCTAGACCGAGTGTGTTTTTGGCAAGAAAAAACCAATTCGAATTCGATATTGACTTTCGATGAAAGATTAAGTTGCAATCAGATGCGGAAGTCAAAATCTCATGGAAGTTCAAAATGTCTTCCATGACGTCTTCGGGATTGAAGTGAAAAAACTTATACAGTGGTTAATAAAATGATACAAACGATACTATAATATCTTAATGGCAACGTGAATGTAATATTACAATACATTGCAATATGTCGATAAAGGATACGTAATAAAAGAAGAAAGGATTAATCATCGCAATTATAAATCAAAATTTTTAGAATGATCTAATTGAGTTTTAACATCGATGTATTTTTCTATACTTTCAAAATTTTTAATTTGTTTCGTTGTAGCAGTTCTCTAAAAGTTAATACGGGGGGATCCACGCCATGACCGTTCGGCCCACCCGTGCAGCCATTCCCTTTTCTGGGCTTGAAAAATGGATAACGCCTAGTGTAACAGTTGGTAGCAGAAAAAAATTATATAGCGATATGGTACAATGTCTTTTCAATACAAAACAATTAAAATGTCAGAGCATTATTTGGCATTCTCTTACAAATCGCTTTAAAAAAAATTGAAATTGTTACGTTGTAAATTAATCAGTTTGCTACCAGGGTCTCTCGAAAAATTTCTAGAGACATTTTTAAAGAATCGATATTTAGAACATTCCAAAGAAGCAAAATAAACATTTTTTTAAAGTAACACGCACATATGACTATAGATACAAACTATACTATATATATATAT
>JAITYT010001468.1:693670-732484 GCA_025433975.1 Liostenogaster flavolineata
GCTAAACATTGGCATTTTATGTACAAGCAACTCTTAAAGCTTTGTAGTGACTATATTTTAACTAACGATACCATGTATTAATTAAATAAAAGTCGATCGATAAATTTATCGATTTTTGTCCATTAAATTCCGCACTGTGAGTCGTATCGAGTATCACTCGCATGGCGCGGATTCGTGACGCTTGAAAGTCGCAACGATTGATCAACGCTTTTCATCAAGAGTGATTTAAATACTGCGCGGAGTTTGAAAGACGATGGCGGTGAAATTCCAACTGACTTTTTCCGTGAATTTTTCAAAAACTCAACGTTACATTTCACACGTGCACGAGTACGTAATGAGACACGGAGGCGTGTAAAAGTGGCGACTGTTAACAGGTAGCCACCTATTGGAGTATGGTTTCGTTACGGCCGCTAGGGTGCAGCAGAGCGGCTGCGTCGTGGCCGGGAATAAAATAACATGGAATTTACGAGGAGATCGTGAATCAACGTGTTTTATGATTGTTCGAGCAACGAATGATAAAGGACACGAAGAATGCTGGATCGGGTTCGGGTTGGGTGAGGTCGAGCTGACCCGTTTCGTCGGGAAGGGCGTACGAGGAGGCGGCATTCAACGAAGGAACGAACGAAGCAGGAGGCAGGGTACGACAGCCCGAGCGAGAGGAGGCTGAGGGTGGAAGCCTGAAAATTGGAAAACTGTATTGTACAGCAGCCGCTCCGTCCTACTGGGACGCATTCGTTAGCGGCATCGTCCAACGACGATAAATTTCGCGTATCTTCCGCTTCTACGCGTTTCACTCCTGCCCGAATTAAAGATCGGCTTATTCGAGATGTTCGATAGGATGCGAATATTTTCTCGCAGGTACGCGTCGCCATATTCGTTCGAATACGGCTGAAATGAAAACGAAGCTCGTTACGTTTAATCGCGATCTCTTCGTCCAGTCGATTTATAATACGCAAGTCGAGTGAGATGTCGAAATTTATGAGGATGGAACGATGCAAATTGGATTCGTTGATTTTCTCGTGATATGTCCGAATCGACGTGCTTGTAACGTTCCTTCTAAAGCAAGTGAAGTTCAAAAGTGCTTGTTTTCGTGGATCGTTGGTATTCTAGGAAAATTATTGCGAGGTCGATCGCGATATTTCAACGATGGAAAAATTGTAGTTCTATACTTAAACTTTAGAGTACCTTGAACTAATGTTGTACTTATTCGTGTTAACTTAGCTTCATATTGGCTTACTTACCATACATCGAAACTACAAGAAACAGTAAGTATCTAATTATATTCTAAACTTATTGTAAATTTTGCTCAAGTAAATCTATAGTTAATTATATAAATAGAATCGTTGATAGAGAGACACGAGAGGTCACATTATTAAATGACAGGATTAAACGAAAATGGCAATGAGTTTCCTTTAAATTTATCGATCTAGAATGTAAATTGATGGTTTTGTTTTCACCCTGCGCCCATAAATACACGGTACCAACGTATTTGACAATACTATCGATTTAGACGCATTGATCGTCTTAGAAATTCGGCATTCTTCAGTTTTACGACTCATCGTGTTTTTAATGTTCATCGATTTGAAATGAAAGAAATAAACATCATCAATATCGATCATAAGTTACATAGATTATCGATAGTCACCGAAGTAATGTAACTTAATGTAAAAGTAAAGATTGATTTATCGGACGGCGAATTACAGCAGGCGAATTTGCATCTTGCGCATCATCAAGATGCGCTTGCGTCTCGCAATCTAGTTCGACGTCGATTCGGCTCCGTAGGTATCGATAACACGAAAATGCAAATATGTTTCGATTCTCGACCCGAAACACGACGAAACATTGATATTCCGCGAATATCGATGTACGAAACCAGTTCTACCAGCGTTCGTTTAATTCGAGGCAAGACCATCGGCTGAAAAATCTACGGAACTTCGTATTAATAACAATAATAGAAAAAAAAATAGGGAGATTTCACAACAGAGAGAAAAATAACGAACGACCTTCCGAATTTCGTGCCGATATACAAAAGAACAAAAGATACCATGATTTTCGAAAACAACAGACGTATAGGTATCGTACATAGAGGAAATCGAATAATTCCCAGACTATAGATGACGTATAAAAGAAGTACTCGCACGTATACGATTAAAAATGCGTCGGCGCGATCGTGAACGACGATGCAACGACGATAACGGGAAACATTCGTCGCGCCGATTCGGTACGTTACGGTCAAACGTAACGTCACGGATGAAAACGCGACGAAGGAACGACTGGCAACATTGGGATACGAGCCGGCCGATCGTCGGGATCGGTAAATCGTTGTGAATAAACGGTCGTTCGGCCGCGACGGCAAAATTTCACTGCGTCGCGCGGCTACTCGACACGTTGGATAGCGCCCGCTAATTTTGGTAGCCGCTTCACCCTCGCGTAGAAACCGGAAAAAAAAATTGTTTTGCCAATAAAGTGTTTGCCATCTTGCCCCGTTAACGCGCGATTCAATTTCGCTGTAACGAATAGCCGGAGCACCGAACGAACGCCGGTAACCCACTCTCGCCTACTCCAATTCTTCCCTGCATCCCCGGTCCCATCCACCCTCTCCACTGGCCACACTTTACCCAGGCACGCCGCTGACCCCTTTCAACCGTAGGGGCCATCGTGAAAAGCTGGAACGGCCCTCGGCTATCGAAAAACAATTAAACTGGTAAAATATCGACAAACACGACTCGATAGACGGCTGATATTTTATCACGAAGAGGCACGAGGAGCTACGCCGCGTGCGATGAGCGCGTACGCTCCGTTCGTTCGAGTCGTCCTTTCCGAGTATATCATTATTTTTAGAGAATTTCTAGGATGTTTCGATTCTTCCTTCGATCTTGCCGTTCTTTGTCTTTTTTTTTTATTTCCAAGCGCCTCCGAAGGGACGCGACTCTACCTTCGTATTAGGAAATTCCGGCAAATAATGTCCTTCTTCGACCATTGCATTTCTACATATATGCTCAGTATATACGATAAGAGAGGTTAATAACTATGGAATGTAAATTGTCTAGCAAATATTGACTCTCTTAGAGCCGGACGACGATATATCGTCATTTTGGAAAAGCTGACTGTCTAGAAAAATGCAGTTTTCGTTTAATACATTTTTACTTTCGTTCAATACGTATTATATGTTTCTTTCGTGTTCAATTCATGTTTCTCTCCCATGGGCGGCTACTCTAAGAGCACTTTGCTTTACCGGGCGGCGTCGAACTAAAGTAACAAATTTCCATTATTTTAATTTTCAACAGTATGGAAATTTTTTCTAGTTACTAAACGGCCCGATGAAAAATTCAAGTTTGAGTCACGGGTAGTACGTCTTAAATAGCTGTATTATTTTGTACATTTATTTCGTCCGCTACGATAAATACTTCTTATTTCAGTTATTTAGTTATCAGATGTCATTTGTTGTTTACATGAGTACTTTTGAATAATAGAAATAAAATAAAGCGAAATGAGTTTTTATAAGAGTTTTCATAAGTGATTTACCATCAAAATGACAACAATAACAATTCGTCGAACACGATACTCTTTTTGTTTTATTATTTCGGTCGATCTATCTGCCAGTTCGTAACCGAGCGTCGACGCGTGAACATCGGTGAAATAATACTCGTAACTGCGACACATTTTTCGTGTCGCGTCGCGAAGTGAAGTGATATCGTAGTGAGCGTTCGAAATACAAGTGATCGCGAGTGAAGTGCACGGCAATTCATGGACGCAAGTTGGAGACGATGGCACACCGCTGCAATCCGAGATCTGCCGACCGGACGTCGCTTTTTCTGTATGTTGGGTAAGTACGGATAAATTAACTAATAATTTACTAAGCGATTAGTAATATAATTTCGTATAATATGTAGATCTTTGCTGTATTGTTAAATTGTGTTCCTTGACAATAGTATTCCTTTACTTGGACTGTTTCCTACAGATCGCTCCATCAAATATAACAGAATATAGACTAGAAATTATTAATTATTAATTATTTATTATTATCAATTATCAAATTATTAACCATTTGTTTATAACTTTCTTTTATTTGTTTGGACAATAAATAAATCTGTTACCAAACGATAGTTCTCGTTGAAAGAAGTAATTTTCGTTAAAAATCTTTTACTCTGTCTAATACAGTTTGCTGATAACCTCACAACATCGAAAAGTATGCTATATCCAACATCTCATAATCATTTTTCATAATACGTTATCCCATTAAATATTTTTTGTTTTTTCTCGATTCCGTAATCTAGACGTGTAACTCGTAGGAATTGAAAACAAAAACAAAATTCAATCGAGTACATGGAGAGAATCATTCCACGTCAAAAATTCTCTTTGTTAATTACAGCAATTTTTGTATTTTTTTCAATTTATTGTTAGACAGAGCGATAATCGATTCACGTACGTACGAGTACCGTACAGTACCGCATTGAACGATTTTACGAAGTGCAGGGAATGCGACGCCACTGCACGTAGATACGTATGTCGCGCACGAGCACGCCATCGATTTACACGATCGTATCGTAATTTACATAATAGAATGGCATACGAATACTTTCACGAGAGTCAAAATACACTTTAGGTGGAAATATTTTATCGCGGGAAAGGGCAAATTATTTGATAGCGCCGAGGTTTCATTCGCGATGTTACGACGAGACGGTTATGTACGGTATGACGGTAATTTCGAATTTACTCGAAATCGATCGGTGCTCGTCGAGACCGAGAAAACGTCACGTACCAACAAGAAATATCGGATTCGTCTCTACGTTTCGATGCACTGCGCCTGAATAACGAGATAAGCATTCGTTCGTCTTCCTATGGTTTCTTACAGATAGACCATAGGATCAAATTATAACTTTTGCGTGATCAGAGAAAATTTTCTCGTGATTATTTGAAAACACAATTGTACAGAGAATTTTAATAAAATTTACAGAGATATTTTTCACGATACGTCGCAATATCATGTTGTAAAGTCCATCTACGTGATATAGTAACGAGAGAATTCGTTTTAAACGAAAATTCGCTACACTTTCTACAAAGATTATTTTTCTTCCATTTTCATTATTAAACGTGATTTAATTCGTTGGAAATCCATTCTATTTTTTATCAAATATTAAAAAAGCGATTTTCTCCCAATTCGTCACCCATACGATTGCCTTAGAAATCAGCAACATCATCGAACTAATTATCGACAGCGAATGGTTAAATCATTCGCTATATCGTAACGATTACCGTGATACTTTATCAACTCGCGAATATCAGGGAAGAAATAGGACGAGGAACATGATGACGAGAACGACAAACGACTGACCTTTTATAATTATTACATTTATTGAAACAATTTTTTTTTCCACGTCAATGAATATCTTTACAGTATAATAATATTCCGTATCTTCTTTTTTGCGGTTTTCTGTCGCCGTCGATGGCAATTGATCGCGTTCGCGCAAACGCGACGACGACTCATCGCCGATCGTTACGAATTTACCTATGTACAACAATGCGACTGACTCACAGATTCACACGCCGGCGCGCAACCTTCCGTAGGAATACAAATCGCAAGATATCAATTGTCTAAGGTTCGCGAGTGGGACGCCTCTCGAGACGACGGTGTCCGCCATTTTCTCGCCGGATCCATTTCATGTACGCGCTGCGGCGGGAAAAGCGGGAAATACGAGAGAGCGAGAAGAGACGCGCGCAGCGACTTGACTCTCCAATCACCGTTCGAATCCACTCGGACGATTTCTTTATCGTTCTTCGGTCGACGGGTATGGTCGACCGCAGTTCCAGAGTTACATCGTCGCTCGGCGGTCGGTACGAAGAGCCACTGGCGCGGAATCGTGCTCGATCTCCTCGTGCCGATCGCGTGGAAGTAGCAAAGACCGAGTCACGAGTCGGACTCGTGCTTTTGGTCCGTGTCGCGAGCACGACTCGTCTTGGCTCGTGGCTCTTGTCACGAATCTCGTCACGTACGTGGTCAAGGGGTTCGCGAGGCGGTCGGCCTGCGCGCCAAGAGGGCGATCTTTACTCAGAGATTCGACCTTCGTCGCTCGTCCTGCGGCTCGCACGGTCCCTTCTGTCTCTTTCTTTTTCTTTCTCTTTGGCTACTTTCTATTTCCTAGGTCGTATATATGGCTTTAAACTCGTTCGATCTCCTTGAAAATATCGTTTTATCGCAACGACACAAGTTTTTACCGCGTAAGAAAACGAATGTTATCGCGATTGTTTCCCTCCTCCCCCTCCCCTTTCCGGCCTTCCATCCGCCGCAGCTTTCTCTTTCCTTCATCGTCGAACGCGAACATAACTTCGTTTCGTCCCTTAAAAAAAGGAGTCTCGAGCTAGGAGGACGATCGACGCTTCGTTCGATTGCACGGACTCCAACTTCTTCCGATGTACAACGTTATAAAAAATCTATATGATCTAGATCGAGTCGCGTCTTAACCTCGCTAGGCGTTATGATATCTTTTATTCGTTATGACGTAATAAATCTACGAGTTAGGTGGGTAGATGGGTAGGTAGGTAGGTAGGTAGGAAGGTAGGCAGGTAGGTATTTGGGTAATTGGGGGTAGTTAGATAGCTTAGGTATTTACTTACTCTATCCTGTGATTTACGTATAGATTTAATCTCGATGGGGAGGGTACGCGTACACCACAAATTCCGACGTACGTACGTGTGTATAATCGAGGCGACAGAGTCCAAATAACGCGCGATTCGAATCCGATGACGTCATGGAGGACGTCTGTTCGTTTCTTCGACTCGTCATGGATGATGGTAAGAACGCGCGTCGATCGATATCACGGATCTGTAGCACTTTCTGCGCGTCGTTGCTTTCTTTTTCTAGAACGAAGCGTATTTCGTCGATTCACCTTCGAATATACATAACATACGTACGTACGAGTTGATCCTTCGCATTCTTAACTACACACGGGATTTACGGTTACGTAATTTTAACAGACTCGCGTCGTATATGAATAGAACCATCTATTTGATTGCATTTTGATTACCAGGTAACGAGGGGGAGTGGAGGGGGTAGTGGGTAGGTGGTACGAGGGGACGATGAAGTTCGCCACGTATTTTCGATCCGACGGAAGAAGAAAACGTCGCGATCGCGACGACATAACGGAGCCCTTCGATCGATCTTCACGATCGCTCATTTCCTTGTCCTTTCGTCTTTCTTTCTTTCTTTCTTTCTCCCGGGGTTTGGTATCAAAAGAATTCGTGCGCGTACAGTGCGAAAACGAGGTACCTAAATCGCGTGGACGCCTCGATTTTGGTAGCTCAACGCGATGGATTTTCATCTCTCCGCGTTTCCACATTTTTCGCGGAGACGCGTTTATACGAAGACGATCGCTATCTGACGCTAAGCGTTTCCTAAATTATTAGTATATCTTTACCGGTATTATCGTAACTTTCTCGTCTTTCTTACGAACGAAGAAACACTCTCACTCTTTTTTATCTCTCATTCCTCTCACTCTCAAAACACTAGCGTCTACTGTACAGTCAAGTTACGCTTATTCGAGCATCGATGTCGCTCCAACGACCCGAAAATTATTCCTACTTTCCCTAGAGATCGTACCGTCAGGTCCGGGCAATCTAGATACCTGTCGAACGCGTATAAAAACATTAGGAATCTTCGAGCAGCGCGCTTTCATCGAACGCACGTCTTCGCGCGATACGTATACGTATACTTAATCGTTAGGTTTTTTTCGAAAAGAAAACGTCCGACAAAATCGTTCGAGGATCGAGAATCGATGTCATTTATGTACAGCGTCGCCCGGACTTGACTCTGAGCCACGGACGTTCCTCCACTCACGATGGATCCTTCTTTACGTCTTACGAGTCGTTCTGTACAAAGGGATAACGCTGATACTTATTCCAAAAAAATCTCGTCCTTATATACAGTTAACTTAACGCCTATTGTTCGTCGATACGATTATTCTCGCTGGAAAATCGTGAACGTATTTCCGTGGAACGATTTCGCGTCGAGCATCGCGTAAAAGCAGCTCGCGAAAGGAGATCCACCTGGACGAACGAAACCCGCAACGAGATTATCGTTTCGCGTTAGAACGATCGTTCGCTTCCACTCGAGCGGCAGTTCGCAATCCCTTTGATCTCTTCGAAGCTACCCAAGGTCAGATCTACAGAATTTCAACCCGTCATTCGCTATCGTCACGTTAAATGCGAACTACACCCGAGTGTAGAGCGAACTTTTTCGCTCTTACAGAATATATATGTTTCTCTCTCTCTCTCTCTCTCTCTCTCTCTCTCTCTCTCTCTCTCTCATTCATAGCTTAAATGGCAGTTCGTTCGTAAATTTCTTAAAGCAGTCCATAGCAAAAGTTTCTCTTAAAAACTTATTCGTCCGTTGGCTTCTACCGCGAGCATCCTTCGTTTCCATGGTCGACGCATCGAGGACGCGCGATTCGCCCTACTAACACACGCAAACGCGGAAGATCGCGGTCATGCAGACGCGGACACGAGAGCGCGCGCGACGACGTCGTCGTCGTTCTCCCTTTTAAGGTCGCACGAACGTCACCGAGAGACTCCAATTACCGCGCGTATCCGCAACGAGGGAGAGGCACGCGCGCTCGCCCGATTTAATCTAATTCATCGACGTCGATTTTTTCCCTCGGTTCGCCGGAAACGCGGGAACGATTAAAAAGGAACGTTCTCCGAGCTACCTCTTCTTCCTATTTTCCCTTCCTCCTTCGTTCTCTCCCTCTTTCTTCCTCCTCGCCGCGACTCGAGTCCAAGTTCCCGTCCACGTGCGCTCTGACGATCGCTTTCAACCGCCGTGAAAGCTGCCCTCTCGAGCGTCGCGGTTCACGTGACCGCTCACCTCAGTAGATTCGCGATTAGGACGACTATGGTCGCGAGCAGTTTGCCCGGCGTCGAGCGGTCGCAGCTTCCGGTCGTCTGCATCGCCGCTGGATGCTCACCTGCAACAGGAAACAAAACGATTCCCACTACTTCCTTCCTCTTTTCAACCTGCTAAAGCGATCGACGTTATCATCGCGTACGTTCGATTTATTGGCTTGGCATGTAAGCGATTGCGGATTTTAAATAAGAAGGATTTTGATTAGGCATTGTCCGTTTTTGTCGATGATCTTTTGCCATCTTTTAGGCAGTGTCATAATTCCGTGTTCGTAGAACTTCTGAATTTTGCCAGCAGAAAACTGAATTAAACGAGATTTTACATCATCAGCGTCATTCAAAATTTTATCATTTAAGGAGCTCCGCATGAAATGAAATAAATGGTAATCCGAAGGCGCAAGATCAGGACCATACGGGTGGATGCGACAATACATTCCAACATAGTTGCAATAATTTTTGGCGAGTGACCAAAGATGTCTGGGGCTTTGCTTATTACGCTGGAAAGCAACACCCTTGCGATATGATAATTCTTGTCGTTTTTCTTGAACTACATCGCTCAGTTCATCTTGCATCACTACTACTATAAACTATCCACTTTTCGTCGCCAGTAATCAGTTGTTTCACAAATGGGTCAATTTCGTTGCGTTTCAGAATCGAATTTTTTAACATAACCAAACTGTTTTAATTTTTTTTGAGTGCATGTATGCGATACATTGAGCAAACCAATTTTGACACTGCCTTTCTGTCAAGGCTTCATTCCCATAAATAGTTTCTCGCGTTCTTGCCTTTTCGGAAATCATGCAATAAAATATGTCTGAATTTCGCGTCTTGTCCTTCCATCTTTAAACTGGGATAAAAACGAAACTTCTTTACTAAATTAAAGCTAAATTAAACAAAGGCAATCCAAATAAAAAACAATACAGGTTAGGTGCTTCGACCATCTATCGACAAAATCTGCAATCACTTAGCTGCCAAATACCCAAACCAATGGACCCAAAAACGTATCCGCGTCTTTCCGCGCTATCCGTGGCATCGCTTCCGATCGCTTTGATCTCCAACGATTTCCTCCTTTTCCCTATCTCGACGTCTCTCTCGACTCCCCGGCAAGTACGAAACGACGATTCCGGCCGGATCGATCGGTAGGTACACAGCCGTGAGCGTATTATCGAGATGGCCGTTCGCTCGCGATAAAGACCGACCGAATAAAGATAATCGTCGTCGTTGCAAGAGTCGCTGTTCCGTGCCGTTTGGATTTACGAGGAGATGGAGAGTGGAGCTGGTACGGCCGGTCGATGACGGTAGTTACCGTTACGGTGGCCGTTTACCGGACCGTTATGGAAAAATGACGGTGACCGGAGCTTCGATCGGCCAAGCAACGAGCGTTCGAACGAGTCGCGCGAGAGCGACGACACGCGACGCCTGCTAATTAATTGCGTTAATGCACAGATAGTACGTGTCGAAGGGGGAATAATCCCTTCTTTCCCCCCTGTCGCGCTTGCCGACCGACCGACGGACGAACTAGCGAAAGCTTGTTCGCTCTGCTCGGTCGCTTCGCAGCGCGCCGGTTTATCGCGAAATAATTGAAATTTGCGGTCAATTTTCCAGAGTAATCAGCTGTGTTTAAAATAACGTCGATGACCAATACTCTCGCCGTCATCGTGCTCTTCCTGTAAATTAATTATGCAGACGAACTGCTCCGCATTAATTTTAATCCCGTCGATTCGACGAAGTGCGATTCGCCCGGTCGGTCGCAGTGGGAGGGGAATGTATCGCACGTGAAAGGGACAAGGGGAAGAGAACAGCCCCGGTGGTTGTTTGCCGTGGTTGTTGCCGTTGTCGGGCGTCGATAATGCGCCGGTAGGGGGAAGCGCGTGCCATCGTCGCGACACCTGCTTCTCCATCCATTTCGGATTTTCGAGCGCATAGACTATCAAATATGCAAAAATTCCTGAGTGCCGCGCTCCCTTCTGCCCGTTTTGGTGCGATTTTACGCGATTTCTGGCCAAGCGATCGACGACGTGACTTTCACGACCATGATTTTTCTCACTTAGTAGGATGGCTCATATGAAATGTCGAATTTTCTTTACGCGTGAACACTCGTCTGCCTGTTTCCGTTACGCTTTTGTTACATACATTGCTAGAGTGACGTTTTAAAATAGTAGCTTTTCTCGAAAGTGTTCCATTTTGTTATTTGTTTTGAATTTCGTAAGTATACGAATTCAATCGATCGTGTATTTTTTTATATGTATAAAACTTAATTGCGAAATTAAATGACATAAAATTTTGCTGTATCCAGCTTATTCACCGGATCTTTTGCCAATCGACTTCAATTTTTTTAAACATTTAGAACAGTAGTTCAGAAAACGAAGGCGGTCTGAAGAATTCTATATCACAGTTTATTGATTCTAAGGATCAGAATTTCTGCAAGACAGGCATCTATGCATTAAAATCTCGTTGAGAAAAGTGAATCGTACGAAGAAAATATTTACGTATAATTTAACAACGATGAATTTCTCACGATTTAAGTCGTTGATCTTCATCCGCGACACAGTGACAATCACGGACAAATCGATTTTACGTTTTGCTTTCAACCGACCCGTCAAGACAGATAAATATTTTATAGTAGAATCGTAAATGCTTCGTCTACTCGAATGCAGGAAACATTTGTGTTTACGATGATGGTAAAAATAGCGACGCGTTCGTTTCGTCGCGACGAGAACGTCAACGAAGAAATTTATAGCTGCGGCATCGATTGATTGTACTTATTTCTTATCAAGGATCAACACGAAAATGCAAAATCCTTTACGAAAGATTTCACTACAAAATTTTGTTTACAACGTGCGTCGTGCTGACGTATCGATCGATTGTCATTGCGTTACTGTATTTCTGTTACAATTTCATGTCGCTAAATTCTACGCATATTTTATGTAAAAAATTACTATTAAAAACTCCAAGTTTCTGCATTTTTGGCGATCATTTAAAATCAAAACTAAAGTTTGTACTATTTTTTGCGATTCTCAAAAGATGAATTTGCGCAAAGTTGTGCCTTGCGCGCAATTTAAATTTTAATCGATCGTAAATATCCATTGTTTTATTTAAGGTAGTTTTGACGTCGGATTGGTATGCAGTGGCCTTAAAAGTTAGCGTATACCATCTTTTGTCAGGATCAAAGGCCAGCTGGTATCTTCGTATCAATCTTTCGCGATTTAAGCCACTGTGAGACGATCGTCTCACCCGTCACCTTTGTTCCAAGATATTTGTTACGGTACGTACGATCCGAATAAAGAAAATATTTGATCGTGAGACGAATCAATCTTCTGGCGAGCCACAAAAGAAAACGCAATTATTAACTTTAATCGAATAGCCGAGTTCAAGAACAATGTCGGTTCAACGTACGAAGTACAACAAACTTTTCAGCTGATTGTTACTGGTTTGCACGTCATAATTCTTTCCATCGTTTTCTCGATAACTCTTTTGATTTTAGAGCGATTTGAGCGACTCGAGAAAGAGAACGTTTTTTTTTATCGTCTTTTCGTTGCTTGGCTGCCTTCGATATGTCCTCGTTTTTCGTAATACGTATGTATGCGTGTACGTTTTAAGTTGAATTATAAATATGTTAGTCTAGTCGTATCTCCGTATCTTTGAATCGACGATCAACGATCGATATGTAATTTCCTTTTGTTTTTTTCGCTTTTGCTCGATAATACAACGTATATTATAATTAGATAACGTCTAATTGGATAACTGCGCGCTATCTGCACGCGAAATTATTTTCTCTTCATCTGTATGTCGAATGAGGTGGGCCGTGAAATAAAATTACCCGATTCTGCGCGAATGGCATATGAGTTTTGCAAGTTGGATATTTATAAAACTCGCACATCATATACAATATTTGAATCGATGATTGAAAGTCGCAAGTCGCGCAGCGCGCGATTTGCATCGAAACGAGTATGCGACCGTCATAATAATGAACTTCTTTTTAAAAAGGTTTCGTTTCTAAAGGCTGCGATCGTTTTACCGTTGATATTTGCAAATTACGGAACGTCAAATTGTATGATCGATCTCGTCCTTTATCGCAGATATTTTTCCTTCGGAACGATATTACGAGGAGGCAACTAGAAAACGGCAAACGTAAATTGATTATGCGTTACTTACGGAATAATTCATTCATGTTTACATTCGATTCCGTATTATCGGACCTTTTCATTATCCAACGATATTTTAGTCCCCGTTTATGTTTGATAATCGAGAGTCTAGTGCAGTGGCGCTCAACCGATTCGTCTTTGCAAAGTTAACCGAACTCTCAGTCTCGCCTTCCATCGCCTCGTCTCTAACGGATACACTCAAACTTGTAAGAAAGCTTACTCTCGGCGAAAATAAATCATTCTCCAAGTGTTTTATGTTCTTTCGCGCACTAAATCTTGATCATCATCGGCGATAAATTTGAAATTACGAGTCGATGCGACGCGTCGAGTCACGAGCTCGCGTCATGTTATTGGACAAAATCTCCTATACGCGCCTGTTTTATTCTCTCCACTTTAAGCATAATATGTGAATTCCATCGTGTGGATTAAGTTATGACTGACGTCGTAATTATGCTCCGAGTTAATAATTATTAACGTAATTTAAATCGTGTTTAAAGCGCGTGTTCGTTTAACTATGTATTTACTGTTTATCGACTTGTTATTGAACCTTCCTTTGTCTTATTTTATTAAAATTTACCGAACTATCGAATGCAGCAGCTGATAAAAATAGATGATGTGACTACGCATGCCAAATTTCTACGAGAAATGCTTCATAAAAAAAAACATGTAAGATCTACATGCTCTGCATAAGTGAAGCTTTTAAAAACATTTTGTTTGCAAAATTATATCCATAATGAAGCTTATATCCATATTTAGCTTCAATGAAGCTAAAATATTTTAATACGTGGTATAATTACTTTGCAGACAGTAATTCAAGTAATTTCTGTCTCTCGTCAACAATTCTGTTTCTCGAATCGTTAACGAGAAGGGACTAAAAAAAAAACACTATCGACTATCACGAAGCATGGATTGAGAATCGCTGCTTCGGATGCAATTCACTTGCCACAGAGATCGCTTTCAAGAGAATTTTTCCTGAACGCTGATCGAACTATCGATGAGCCCGCATCTCTTATTTGTATTCGCGTAGAGGCTATATTAAACGCCGTAGATGCCGATAACGATGACAAAACATCGAATTTTTCTTGGTATTATGCTTATCGTGTAGCTCGAAAAAATTTTACTTCGAAATTGATCGTGAAATAGCAGTACAATAATTGTCAACTTTAACATTCCGTCTTAGGCACAGAAAATTGAAAAAAATGATTGCGCGTAATGTTCGTAGACAGTCGACAGCAATGAAATCGAACATTTTTAAATTAATTATAAAAAAAATTGTAACTTGGTAGCGATACCTTTCCAATGCCTAGGTAAGAACCTTGCTCGAATGATCCATCGATCGATCGATCGACAATTGACGTTCGCTTTATACCTTCGTATCTAACACGCGTATCGATGACTTCGATGAAAAATACGACATCGGAATACCAGCAAACGCGAAGACCTAGAATGACGCGCGGACACGTCTGGCGATCGTCTTCTCCTCGATGATCGACAGGACGGATTGGCGAACTTGCCAAGCAAGATATTGCACATGTTATCGCGGATGTTCGCCGATGGACAATAGATCAAAAGGGCGAGTGTGCGTGCGGCTTCGAGGCCGAGTACTTGGCACGGCCCCAATATACGAGCCTGTCAAACTTTATGACGAAGGATTTCGATACTTGATGAATGAACGCGTTTGCCGTCGCTATCGTCGTCGTCGTCGTCGTCGTCGTCGTCGTTGTCTCTTCCTCCCAGCGTGTGTCACACTTTTGAAAAGTCTCGCTTACCACGGAGCGAAGTTTCAACCGTCATAGGGTAACGCGCTGGGCCGCTACGACCATTGTCTCGGAATTTGTCGAGTAATTGCGGTCTAAAAGCGATTCGTAGACGCCAATACCGTCTAATACGGACTTCGACTTTGACTAGCCGTGTTATTAATGACCGTCCGTCGTTTTTGCGATATGACGCGTCGACTTGAAGTCGAGTTTTTATCGACAGAGACAGAGAGAACGCAAGGTTTGCAAATCGACTGTCGAAAGAGAGAAACGCAAATACCCTCGATAACGATGAATTCTTACTGGTTGGATACTCGAATGCGCACGAATGAACGAAACCTTTGTCATTCCTAATGGTTAGAATTTCAAGCCTTCCCGTCAGAATAATCCCCGATTATCTTAAGATTCTATCGCTTTGGATATAAGAAATCTATAACGATCCTACGTGATGAAAATACATTCGAACGGATTCGAATTAACGAGAGGAAATTACCATTAAGGAATTCTGAGTATTACGTGACCCGTTACTGTCTCGTGCCGTGGAACGTATAAAGAGCCAACTTCCTTCTTCGATCGTCCCTCCCTCTCCCCTCGCTTTCTCACTCGCCCTACCAATTTCTCTGCGAGCGAATTCATAAGCGGAATTCGTAAGAAGGGATTCGTGGAAATATTTCGAGCATAGGTATCCCACCTCTTGGCCACGGCACTTCTAACACATTCGTGTACGACATAATGCGCCGATAAAGTGGATAGGCGGTGTCGTGAGAATTTCCACATTAAAATGTTTGCACGACGATGAGAACGATGCCGACGCTTCAAGATCCTACGGCAGGCGATTTCTCTCTTCCGGCGCGTATCCACTCGAGACGCAGATCGCTACGATACGTCCCGACGCGTCTGGCTACGTCTACGCGCCAATATGCACCTACACGCGTGTCTATTCCTACTTTCCTCGTTCCATGATTTCGCTCTTTGCTACCTCGTGCTAACGTCGGCAAATAGAATAACATTTTCGACGTTCGCAGGCACGCGAACGTTGTCGAATATATCGCGATCCATCTCTACAGAGGAAAGGAATGGCAAGGTGAAGAGGCGATGTTAACGTAGTTCGATACGCTCCTATCATTTCAAATATTCACTCGTACGCGTCTCTTTTCACGTATTTTACGTACCTACGGATATGCGTTTAAGCTATCGAAAGGACGAAAAAGTTTCTTTGCGTTGGAAATTGTATCGATATTCCGATGGCGTTTCTTTCAATCGCTGTTGTATCGCCGATCGAACTCCACCAAAATATTCGAGAAACTCAAAAGAGAGCCTGTCGATCTTCCACGAGATCGTTAGCTCGCGTCTCCATCTCGTTTTCATTAAATCATCGTTGCGCCTCGTTACGTCACTTCGTAACTATCGCTTTTACGAAGATCGATAGACGTACGTTCGTAACAACTTCAACCGCGCGATACGCAATCGTTTATTTCAACATGTCGGTCTCGATGTACGTGATGTACGCGATGTGCTCGAAATTTAACTCCGAAGTGCTCGAGCAACTACGAAGCACACGAACGTAGATTAAAATCGTACGCTTCGATCGAGCGTCACTGCGAAGCCGATGCCGTTCGATTTGTTCGTTCGAAGACGACGACGACAACGACGACGACGACGACGACGACGATATAAGCAGTTAAGGAACAAGGGTGTTAAAAAAGCACGGTTCGGTATTAAAAAGACGGCGGGGCGTCGCGACGTAGTCACGTACCCGACACAAGACCGATCGTCGTAAAGGCCAAAGAAATTAAGTTAAGGGCGGGTGGGTGGCCAAGCCGGTCGGCTGGAGGAGGGAGGAGAGAAAGAGAAGGATAACGACGGCAACGAATAAAAAACCGCTTACCATTCAGCACGTGGACCATTACGCTCGCTGGATTCGCGTTGCTGGGAAAGCAGGTGTAATTTCCGCTGTCGCTCAATCTGGCCTGTGTCACTAGTAGTCTGCTTGTGGTACCGCTGTCGGTCTTCTCTGTCTCCAGGGAGACGCCGCCCCTGTGGTGAACGCTGAATTATCAAAGATACTTTACGAATTATTATCAAGGCTGTCGCCAAAACGTGTTCGGCGTTTTATTGTACGCATGGTGGCGGTTCGATGGATTTTCTTGCAATATCTCGCATCGAGATTCTCTCGTCATATTTTGACTGACGATGAACTTGATAAGCAAGGAAATCGAGCCACTATGTATATCGCGTAATATCGTCTTTTTCAATCGTACTTGATGCATTCAGGAAAGTTTCGAAATCTGCGATGCCGTGAGATAAAAATGCGGATTGAGGAAATAGAGGGAAGAATTACAGAATTAATACGAGGAATAAGGAATCCAATAGGAAAGGGGAAATTTCAAAGGAATAAAATGGGTTTCATTAGCGACCGTTGGTTAAATTAGATAAACGAATGTACATAAAAAAGCGGTGAACGTCCCTTACATTTCACGAAGCCTGAACCGTTCTTTTAATTGCTTAAAACGTGACTACAAT
This sequence comes from Liostenogaster flavolineata, assembly GCA_025433975.1. Taxonomy (NCBI): domain Eukaryota; kingdom Metazoa; phylum Arthropoda; class Insecta; order Hymenoptera; family Vespidae; genus Liostenogaster; species Liostenogaster flavolineata. The sequence goes on from JAITYT010001468.1 coordinate 710,991, forward strand.
AGTTAAAGGCATCACAAAACGAATACTGATACTACGCACAGTGCGGAATGCAATGGAAAGAAATAGAAAAATTCATCGTACAATTTTGAGCTGTTATTATTATTATTATTAAATAATATCGTTAGTTGCTTTGGAAACTACATGTTACCGTTACGTTGAGAGCACTAGTGAAGAGGCGGGGGTTGATTAAGACTTTCAGTATAGTGCGGAACAACGTTCAACGAATCCATGAAAGAATAGTCATCGATAAAAGGACAATGGAGACGTCTTGTATTTGAAAATCATGGCCATAGCCATAGGGGATTCTTTTTTCGTTTGTTACTGCGAGTTGGTTTCGTTTCAGACAGATAGGTTAAGATAACTGTTATTTAGGATAGGTTATGCGACCTTAAGTAAATAGTTTTTAGTTTATCCAAATCGCCGACTTTCGCGTCAATGTTCTTTTTGCCCATATTGTTCCTAATAATAAATTTTATACTGTTTTCTATACTGTGCGACGTCATAAATCTGCTAAATGACACAGGTCATTTTTTATCTATCGGGTCGTCAAGGATAAACTTTGTAGAAAGATTGACTAAAAATGTTATCCTACAGTTTTCCATAAGCTTTGCTTGCGCGTGTACCAGTATAATAACTAAGGAGGTAGATAGGTAACTGTGTATAATAAGTGGAAGTAAAGTGCACGATCAGAAGTAATGATCGAAAAATCGAATTTGGTTGCCTGTACCTGGGACTGTCGAAATCCACTACGGCTCCGCCGTGGTACCACGAGACACTGCTGGGCGGCGTGCTCTGCACATTGACAGTACACGTGAGGCTTATCGTGCTGCCCTTCTTCACGTAGACGTCCTCCGGTCCTAGGATGCTCGCCTGTGCAGCTGAAACACACATCGAGTTGCGTTTGATTGAATATTCCTCGCGTGTCCTTCTTCAATTAAAGCTGATCAATGCTGCGAGTCAGAATGGAATCTTAAGCTGGCGCGTGACGCGTACAATCATTGGTATTTTGAATTACCGTTGTCGTTCTACCGTGAGATCTCGTTAAAACGATCGCATGACTCGCCACTTAATCGCGTTAATCCTTCGCACTTGGTTACTCCGTGTCTACGCCGTTTTGATAATCGATATTGTTTATCGGTCGTAAGGGTTTCATTTAAGGTAGAGTTTTCTTTTGTTATTATAAATTTTATTATTTTCTATCTTTCAGTGTTTCTACGAAGTCAATCGAAAATTGATGACTTCCCAATGCAAAGGATTAACGCTTGCATTTAACGATTGACCGCGTTTTGCTTCTTACGACAGCTATGCAGTTAATGAATGAACATTCCGTGTACGTGTATAAATATTGAAGCGTAATATGTTTATCGCTGAATGTAAATCTTATTAAATTAGATCACTTCAATCTAATTGTTTCGTAATCATGAATTTGAATTGTTTCAGACAAAATTAGAACTGGATAGTCTGACTTTGTATAGTTTATTCGCGAGTTAAATTATTGTAAAAAAGGAAGCTTCTCTTAAGTTTTAAGGTCTGGGCGATAACTTTTCACCTGAACAATTTTGCTACATCCGAAAGTTTCGTTCTTCGTTCATACTCGACTTCATCATTACGATATCGTTCGATTCAAACTGTAAAAAAATGATACTTTATCCATCTCATTAGCGTTTATCTCGGTTCGAAACTCGCGTTACCATAGGAAGTCTTTTTTTTTACAAGCACGAATTTAAAGTAAAAGCAAGTTAGCTTTTGTGGTGACTCAAAAGTGTTACTGTAACTAAAAACGTTTGATTCTAGAGTCTGAGAGGTGTTCAAAATGATCGTAAACACATTAAATCTTTTGATTTCTTTGGAAACAGTTCCGTTTAAGCCATGTACTTTTTATAAAAATATTATCAATTCGAACCGTCGATTTTTATAACTTTCGAGACATTAAATTTGTATATGATCTTCGATTACTTTCGTGGATTCTTTGGAATTTTTTCTAACATCGTACACACCAAAAGGTGAAACTTTATGCAGCAAAATGTAATCGTAAGTGACGTGTATCTCCAATGACACGTTACACATGAAACATTCTAGCTCTAGCTACTACTACGACATAAAATGTATGAAGCGCTTTCATGCATGAAGCATCCAACATGTATTAGAACGATAACAGTTGCAAGAACAACAACGGTTTGGAAGAGGAGTCTTTTTCTTGCGTGATTCTAACCTGAGTTGAACGTCCGTCGAATGGCGTTCGGTGTGGTGATGGCGGGGACAGGGGCACTTTCTGGAACGGGAGGACAGAAAAGAACATCGAGTTAATCGATTTCGTCGTGACGAGATCTAACGTTTTAGGGCTTGGGGCCTCTAGCAGGGGTGTCGGATTCTTGATGATGGGGTGGGGGTGGTGACGAGCGGGGTATCGAGCTACCAACGAAAGCGCTACCGCTACATTACGTTTGCGAGCACACATTTCGATCATGTTCGTTCTATATCGCATTGTCGATTAATGCGTTCGATAAAACGAACGTATATAAAGTGTCCACCTAACTCTACCACCCCGAATGTCTTCTTATATATTATAATATATACATTTTGTACGGTATATTACATTCGTTTTATCAGAATAAAAATTGCCAAGTACTTTGGACACTATTTTTTTGCAACTTCAAAAAACCGTAACGAAATTTTCAGGAGATGCTTTATTCATAGCTCGTAGCATTCTTAAGTTCAAAATAAAAAAATTGCAGTACTTTATCTCGAGTTCTTTCTCAAAATTTCGCGGCTTTTCGAATATCGATAATATTATAAATGTAGCCGAAAATAATTTTATTCTACATTTTTGAAACTTTAAGGTGGACTGTAGAAGGAGAAATTACAATATTTTAAAGAGTGTCTGGATAATAAAGTTACTCGTTATGTGTACACCCTGAAAATGAGATTTTATCTCGACAAAAGAAGTTAAACGTTTCTCGAGTTTGCGTTTGACCTGTTCCTTGTTTGGAGTGCAGCAAAGTGACAGAATCAACGCGTTTGCGGATGCAAACGCATGTGGACAGGTCTAATGCCGACGACGTTACGTTTTACGCGTACGACTCCATATTTTTCCTCTGTCATTATTTTGAGTGAAGACGCTTTAGTCTCAAACGTACATTCGTTCGTATTTTCACAAACGCGTGAAGAGTTACGAAATATCATTTCATAATATAAAACACATGTATATCCAACATTTTTTAGACATTTTAACACGGTTCTTTTTGGTGCTTGTAGTCGTTAGAAAACGTGGAATTTGTGTTAATGAATTGCTCGAATGAATTTTATAGAAATAAATGTACGTCGCACGACGATACATTAGTCGAAACAGATAGGTGATGGAATAACACAAGTGACGTAGTAAACGTAGCTCTCTGTAATTAACATGGCTGCCTCCTACTAGATGTATAAAGAGGAGATCAATCAGATGGAACGTCTATCTATCGAATTATAATGGCGACGGCGACACAAGGAGCGTTTACAGAAGACTCAACGAGATTACGTTGACGAATTAACGTAATATCATAGATATATTATTATGACTTCGTGAAACTCGTTAAATTGTCTGTTAATGCTTTCGCAGAGTACTGCTAATCCCACGTAATTTTGATAGAAACAAGTAGTTTTAGCAATTACTCGTCTCGTTTGCTGATCCAAACAAATTTAAATAAATAAATAAATAGTAATTTTACTGACATTGGATGTTTCTTTGCGAAATGTCAAAATCATCGACGTTCCTTGAAACTTAAAGTTGTATAAGTTTATTATCGAACATGTAATACTTTCGAACATGTAATAAATCGTATCGATACGATTTTATTTTTATTTAGATATCGTATATGTAAAAACACGAAATTAGATGCTTGGTAGACGAGGAAAGTTTATTTATGTCAGCAAAAAAGTTAGGCACAATTATTTCTCCTCGTTTTGTTGATCGACACTACGAGCAACATAATATCGAGTCGACTACACACTTACGTCATAACAAGGATTTAAAAACAAGTAAGAAATAATAATCATACATATGATCGATATATTTCTTCGTCTCCACTCTTCCAGTCTTTTCTTTTATTCTTTGCTCTTTCGTCAATTACTAACAGAAAAAAAGTACGAATAGACGTAACATCGAATCGAGTACTGGACAACAAACAGGAAAAAAGTAACAAGTAATAATTACATCATCGACGCATTCGTTGGTGTAGGTAGAGAAATCACAAACGGACGGAATGTCGAACCGAGTAAAGATAATAAGTGGAAAACAAGTAACAAGTGATACAAAATTGTACGATTCATCGATATTTTTTTCTTTTATTTCTTCGTTAATTATCGACGAAGAGTACACGTGACAATGAACCGAGGAGACAACAACAAACGACGGTTGAGCTCGAATATATCTAGCACGTTCGTTGATCGAACTGTATCCCACCGCAGCATAGAAACACTGCTGGTTACTCGATCGCGTATTATCGCCGAAAGATTTTTAACGCGACCTGGTTAGTCGACGAATTTAATATGAAATATTTCGTTGCTCGAGATAGATTACAATCCCAAAACCTCCCCTTCGTTCCGTCCTCGATATCGCGGGATTCGAAGGTAATATGCATCACTGAATTGCATTGCAACGCATGGAATCGTCATTAATGCCACGACTCGCCGCATTTATAAAATATCTCGCCGATAATAACCGTTCACAATGGCACAAATCTATATCTTGCTAAATTTATAATACGATTTTATACGTATTATATACTAATTTATATCGAGTCATGAGGCGAATACGTCGATATCGCGGTCCATTTTCTCGAATTAACCATCGTGGTCGTTTGTTTTTCTAAATTTCGTGTTTCTCGGTCCGCCTTCATCCGCATTGCAACGGAAGCCGAGTCATATCAGAGTTTATTGATTCCAAAGAACAGAATTTCCTTCTTTAAGACAGACATCTGTGCATTAAAATCTCGTTAAGAAACGCGCATCGAAGCAAACGGAGCATATTTCGATCGAATAAACAGCTTTTGAAAAAAGATATGCAATTTTATATATTTCCTTTAAAATCCGACATTTCATACGCACCAACCTAACAATTAGATCGCGACGAATAACGACGCGAACCGCTTGCACCGTGGTGCATGCAACTGAAGCCTAGCGACAAGGAGTTTCGTGGACGAGTCTTTGACGTTTTAGAAAGTAGAGTGAGAAGCAAGCGAAAGCGTCAGATCGTACGACATGCTGGTGCGAGATGGGGAAAAACGGTGCGTGTCAGACCCCGATCTGTTCAGGCGACAGGCATTGATCTAGTGTATCCGAAGGAGGCACGTTATTTACAGCCACGAAGAGACGGATATTCGTAAAGGAAATTTCGATGGAATCCTTTCATAGGCACACACGGTGTAGCGACGCGGTGTAGGTACGCGGGTAGTGACTGAACGTTTGTTCAACTTGGTTTTGGAGTTGGGCGACGCCGCGTTCGTATCACGGCATCGATAATGTGTAACCATGAAAGAGCTAGCGCAACTAAAGAAACGTAGAAACAATAATCGTCTTGATTTTACCTTCGACTCTTAACGTGAAGGCTAAATTCATTTTAGGCTCGGTGTTAACCTGGCATTCGTAGACCCCGGCATCGCGCAGCTGCACGTACGCGATCTTCAACGTCCACTCGTCTGACGATTTCGGATGCTTCACGGAGAATCTCGCGTCGCCGGTGTACGTGTTGATCGACGACGTCAGGATATGTAAGTCCTCCTTGCGGATCCAAGAGATCTGAAACAAACGACGGAGACTCTCTTTAGGAATTTAGGTTTTCTTGTGATTATTACTTGCGTTCTACTTTGCCTAACGTTGCTCTAAACTATTGGCGTTCTATCGTATCAGAGCTAATTCACCGAGCTACAATATTTTTTTTGTCTATGCAACGATTTATATGCTTCCGAAGGCGGCAATTCTTCCTCTAATTGAACGCTCTTTCGTGTTTTAGACGAGCTATTTTAGCACTTTAAACGCGACATTTTGATTACATTTTGGACTGTTAAAAAATTAATCATCGCTAACGATCGATCGTTGTTCGACGATACTTTCAGCGCTATTGAGCGAAAATACGAAATTCAGCTCGTATTTTTTATTCTTCGATATCGCGGCTCGTTTCATCGATAATGAATTATCGCGGCCATTCTGTCGAATTTTACGATAGAATTTGCCATAAATTGTGGAGCGCGATAGATATCGTTGTATATCGAATTATAAACGAGGAAAAGATGTTGCAGCATTATTCGAGCGATTCTATAAATAGGTATGTAAATTATGCAGAGATCGTTGTAACGAATTTTACGACATCTTATTGAACGCGAGGAATGAAACCAAATATAAAATATTAACCTATTGCTGTCTGAAATCAATCTTTATATAATATTAAACGCTTCAAATTGAACATGTTCAAAGGCGATTGCAAGATATAATTACCAAGGATATAACAAGTTACGAAAATAATTACGGCACAAAGAAGGGGCGAATAAAACGTTTTTATTTTTGTCTTAAAAGCAAAAATCAGAAAAAAATTAAGTAGAAATTGACGTGAGATTCACAGGCAGGTTTTCACACATTTTTAGCAGTGCTCAGTTCTGTTGAACTTTTCAAGTTTTACGAGCAATTGTCTTTTTGTAGCACTCTCTTTTTTAGAGCTAATTTTTTATTATTTTATTTTCTAAATATTTATGCGTATGCCACGACCGAACTTATATCCGCAAAGTTCACTGGATGTGCGCATTAAAGTCGCGTTCGTCGATAGTTCTATGAAGAGACGAAAATAGTTTTTGTTACAATTTCCGTCGTGTGACGAACTTGGAGTCAACATTGTCAATGACGACAACGACGACGTGAATTTCATCGGTTATTCATTAAGACAAATAGCAAGGCTCGCGCAAAGCCATCGCGGAATACGCGATTCTCTAAAGGAGTTCCTTTCTTCTTAGATATTTGAGATGAACGACGTACGAAACGGAAAGATCCCGACCGTACGTGACACGGTAGGATTCCCGAATGGAAAAATACGTGGCAGTCTCAAGTGTTAAATCTAAGGACGTCGCGCCGGTGACCATTAAGAGTTCTCGCCACGTCAGGCCGATCAATTATGGAAGTACGTGCCTGCTCGACGCGCGATGTTCACCTATAATCAGAAACGCTTTGGCGAATACCTCTTAGCCTGCGCGTCTACCACTTGTCAATGTGTGAACGCGTGTGTCCGTATTCGTGCTGTTACGTACATAGCTGTCACGCGTACGCGTATCGTTAAACGAACACTAGCAGGCAAGAAGATACTCCCGTTTGTCCTTTCATTAATTATTTTCCGTAGCAGCCGTAGAGAAGAGAAGTTAGAAAATGGAGCGATGCTAAGACGAAAGGAAGACGCTAAAGTGGCACATAGTCTTGAAATTCCGGCGTGGGGCGTTTCTTGATAAGTTCCTGTCTGTTCACGTACGACCGTGACGCGACACAGCGTTGTTTTCGAGGTAGAGCTGACGACAAGGCATCTGGAAGGAACGAGGGTCTGATTGGTTGAAATATAATCTTCAGTCCATATACGACTGGAAATACGCGCGGGGGCTGAGTGGGATAGAGCGATAACGAACAGAGGTACTCGAAGCAATAGCGTAAACATTTTAGAATCTCGATTGTTTGTCTTTTTGGAATTTATTCGCTAGCCACGAAATATTTTAGATAGATCAGTATCGATATTGGTCTTACGCCTATGTCTCGAAAATCGAAAGAAAGAGATTTTGAATGATCAGTAGATTGAATTAAGTAAGTGATCACCAAAGTGGAACGCTCAACTGCTCGCGTGTTTCGTTACATGTTTCTATGCTTAATTTGAAGTTATACTTGATTCGGAGTCCTTTGAATTCGACGCAAGTTTTAATATCTACAGATCTTCAACTTTTATTTTATTTAGATACGATTTTATTTTTATGATTTGTTTTTCAGTAATAAATCCTAATACGAATCTATGATCATTACACACACGGTGTATCATTGGTCTCTTTCCCGTTAATGACATTAGACACCAGGTGAACGATCAGCCTCGCATGGATTAAAGTGAATTTGGTTATCGTTTGTGTTTGGAATATATCTGTCAAAATGAATATTCAAGATTTGTCGAAGGCATATTAATTTTAATTGTTTAAAAAATCCGTTAAAAATCTCATAAATATTCAATTATTATTTATCGTTTGTTCGTTTTAATTAGAAGATTAACCATAATCTTAAAAGATCTATAACGTGTATGGGAAACAGAAGAGACTATTGTTTTTATTGAATTTTCCTTTTTAATTGTTTTTATTTACTAAAATATAATATTTATAGTACACACACAAATAAGTATTCTTTTTTAAATAGCTTAAATCGTACATTTTTCATAAATGCGAAATAAGAAATAGTTAAATAAAGATTAATTAAAGATTTGTCCAAAGCGGAATTTGCAAGATAACATACAAATATAAGAAATACAGTAACGATAATACGAAATAAACGCTGGTATTGCTGTTGCGTCTAACAAATATATTTCGATGTGCTACTCTTGCACAACAAGGAAGAATTTACGTTCACGTTGTTTATAAAATATAAAAATGTAATATTTACTTTTATTTTAGCATTATCGTAATGAGCGATTGTCGTCGTGTTATTTTCTTCACGACAATGCAGTTAAGACATCGTGACTCCTTTCAAAAGATTATTTTTATTTATCAAGAAAGAAATCCAACGTTTATTTTGCTTCTTCTTATGTCGTCTTGGATCGTAGAAAAAGCTGTCTTATTTATCATTGGATTGAAAGTCTCGATCGAAGTCATGGATAAACGCGTGCCACTGTAAAATTAAAGAGATACTTTTTAAAATAAATAAATCTGATACATTTAAAGCCATTTAATTTTTTTCACGTAGACGAAGCAATGAACACGTTTAAAAAAAATCTTCAAATATAGTCATCGCGTTATATTCGTAGCGACTCGTATTTACGTACATATAATTTGGCGAGGCACAAGTACACCTCGTGAAAACATCTCGCGTGGAAATGCAAATGCGATGCTCTCCGGTGCACGGCATACATGTTATCAACATTAATTGCAAGTTCATGGCGCAAAATATTAAATTTGTGATAATACTCTGATAATTATTATAAATTCGCATCCTTTCGATATTATTTATTGAATATTATTATGTATCGAATGCTGTTACGGCCATGGAATCGATGCAATATAAATACTTCGTAAGAAGAACGTTCAAACGCAAAGTGAAAATACGATCGCTATATCCTTTAACGTTTACTCCTTTTACGTTCCTCTTTTTCTCTTTCCCACTCCATTTTTCTTGGTTAAGCGACGGTTATCATTTTGCGCCTTTTATTTCCAGACTAACTGCTACCTTGGGGAAAATTAAATATCTCCGGGCTCTTACGTTTCACCTCCTTCGGGATCGCCGGATTCGTTCGTAAGTTATCTACGAAAATCTTATAGTTTCGAGGTTAGCTCGCTATACCGAATTACGATTACGACGTTGTTACGTATTTAATAGGCTGCCAGTGAATTTTTTTTTTACGATAAAATTACTCCGAGAATTTTATAATCACTTGGACTATATCGTTTGATTTAATGAAAGAGAAAAGATTGCGGGTTATTTCTTGTCGGACGAATTGCCTCTTGTTTCCATTAATTTTGTGGTTATGCCGAGAACGCGCGTAAGAAAAAACGAGAAAAAAGGCAATCGCAATGAATATAGAAGTTCCTTCTTCGTTATTTTCGCGTATTTCGTTTAAACTTATCAGATATACAACATAGCACAGTTAGAAATTTTATTCAATTTCTGAACGAACGCTTGATAATTAAAATTAAATAAAGATTTTGATTAAAATCAAATCTGTACGCTTTTCGTGTCGAAAGCTATTATTTATTACTCTTCCATCGATCATTCGACATGTTTTTAGTTTTACCCGCTCGTACAAGTCGCGTGTTTTATTCCGAGATACAATAGAATACTAAAAACTACATTTTAATACTTTCCAAACGCATTACCAGAAAGATGCACTTAAATATTCTCTCGGTAAATGAATCAGATTTGAGTGTATTTACGGATTAAACGATTTTAATATCGAATATTCGAGTGGCATTAGCAAGGGATTCTTATAATACTTTCCCCAGTAGTATAGCCTTACGTATAGGTAGACGATAAAGAAACGCGTCGTAACTTCTACGTCATCCGTTCCTTTTTTCTGCAAAATAAATTTATGCGTTTCACGAATATTTACTAACTCAAAAAAGAAGTATTTTTTTTCTTAATATTATATAATTTATCCAGAATTTTTCGTATGTTTCTAACATTAAAGTCATCGTAGAATTTTGAACGCTTACATGGTTAAATCGCACGTTTACTGTAATCTTTATCTTGTAAGCGATGCCGCTTTATGTCTATTGATCTTATCCAGCATGGGAAAAACAAATCTGGGTTATAGAGAGCTCCATCGAACGTGATTTCGAACGACGACGACAAAAACTGTCCTTCGAACGTACGAAGTTTCATTTTATGCTCGAACATTCTTCCGAATCTTTGAATTTAGAATCGCTGACACTGCTAGCAGGAACGCGTACTCGACCCTCTCCCAACCCTCCCTGCCTCTCTCTCTCTCTCTTCCTCTTATCCGCCCTCGTCGCATTATCCGTCGAGATAAGACGAATTACGACATCGAGAATAATCCGCAAAGAAAAAGTCGAATTCAGTGGCTTGTTAATCGTTAACACCGGGAACGTTTCTTATTACGGTCTTCCAACGACAATGTCGTCGTATCGTCCTTCGAGAGACTTGTACTTTCGAGAGACGGAAGCGAATTTGAAAGATACGAACGTAGCTCGGGAGCAGACATTTCGCGTGCCGCCTTCGACGGTTTCCACTGACGCGAACCTTCGCTTTTGATTTTCCTCCTCGCAACGGCACGTCGATATTTACGTACGTCAACGACGAGAGGCACGAAGCGTACGGGCTGATATCTGCGCGTTGCTTTTTCCAGCATTTCTACGACGAGTGCCATGCATTAAAAAAAAATCACGTTCCATTTTCTCTTCTCGTATCGAGGAGCTCCTATTCGAGCGTACATGGAGAACTTTGAATCGAACGCTGAAAATCGTTATAATATTGTGTCATTATGTACGAAACGTGCGATTATCTTAATAAAATAAAGTTTGATAGCCGACATCTCTGATATTTCACTTCGACAGTTCTTTGATTTTTTTCTTTAATTGCGATGGTACATCGTTAGCCTTTCGGACGCTCGTTTTGATTTGTTATTATTCATCGTATTGTCTTTTACGGATTAAATTCTATAAATCACGAAGAAGTCAAAAATTCGCGTTATTTTCGAATGTGAGTTCCATCGTGGAACTAATACGACGCAGACAACTCGAAGTATCAAGGAAGTGTTTGGCAAGGACGTGACTAACGAACGTAGAGTACGTCGATGGTTTGAGAGGCGGATAGATCTTAAAGTCCGCGTTAATTAGCAGCAAGATTTGACGTTACTATTTCGACGGTATTAAACCATTTGAAACTAATCGACAAGTTTAAGAAGCTGAATAGATGGAGTTTGCACGAATTAAGCAAGCGTCAAAAGAGAAATCGTGAGGTTTCGCGCGAAAGCGCTGATAAATGACACGATTCTAATTCTTATTCTTTTCGATTCTTTTAAAACGTTTCCTTCTATTCCAAACGTTATGCATCGCATAGTACGAACAGCAAAATGCACGCGTTGTCTTTTCTTTTCTCGTAAATTCAATTTTCCAAAGAATTTAACATCAAATTCTGTTCCAAAACGTTGTCTGATCCAATAATTCACGCATCACTAGAGGCTCGTATCTCGAAAACTCTCGATTTTAACGACGTTGTACCAGAACGAACCAACTACACAAACGAATAGCACCTGGCGAACGTAGGAAATAAATCGTACCATTCGACTCCAAATACGTATTATAAATTTAGAATCGTACATAGATTCTAAAAATCAAACTTGCGTCACTCTCGAGATGGTTTCCTGACCTCGGATCTCACGAACGTAACGAAACCGAGGAATGAACGGGAAAACACAGCGTGGCACGGCGGCACTCGACGCTTCAATAAATTTCGCCTGGATGAGATCGCACGGCTCGCTGAAGATCCTCGCGCCATCCGTTTAAACGTTTGGCTCGTGACGGAGAGGCTGGTGAACGTCGTGTCACTTCCCGTTACACATTGTTCGCTCGTCCTCGTTGCCGAGACAATCGTCCTGCACGTAATCGTGTTGAACTCCGCTAGGTTTTCATCAATTTTTTTTCCAATAATTTAACACTCTGGAATGATATTTTGGTGAAATTACTAAATAGGGCAGTCCTGCTGATATTCTAAGGCGACCTGAAGTTATTCTCTATTCTAAAGCGATTCTAAGATCGACACTCCGATCGAAGATCGGAGATGGAACGAATGAGTCATTGTCAAGACTCTTTTTGAGCGAAAATTTAGAGTTAGATGATCCTAGGTTAGGAAATCTGGGCTTAAGTAGGGTTTTGTAGGCAGTCGCGACAATTTATGAGGATCCTCGCGTATCCTACCTCTGTGTACAACGAAAGGAGACCGAGAGTTTATCATCAGAAGTCTATCCAAAAGCTGGTGTGCTTTTAAAACTAGTCGCCTAAATAATATAGAATTTTACGGGCAATCTATGCCAAGCAAGAGTCATAAGCTTTCCGTTAGTGCGCAAGAATTGTCGTCGCTGTTGCCGTTGTTGTTGGAGTCGTGCACGCGTGCTCGCAATTTCACGTGGAAGTTCGTTTCAGTCGCGTGAAATTACGAACAAAGGGAAGTTTCCGACATGCCTCTAAGAACTATCGTCCTTTCCGTCTTTCTATCCAGCTGTCCGTCGTCCGTCTCTTTTCTGGCTTCTTTCGAGCTCTCCTTCACGGCTCACCGTCGACAAGTAGAACGCGACGTGGTGGACGAGAAGGAGGTTGTCCTCCTTTGCATTTCCGCAAGTCTCTCAGTGTTATCACTCGACGAATCGTTTCCGTCTTAGTGAAGTCTTCGTTGTAAATGGAATTCGTCCCACTGGCGAATAAACGTAGTGCTAATTGTCACGGTCGAATCGTTTCGTTCGACGACGTTACCTCGATGCGTGTTGTTCGTAGAAAATGTCGCCGTCACTGGGTGATCTGTAGAAAATTCTACGAAGGCGAGCATTCGAAACGTCCGTTTCGCACGCAGGGGGAGAATATCGCTGGCGCGGCAAAGGATGGTCGAACGTAATAACCTAGTTGTCGTAATTTAAGCGAAGGGTTACTTTCGTTTTTTTCGAGGAAGGAGACACGTCGCGGTGCGTTAAGGCGTGCTTTCAGCGGAAAAGCAGAGCGGATATTTTTCATCGTAAAATGGGACGCGCGATGAAAGGGTTAAGCCGTAGTTGGGACGGTTAGTTGCGATCTTCCGGCACGATGCAACGCGCACGCGAGAATCGCCTTGGCAGACATTTTCCGTGAAGAAGGGGAGCCGTCGCTGCTGCTGATAAAACATATCGAGCCGTTCGAGCGGAACCCTCGAAGCGTCGTTGTTATCGGGCACCCGAAGTCGTGATAAAAATAAATACGCGGATTATCCCCGCGGAGGCGAACGAATCGAGTAAACGCACGGATGAAGGAATACGGACGGAAGGCAGGAGAAAGATAAAGGGAAGTGAAAAGGGGAAGGAACGGAGTTTTCTCTCCGACCGAACGTGACCGAAGACGTTCGACAGCGATACAATTCTATTTTTAAATCTTTCGGTGTTTGCACGATAATACGTCGCGAAAACCAATGCAAAGTTCTCTGCGGTAATTCGAGATGCTTTACATATTTACGTGATTTTAACGGTGTCGAGCTCGTACGAGTAACTTTACGATTGTATTATTTAATCGGTCGCAATACTGCATTGAATAAGTTCAAGATAATCTCGCGCTAATCGAAGTTATATCCCAGCCGAAGTATTTATTCGCACGTGTTTATATACGATATTAAAAGTTCGGATGAAGTAAGTCGGGGTCGCTCTAATTAAAAAAAAATGGCCGCTCGTTTCTATCGACGTTTTTAGTGTCGAAGCCCAACGAAGTTCGAGGTTTCTCTCTCCCTCTTTTCGTTTTTTCGAAAGGATTCTGGGTTCGATCGTACACCGAGTCGAATTTATTCAACGGCCTACGTTTTATAGCTTTTCTCCGCGTTTCAGGGTGCCACGAAGGGATACGCAGCGAACGGAAAGCAGAATCTCTCTCCATAACGCGTGAACGTCTTTAAATGCGATTTGCCAGACGATGAAATCGATCTAACCGAATTTTATCACTTCGTGATTATTCTTCTCGGATTGGAAGTCGTTGCTGCAATATGTTTCGATTTATGTCAGTATTATGCGCATTCAATTTTTACTTACTAGCAAATCTTCGAAACAAGGATGACAACAAAGAAAAAAAAATAAGGTACACGCTGCGATTCAATCTTGGAAGACGCTTTTGTGCGCCGAGGCGAGTAAGCAAAGAAGGAAAAAATAGCGTGGAAGAGGATCGAGTAAGGGAAATCGAAGAAACGAATTTTCTTTGAAGCGGAATTTGCCATTCTCTCGTTTTTTCCAATGAAGAAATGAAAAAATGGACGATATTTACTTTCGCGTTCCTTGATCGTGACATACATGTCGTCGCATACATGTATCAGACGAAAAATTGGATTGAAATTGTTTACGATACGGTAGAGCAACGTTAAAAGCCGTAAATATATTTACAATATCGACATTGATTTTTTTACGAGTATCTCGTAAAAAATATCTCGTTAATGACTCAACAATACGATCCTAAGCGTAACGAATCACAAGAAAATTACTATTGACTACTCTCGTCCCTTTCGTATGTCTGCGGCTAGCCTTTTTTTCGTATTTCGAAAATTCACTGATTAGATAGTAAATCCATGATAATCTACGAGCGAATATAAAAATAAATACAAATCGAACAAGTCATCCGGAGCTCGTAAAAGCGAGCGCTCAATGTTTCTCCGTCCTCGAGGGAAACTCGCAGAAATGCGAAATATTTTTTAAAGCAAGTTCGATGTTCGTCCGCGACGTCCATTAGTGGATTTCCGCGGTCCAAAACAGGAGCTCGAAACTATCAGGAGACATCGCTAGCTGCCGTGTTTCCTGAAGGTCGGCCAAATTAGCCGGCGGTGGTGTTTCTTGTAGGCGGACTTGAATTTTCCGAGTACGAAAGAGTCCTGCACTTCGACGAGCTCTCGATTTTATTTCTCGTTAAAAAGTTCCTCGCTGCGCCGGAGCGATACGGTTCGGTGTTTTTCGCGAAGCGGAGTCACCGCGCTGATTCGCTTCGAGTGACACGATTCACGATCAAAACTTAAGTAAGGAAACTTACGAACGAAGAAGAGGAAGAAGAAACGGGAGACGGAGGTGGAGAAGACGACCGATCTTCACGACGAGAAACGACTCAAATTCGCCAAGTATACGTCGTTATAGTAGTGTTGAATATACGTCCATCCGACTCGCGAAAATGCATGAAAAACAGAAGCGGGAGAAAAATTGATAAATCGCGCAATTCGAATACTTTTGCCTTTCATCTGTTCAATACTACGGTCGCCTGTCTCTTTGCAAATCGTTTATACTCGTAACGAATGAAATTCCAATTATCGATAATATCTTCATTTGTAGAAATTTGCTTTTTGTTGAAAAATTGACATTTGTAGAAATTATCCTTTGTCATTAGTAAGCGAAACGAAAAATCGTGAGAAGGCTCGTAAAAGATTATGAAAAACAATGCTACGCGATATACGATGAATAACACAAAATTTAAACGGATATGTCGGTGTTTATGAACAAGCTAGATAAAAACAATTTACATTACTGTTTCAACATGTAGCACATCGCACCGTATTTCAAACGAACGACCGACCGTTCCGCCTTTATTGCGTGTTATTTTTTATCGTGGGTGCCACGTATTTGCCGAATATTCGTGGTGAATCCGCACTCGTAAATAAACGAACAGAAGCGATACTTCTAGCGACTATTTTCTTGCTCTCTTTCCTTCCCTAACAAAAGTACGATAAAATATAATATGTTTACTTAAGTGTTTTTGTTAACCCTTTCGTTCCGCGATTCTGACTATTAGAATGTTTTTATTGAATTGACCTCTCTGCCACAAGAATTTGTATTTAACGATTCGTTTCGATTATAAAAAAAAAGTTAGGAAAACACATTATTATATTTTCCACCAGAGAACAATGGAATGGAATGACAAGGAGATAAGAAAGAAACTAATCGATAATTTTAGTCATTCCGCATCTTGTTATCGCGTCTCGACATTCAGAAGTCGAAGATACGCTCGTCCCGAATCATGGCATGCATGAAAGAAGAACGGCGACGTCTCCATCTTTTTCCGCCTCCTTACCCTGCGGGTTACTTCTTCTCTCGTTATCGAAGTAAATGGAAAGTTCGTGGCGACATGGAGTCAGTAAGACGATTTTCCCGTGGATTCGCAACGAAATATCACGGAGGCAAAGTGAGTTTCTCCCTTGCAAATAGTCGCCGAATGACGCAGTGAGCGGAAGGAAGACAGTCAGACACACATCGGCGCAAAGAACATCGAGCAAACTCGATTTACAAAGAATCAGGAACGTTCGACGTCGACGCTCGAAATCGTCGAGTCTGTTGTTTCGAGGCACGAACTACGGTTTTGAGTTTGCGATTGAAATTGCAGACCGTGTTGCATTTTGAGATGGAGATGCTTCGATCTTTCAATTTTGTTGGAATATCAAAGCGACTATCGCATGGAAAGCATAGAAATATAGATCGATCCTTTACTACTTTTTTGTATGTCTAACTGTCCAAATTCATTCTAACGATCTAAATTAACGTCTGATTGTTTCCGAGAGTTTAAATTTACGAAGAAAATAATTCGAGACGTTTGCACGCGTGCATGTCATTCGATTATATCCGGGTAGCTTTTAGCTTTTCACCTAATGCGTTCTTTCAATATAAGAGAGCCAAATTCGCGCTTGAAAGAGCGTTTGTATCATCTGTTCCACAAGGTCGTGTTAGGAAAAGATTGAACGATCTTGCCCTGAAAAGCTGCGCGGACGAAATTGCACTCGCTGCTTGGTCGTGATGCTGCAATTCCATCGAAAAATTTCGAGCGAAGAGGAATCTCGGTGCATTCTTGCACGCTTACATACATAAAAGTAGAAACATTTGCGCGGATAATCATCGTTGTCTCGTTACGAGCGAAAATACGGAATTATACATTTTCCAGTGGTGTTCCTTAATACTTAGTACTCGACTTTATGTAAAATCAGACATTTCATACATCACGGCCTATTAGGTTAGGTTGGTAACTAAGTCGTCGTGGATTTTAGATAAGAAGGAGAACTCAAAATCTTTGTTTAAAAATATAACTTCGTTCGACTAGGTATCGCCGATTAGTTAAAGAACTGAATTAAATGTGATTTTAGTAAATTAAAGGTGAAAATCCAAAGAACCAAAAAACAATATAGATTAGGTGCCCTGAACACGTTGAGAAAATCCGCAATCACTTAATTCACCACCCATATTTACAACGAGTAGCAGTCGATCGTAGATAAATCAGTCGTAGAAGAAAAAAGAAATTACAATTAACGAAGAACTACTCAATTAATCAATTAATTATTCCGTGTTTACGTATAAATGGGACGAACGTTCTTCATTACGCGACTCGGAGCTGTGAACTTGCATTTACACTGGAAACGTCTCGCAAGCGCGACGAGTATCGTTCAGAGAATCCATCCGCGACAGTTCTTTCGACTTCGAATTATAATAACGTATCGTCGAATCGAAGGAACGCGGTATGTGGGAAAATTAATTGGATGTAGCGCGGTAATGATGGCGAATCGGGAAGAGAGAGGAAGCACGACGCCAGATCGAATGGACGAAAGCGTAGGAAGTGCCATCGGCTAGGTAAAAGCGCATAGACGCTTTATTGTCGGATCGCTTCAATGCGCAAGGAGATAGAAATTGGTGATACCAATTAGCAGGTGGTTTGAATTTAATGATCGACCGGCATATCGCCTCCTCTTCCTATTACCGTCGCCTCCACCTTTCCTCTCTCCCTCGCTCCTTTCCATCTCCTGCTCGTAGTTCCACGTTGCGGTTTAACATGGTTACTGCGGCAAGTTAGAGTATCGACGAGCAAGAGACGATCAGAGCTGAGAGGAAGCGAGCGAAAGCCCGACATTGATTATTATTGCGATCGTTGCTATCCTCGTCGTTATTTCGACGCCACGTTGGTCCATTCGCACTTCCTTCTCTTCTCTTCTCCTGTCGTTTGTCCACCCATATGCGCCTTCTTGCGTCACGAATGCGTACGAATAGAATGTTGCATTTTGATTTGGTGCGGTTCACGGTTTCATTCGAGGCGCGTAGTTTCGAGAAACTTTCGAAATTGATCCTGATGCTTTATGAAGAATCGATCGGCGTAACGGAAGCTCGTGGTGTCCGATTCAACGATACCCAATTCAAAATTCAAACTTCAATTCATCGACATTCGAATTCATAGCTTTCGAAAGTCGAACTACGTGTATTTATTCGAATAAGGCGCGGGACAGTGACGAGATCATGGCGATAAGAAGAGGAAATGCATTTTTTGGAAATTCTTGAACTTGGAGATCAATCGCACGAAGCCGAACGAATAAACAAGCGGAGAATAATAAATGGGCGATTCGTAAAACGCGGATGGAGTTTTTAAAGCGTCGACGGGGCTGATCGCGATGATCGAAAACAATCTTCGTTCCTTCTCGAGATCGTGAGCGAAGTATCGCTAGAGAACCTAGAAACGACAATGATCGCGGATCCGAGGACGACGTTTCCTGGCTCCGCGGTCTCGTAATCGATGCCAATCGCGACGGATTTTCAAGCGGTGGGACTGCAGCATCGTTCGATCATAAGGATTTTCTGGGTGGATGACGGCGATAGAGGCGACGGAGAACGTCGAAGATTCGGAGGTGGCTCGGATCCAAGTTCCACGCGCAGCGAGCTAAAGGAATGCACGAAGGTAAGTTAGACGCGTCGTTCTATTCCCTCTCACGGGCAAGGACCTGGAACGCGCGAGTCTGGCTAAGTATATCGACGTCACGACGAAGGGAAGGAAGGGAAAAAGCAAAGAGGGGGAAAGGAAGAACGAAAGTAAGGATGGAAAAAGTCGTGGAACGAGAAGAAGGAGGTACCGCTGTAAGCGAGGTTGAAGAAAAAGAGGAAAAGAAGCGTCGAAAGAAGAACGTTCCGAGCCGATGGATCGACTGGACTAATTAGTATTGGAGCTCTGTCTCTCGCCTTTGCCAAACTCCCAACCCCTTACTTCGACCTTTAGTCTGTCACCCTGTAGCAGTCTCTCTCTCTCTCTCTGTCTCTCTCTTTCTCAGTATTTTGCACGTTCTAACTCTCTTCGTCTCTTTCTATCCCTGGCAGGAAGACGGCCAACCTCCTTTCTGCACAAACCGAGACCGAAGGTGTTGCTAGGGGTGTCTTGGGGGTAATTCCCGTTAATGAGCCTCCGGTAACGACGCTTTTTTCTTTCGTGGCCATATATCCTAGCAAGGTGCTGCTTCTCTTTCTCTCTCGTCTGCTCTCTCGATTTTTCTTCTGTGCCCGATCCTCCAATTCTCGTCTCTCCTTTCCTCTTTACTCATTCTCTGGATCTTGTTCTCTTCAACAAAGAGGACGAATCCCTCACGATGCACCCAGTTTCATCGCGCTTCCTTCGAGAATTCAACGGAAATTCTCCATGTTCTATTCTGGTGTGATCGTTATCACGCATTTTGGTAAATGCAGTTTCCCATCAGACGTCAGTTTCACGTCAAGTGGCAATGTCGAGCGATTTACGCCTTTTTCACGCGTATATGTAGTTATGAATTTCTTCCAGAGGCGAAATTCGAAGAAAGATCCGACGTCAAATCAATATGGATGGAACTGTATTTTTTTATAATTATTCCGAAATGTAAAATGTACATCAGTTTTATGGCGTATAATTTAGTTTAATTTAGTGAGCGTACGTGTAATTACATTGAAATTCAATATATCGTATGAGCGCACTTCGATGAATAAACATTTGATCAAGTTGATTCGTAAAATTGTGAAATGTTGGAAATAGATATAATAATATAAAATGTGATCGAAAATAATATTGCACTCTGGTAACATTCTTTTATATATCGTAATATGTATATAAGTAATCAGAGATATGTTAAGTATTAATTTAAATGTTCGATAATAACTGAATATGTTAATCGAAATAAACATTTATAAATTAGATTGAATTCTTGTGTAAAATTCGGAAGTTAAGATGTGCAAATCGAGATTGGAAATTATGGAAGCCAATATTTACACGCATTACCACAAGAGTTAACGTTAAATCGAAATTAGTCGTGTTTCTTTCAGAGTAAAAAATTCAATTCGCTTTCTCCTTTCTTTCTTCCTGTAAAATATAACAATTTGCCGAAGATATGACACTACGAAATATTTAGAGACATACCAAAATAATAACAATAACGTTGAATCAAGCGATGTTTCAATACCGCGATGGTTCAATTCGGAAGCGCAACTGCAATTTACAGTTCCGTGCTAGTTTCATTTTGAGGCAAACAATGCACCGTCAAGCGACTTCCGCGATGCTTTGGGACCGATTTTCGCCCATGTTTCGGAGTACGTATATTGAACTTGGCACGGAGCGATAATCAATTCGCATAACAATCGATGCGAAGGATCTGTTAAATACGAGCGCAGCCGCTTGATCCATTCGAAAGCTACATAATCGCGAAACCTATGATAATCAATAGTAGTGTTGATTATCGATCATTTTAAAATGATTATCGTTTCACCATTTTTGAAGGTCGCTTATTTACCGTATTATAATCTTTCATGGTTCCATAGCATCAACGAAAATTTTATCTGGGCGATGCTCGGTGAATCTATGCTGCCATTGAAGCAGGAACAGACTTCCTTACGTGGAGGAATTCCCTAAATTCCATTTGCATGTTTCTCTCTAAAGGTCGCATCTTTCCTAGGAGAATTTATGGTCAGTTTTATTTTGCGAGTTATATTTTCTTCTCGTTTTTACGACAAAAAATGCTGAAGCATGTTAAACATCGAGGATAATGTCTCTTTGTCGAATATTCTCCCGGTAGGTATTTCAGAAATTCCTTTATGACATTAACGTGAGATCAACTTTACCGAAGAATGAACGAATAAATGTATAATATATTGTATATTTAATGACGCGATCACCTTTTAAAGATGCTAATGCATTGGCAAAATTTGCAAAAATCGCAAAGAATCGATATGTCGAATTTCTTCGTCTTGAAGATGTTTTCTTATAGATTTTGACGCGTAGAATTCATATCCGTTGTCCGTTTTACGCTAGGAGCATCGTGCG